>JALMQS010000296.1:0-192337 GCA_024734495.1 Forficula auricularia | reverse complement strand
GACATACTATTTATCAAAATTATGGGCGATTAATGGAAAATTGTTGCAACCGTACCCGGTCTCCTTTATTAAGTAAGTTTAGTTCAGTGGATTGTCCAAATAGTAATTTTTTGAATCAAAAAATATTGAATTTGGTTGATGATTTGATTTAGATAAAACTTTTCAGATGCATAGGAAAGAGACCCCTTTATATAAACCACTAATAATTTCAAAAAAATATTATTTAGTTTTATCAGAAAAAATTCCAAATATTGGAAATACAATTCTCTCAGGTTAACTAAAGTATTATTGCTCAGTAATTATACATATATAATGACGATTCTTTTGGGATATTAAATTAGCAAATGATACTTCATGAGAGTTTTTTATACGTTTAATATTTACAGCGATAGAGACCAGTGCTTATCTTTCTTACCAAATATATTTAACCATTCTGTCTAACTCCTTGACGTACACAAATTAGTATAACGACCTTTAATAATAAAGTACATACATAGTGTATAGTCATAATCGAGGGATGAACCGCGATTGGAATTAGGGGTATAGGACTTTGGAATTATGCGGAATTATTTTGAATTCATTAGACAATGCCCCTAAATCTATTGTCTTCTACTTGGAAATGAAAGTGGAAGTGGAAGTAGGTGTACACGATATGAAGTCGCGGTTCACCCTCGGTCATAGTAATCGAATTGCATTGGGAGCTAAATAAATTAATATTACAAATAATAATCCATTAAATAATTAAAAATTATTTTATTTAAAAAACAGAAGACTCTCTCATTTTATTTTATTTTTAACCTAAAATCCATTAAATATTTGATTTCAAATTAATAGAAAATTTAATTATTTATTCAAAGGGTTAGCTAGAGAAAATAAAATAAAATAAAATGGACAACTTACATGGAAAGAGATGACAGGGAGAATTCACTTTCACTTTCAATCAGGCAGGGATGGAGAAAGTAGGAACCAATGCATTCTCTCTCTATGTTCACAGGGATTTGTCTGCATTTGCCTATAGAAAAGGAGAAATTAATAGTTAGAATTAAAAGAGAGAACAAGATATAGTATATGTAGGCAAATAAGGAAATCGAAAATTAAGTTTGGTTTACACACACAGACACTAATAGTACAACATGGCTTAATACTTTCAAATTTCCTTCTTTTTGTTTTATTAATTTTATTAAAATTTCACTTCACATTATTAAATAGTTAAGAAAATTCAAAAGACTAAGCTTTTCAAATATTATCTATCGAAAAATCGACTGGAAAATTAATCCAAATTGCATTGACATGTGAGGGCGGTATTAATTAAGTCGGCTTAGAATATAAAATAATTCAACTTGAATGTCTCCAATTGTTGAATTCAAATTCAAAGAATCAACGCAAGGAGGCTCTACTATCACAAGAAATACATTGTTGAAACAATGAGAAAATTCAAATTTAAAAATACGATTTCGATATTAATAAATATATTACTCGTATATTAAGATTCATATTATGCCTATTACCTATTAGAAAGAAACTCCTATAACTTGCCCCGAAAATATATAACCTGCCCCCCCCAAAGAAAAACTGGCTATGATCATGTTCTGATGGTTATTAGATGAATAATTAGAGAATCAAACTAATGTGAATATTAAAAGTAAATTAAATCTTACCGAATTAGAAATAAGTAGATGAAAAAATTGTCTTATTTATCAAATTAAATTAAAATACAATGAAAATATTTTTTATTATAGACAAAAGGATCAGCCGGAGTTCGAACCCCCCCCCCTAATAATAGTTTTTAAATAGTTTTTTCCTTTTACTTTACCATACAGGGTATGGTCAAGTATTGTAATCGTGCATGAAAAAAGTGTTTTTTTCGTTCTTTTTTCGAAATATCTCAAAAACGGCTGAAACTATTTTGATTTAAAAAAATTGAGCGAAACTATGGCATTTCGGTTTACAAAAAAAGCTCTAATAGGTGAACATCGAAAAAATTATATTTTTCGAGATAATAATTGTTTTGTCAAAATGTCTGTTAGTTTGTCTGTGCGTTACCAAATTTTTGTGGACGAGCTAGCTTAAAAACTAGTGTGAATATCGAAACCAAATTTCACACGTAGTTTTTGCTCCATTGAGATTAAGAGCTGATAGATTTTGGTGCGTTAAAAATTAAAAAATCCAGACCATTTGAGCAAACTCAACCAAATTTTGTATACATACTCAGTGGGACCCCAGAAGTCTAAAAATGCAAATACTAACCGCCGAAAACGGGGGATGGGGGGAGGGGTGTAGGATCAAAAAATGAAAATCTAGGCCCTTGTACCAAACTCTACCAAATTTTGTATACATAATCAGTGGGACCTCAGAAGTATAAAAATGCAAAAACTAACCCCCCTACATGATTATAAATAATTTTAGGGGCCAGGTTCTATGGTAAAGTCAAGTAGATGGCCAGAACATGTCAATTTATTTTAAATAACTTTTAACTGGAAAAAGTTGGATTTAAATGTAGTTGTCTACTCGACCGATTCACTCAATTGAGTTATTTAGGATAATAACATGCAAATATTTCTTTATTTTGTCTCCTAACTTCTTTCTTTATATATTCATACCTAAATCATCATAAATATATAATAACACTAATAAATTTTTTATTCTCATTCGGGAGAAAGGCAAAAAAATGGAATTTTTTGATAAAACCTGATTTTTAATGGAAATTTAATTTTTGAATTGTGAGTTTAAATAAAAGTTAAAAAAAATCATTACGAGGTTAATGACCAGTCAGTCAGTCACTCTTATTATGAAAAAAAATACCGGAGCAATGTCCTTTCCCATCGGGCCCCACTCGAATAACAAATATTTTCTATTCGAAAACAAAAAAAAAAAGATATTGAAAAAACAAAAAACAAAAACGTCGCTTTATTTTTCAAGTGTAATAATAAACAACGATAAGCCCAGGGGGAAAAAACCATTGAAAATAAAATAAGCTGACGTGTTCTGATGTGGACATCCACTTGACTTTACCATACAACGTGGCCCCTCACTTATATTTAATATTTAATAAAATTATTTATAATCATGTAGTGGTGGGGGGGGGGGGGTTAGTTTTTGAATTTTTGGAACTACTGGGATCCCACTGATTATGTATACAAAATTTGGTTGAGTTTGAGTAAATGGCCAATATTTTCATTTTTGCCCTCGCCTCCCCTTCCCATTTTGTTTGGTTAGTTTTTGCATTTTTAGACTCCTGGGGGCCCACTGATTATGTATACAAAATTTGGTTGAGTTTGGTACAAGGGCCTAGATTTTCATTTTGTGACACACCCCCTCCCCCCACCACCACATTTTGGGCGGTTTGTTTTTGCATTTTTAGATTTCTGGGGTCCCACTGATTGTGCATATAAAATTTGGTTGAGTTTGCTCACATGGCCTAGATTTTTCATTTTTAACCCCCCTCCACCCGCCTTAATTTTGGGTCGATATGCACCAAAATCTAATCAGCTCTTAATCTCAATGCACCAAAACTACGTGTGAAATTTGTTTTCGATATTCATACTAGTTTTTGAGCTAGCTCGTCCACAAAATTTGGTAACGCACAGACTAACTAACTAACTAACAGACATTTTGACAAAACAATTATTATATCAAAAAATATAATTTTTTGATGTTTACTTATTAGGGCTTTTTTGTAGAGCAAAATCCCATGGTTCCGCTCAATTTTTTTAATCAAAATAGTTTTAGACGTTTTTGAGATATTTCGAAAAAAAGAAGAAAAAAAAACACTTTTTTCATGCACGATTACAATACCTGTATGGTAAAGTAATAAAAAGATGTTTAAAAGTTTCAATTCTACTAGGAAAAAATACTTGTATCATTTTTATGTTTTTGTTATGTTTGTAACGGTCGATCTATACATAAGAGAATTTGCAAAAAATTATGTAGGCGTTTTTGTGAAATTGCTGAAATTGACCATAATAAATATTATATTTGTTGCTCATTAAAAATCATTAAAATATTCAAAAGGAGGCCAATTTGTTAACTTTAGAAGTTAAAAAATATTAAAAATTTATGAGTCACATTTAAATAAAGATACTATTATGAGTATAAATGTACTTACTATATAAATAGCATTATCATTTATTAACGTATAAATAATGCTGAGAGGACATTTCATTTCATTTTGATTGGACTCGAGCCGAGAGAAGGCAACTCTCCTCCTCATGCTTTTCGGCTTATCAATGATATATACAGGAGTGGAGTTTTTTATCTTGAGACAGTCTAATAATTCAAAAACACTGCATTATGTGTAAAAATGTTTCAAATAAAAGTTTATTTATATCGGGGGAAACTAAAATAGGCTATTATTTGTCGACCAAGAACAAGCTTTCAAATGTATTTCGAGATCAACTTCTGTTTTTTAAATGGAAACCTATATTTTTCTATAGGTCTACAATCTCAAGCTTGAGTTGTCTTTTTGATTTTTAAGTCGATTCTTCCGCGTTTTCAGTAGAGGTTGCCATTAATAAATAGTTAAAACGTCAAAAATGGAATGCAATAAGGTTGTTCACTCTAGTGGTAGATAATAATCGATTGTTACTTTTCATTTAAAGTCGATTCCTCCATGTCTTCAGTTAATGGTTACCAATAATAATCGAAGAGAGGTCAAAAATCTAATGTAGAATTATTATTCCTCAGATGAGAATCGATCGTTATTTTTGATTTTAATTCGATTCTTCCATGTCTTCAGCAATGGTTACCAATAATAACCGAAATGTCAAAAATCGAATTTAGAATGGTTATTCCTCGACTGTTAAATGAGAATCGATCATTATTTTTGATTTAAAGTCAACATGAACTGCAAATTGCAAGTGATATCTGATTAATAATAAAGGAATAATGATATTAATATTTCAAATGAGTTCGGATAAAGTGTAGCAACGATCCGTTGCAGTTTATTTTTGTAGAATTAATGTGAATATAGAGGCTGGCAAATGGGTTTGTGCCCGATGTCAATAAATAAAAAAAAATTTTAAGTAGAAAACAATCTCTTAAATCTGAGTATAACTAAGTTTTAATATCATTATAGACACTTATTTTCATTAGTTTTTAAGGAATTTGGTGTTGGTACTTGGTGAAACATTTTTAAAATTATTGGATAAAAAATACTTGGTAGGTTTCACATTAAGATATAAAAAAATAAAACGAATTTATTTTTAGAGAATCTTTAATCTCGATATATATATTTCGAATTTGACTAACCCATCTTCAGGAGATACAGGAAGTAACTGATCAGTTACTGCCTTCTGAAATAGTTAGTCCCGGAACATATCGAGATTACAATGTCAAAAATAAATTCGTTTATTTTTTTATATCTTAATGAGCCTGCAAGTATTTTCATCAATAACTTATTTTCATTGTTGTGACTTTCGATTTAATAAATATTAATTTAATAATTAAATATTTGATCATTATTATTTGATAATTAAGTTAAATAATTGTTAAAAATAATTATTAAGATTTTTATGAGATCTAATTGATTCATGTAGTATTTTGTTTATTTGATGTCGTATAAAAAATAGTTCTAATAAAAGTTGTCCAGTTTTTTTTTTGTAGATTCAGAATATGTACAGAAATATATAGGGTTCTATTTAAAAAACAGAACTTGACCTCAAAATACACTTGAAAGCTTGTTCTACGTTGACAAACAATAGGGTAGTTTAGTTTCACCCTCGATATAAATAAACTTTTATTTGAAACTTTTTTTCATATAATCCACTGTTTTTGAGTTATTAGACAGTCTCAAGATAAAAAAAACTCACCCGGTATATATAATAGAAGTAATAATAATTCAAGTGGACTTTGGAAGAAATCTAGAGCACACAATTCATTTGTTCTTTTGGAATAAACGATTAATATTAATTATATATAAAGTTGGTTTGATGTTCAAAGGGGATTTTTGACAGTCTTCTACCATACGTAAGCAGTAGGTGAAGCAAGGTTTGTCAGTCAGAGAGAATTCTCAAAAAGTAATTTATAACACTGTTAATTTATTCCATCAATATTTTAAACATTGAGTCGGTCATTTGGTGTTCTCTCCCAAAAATAACATACAACCTAAGGGCCTGTTTGCCCATTGCCCTTTCGTGGCTAAATGTTAATTTTATCTATGTCCTTGGATGAAACTAAACTTTTTTTTAAGAAATAAATAATATATCAGGAAATATAATTTAATGGCCTAAGTTTTATAAGAAAAGAAACCAAAACTTTTAAATTTCCCAAAGAGAATAAATAAGTGACCCAAAAGTGGACGGACACAGCCCTTAAAGCGGACATCTTAAAACAGTGTTTCTCAATCTGGGTTCCGAGGAAACCCGGGGTTCCACAAAGGGAGTTTTTAGGGTTCCCCGCGCCTAGAGATCAATAAAAGTAAAAATAGACAAACAAAAATAGTAGTTAGTAATATTACCCTTCAAAAAATTTGTCATATAAGAAAAAAATACTAAATTTAGAGTCTACCCAGTGGCGTAACCAGAAAATTGTCTTGGGGATGGGGGGGGGGGGGTTCAATCCACAAAGCAAAATATATAGTGGGAATTTTTTTTTATTAAAACAAATAGTCCAGATAAATAGTGTTTTTACCCGGAAAGTCTTGGGGTAGTTGTAATTTCTTCGACCATTTATATTTTTTTGGGTATGCTGAATCCGAATCTGAGGTTTGCTAACAAAATTTCGAGACGGAACATTTACAAAAATGCAAATAAATGTAAAAAATCTCATTTTTGATGGTTTTTTTGCTTATAACTCGAAAACTAATTTTGTCGAAGATAATCTTCCTATTAAAAATGAAAGGTCATAAAATTTCCTACAAATTTCATTATTTATGTTTTTTGTCCGACCAACTGTTCGGTCTCAAACACTAGTTGAAATTTGGCGTATTTTTTCTGTTTCTACAACTCCCAAATACTCGCACTTTTTTCGATTTTTCCCCATTTTGACCATGAAAGAGCACGTTTTCGACAAAGACCACTTTATACATTTTTAAACTAGATTAAATTTTCTACAATTTAAACAAAGTTTCATCTCAATTGGAAAATGGTAACCCGTGCCGCAATGAGGTTGAATTTTTGAAAAACTTCAATTTTTTAATAAAATGAAAACCACACACCCTAGAAACTTGATTCCTATTTCTTGTCTAGGAAATTTTGTTCATTTGCACGTTTACTTGGACCACTTTTTTGATAAAGGTCTTAGATTTGTAGATATCCAGATGACACTTATGAGGATTCGGATCATATTCTTTGTAGAAAATTTTATGATCTTTCATTTTGAAAAGGAAGGTTATTTACGAAAAGTTGATAGTTCTCGAGTTATAAGCAAAAAACCGCTAAAAATTGGATTTTTAACTTTTCTTGCATTTGTAACAATGTTTCTTCACGAAATTTCAGCATTTTACCAAACCTAAAATTTGGATTCAACACACCAAAAAACATATAGGATCAAGAAATCAAAACTAGCCCAAAATTTTTCCGCGCGGGGCGATTTAAAGAACAATTTTACTGGACTAAAAAGATACTTCAAGAAATTAAAAAAGAACATAATTCTTGATTAAACATATGAAATATATTTAATTACGGTTAGTTTACCATAAGAAACGGTTTGTCGTTGCCCTTACACATCCCATGAGCCCTGCCTAGCGGGGGGTTCTGCCCCCCCCTCCTTGGCTACGCCTCTGATTAAAGCATGTTGTGTTTAAAATAAGGGCAAATAGGCCCAAAATACTGTCTGTTGTAATTCCATCGCCTTCCCAATAGTTCACAAAGAATGGCCAACATAAGATAAAGAATTTGTGTTCTATTTGCCCTTATTTCAAACACAAATGTTTTAAGTGTCCGCTTTGAGGGCTATGTCAACTTTTGGGTCACTACTTACTTAAACTAATTTTTACTTTCTCATATTAATCGTGAATTAAAATTTGTTTTTCTAATTCATAGGGAAGAGTCCCTTTATATAAAACTACTAATAATTTCAAAAAATGTTGTTCAGTTTAGTCAGAAAAAATTCCTAAATATTAAAATATAAAATCCGTTCAGAGTTAGTAAAATATTGTATACTGATCTGAGTTTAATATGTATTAATGACCATTCTTTTAGGATATTAAATTATCAAAATGATATTTCATGAAGATTTTTTATAGGTTGAATATTTAGAGCGATAGAGCACTGTTTAACATTCATACCACGTAAATTTAACCATTACTGCCTAACCCTTTGACCTACAAAAATTACTAAAATGACCATTAATAATAAACTACATACATAGTGAGGATATAGTAATCAAATTGCATTGGGAACTAAATAAATTAATATTACAAATAATAATCAAATAAACGTTTATGGAAATATTTTATGAAATTAATGAAAAATTTAATTATTTATTCAAAGCTTTATAAAATAAAATTAAATATAGACTTATATGAAATTCGGAAATACTCAAAATAAGGGTCACTCTAATATATATATATATATAATTTATTTGTTAGAGACAATGATTCGAAGAATTGAACTACATCATCAGTATTTATCAAGGGTTCAAATAGCCGATCGAATAGAGAAACATTGAAATTAAGAACTATAATTAACTAGTTTGCTAATATATTAACCAAAAGATTTGGCATTTATTTATTTATTTTTGATAAAAGATTGAAATTTCATGGTGAGAATTGACTGTTTTGAGTATAATATGATGTACTAATATTAATATGACGTATACTAATTAATGTATTAATGATGTATCGAAATTAATAGTCGATTTGCTCTTACCTTGGCGGCCTGTTGTCTGCCCTGGTCAATTTCCCCCTCACAAATGAATAAAATCCCGTTCTGAATTTCTATTATCTTGAATGATGCATTTCTCCAGGTGGACTCGATTTCCTAAAACAGAAAGAATATTTTTATTTAAAAGAAGGAAAATTATCAGTAAAAGATAAATGGAAATAAATTTAATATAAACATTTAGATATCAAGTTTTTAACAAATTATCATTACCTAATACATAATAATGGAGCAAAAAAAATTCAATTTTAATAAATATAATAATTAATCCACGCTTTAAGCCCTTTTGCAATTCATATTTTTCTATGTCTTTTAGGGTTAGTATTTCTTAATTTTTCCATGTTTAATCTCAAGAACGAAATGGACCATTCAAATTACTTCAACCCAGTGAACCTGCCTCTTGTAATAAATACAGAGAATTCTAATTGGGTGTTTAAGATTTTAAAGGGTGATTAGACAGTTTATTGTAAAACAAAATAAGATTTGATCATATTTTCAAAAAAAATTTCGAGAGAATAAGACGTTATAAAAATAATTCACAAAAATATAATAAATATTTCGAGCGATAGAGCAGAGCTTATCTTTCTTACCACGTACCATACATTTAACAATTACTGCCTAACCCTTTGACGTATCAAAATTAGTATAATGACCATTATTAAAGTATATACATAGTAATTGAATTGCGTCGGGAGCTAAATAAATTAATATTACAAATAATAATCCATTAAATATTTGATTTCAAATTAATACAAAATTTAATTATTTATTCAAAGGGGTAGCTAGGGAAAATAAAATAAAGTAAAATGGACAGCTTACATGGAAAGAGATGACTGGGAGAATCACTTTCACTTTCAATAAGGCAGGGATAGAGAAAGTAGGAACCAATGCATTCTCTCTCTATGTTCACAGGGATTTGTCTGCATTTGCCTATAGAAAAGGAGAAATTAATAGTTAGAATTAAAAGGGAAAACAAGATCTTAGTGGAGAAAGAAATAAAGAAAGCTAGTATTAAGTTTAGGCCGAGGGGCGAACCACAATTGGAATTAGGTGTACACCGTCTTTGGAATTATTTGGAATTTTTTTGGAATTCATTCATTTATCTATTATCTTCTACTAGGAAATGAAAGTGGAAGTGGAAGTAGGTGTACACGATATTAGGTCGCGGTTCACCACTCGGATTAGGCTTACACACACACACACACCAATAGTACAACCAGGCTTAATATCTTGCTCGGAAGCTCACCTTCGAATTTCCATCTTTCTGTTTGACTAATTTTATTAAAATTTCAATTTACATTATTAAATAGTTAGGAAAATTCAAAAGGTAAACTTTTCAAAGATTTTTTATCGAAAAATCGACTGGAAAAATTAATCCAAATTGCATTGACATGTGGGGGCGGTATTAATTAAGTCGACTTAGAATATAAAATAATTCAACTTGAATGTCTCCAATTGTTAAATTCAAATTCAAAGAATCAACGCAAGGAGTTTCTACAATTCAAAAAATACATTGTTGAAACAATGCGAAAATTTAAATTTAAAACATGATTTCGATATCAATAAATATATTTTGATTATGGTATACCTAGCCTATTACATATATAGAGAGAAATTCCTATAACTTGCCCCCCAAAAATATAACCTGCCCCCTCCCCCAAATTTTTTAATTTACCAGAAAAATTCCTAATTATTAAAATTATAAACCTTTCTAGCTACGAAAATTAAAATCCTCTCTAGCTACTAAAAATATTGATCTGAGCTAATCATAAGAATAGAATGACGATTTTTTTAGGATATTAAATTATCAAAATTATACTTCATGAGATATTTTTATAGGAGTAATATTTAGAGCGATAGAGCAGTGTTTAATATTCATACTACGTAAATTTAACCATTACTGCCTAACCTTTTTGACGTACACAAATTAGTATAATGACCTTTAATAAGAAAGTGCATACATAGTACGGACATAGTAATCGAATTGCATTTGAAGCTAAATAAATTAATATTACAAATAATAATCCAATAAACATACATGGAAATACACAAAAGAGAAGCAAAGAGTTTGTCCTCTGCTTGATCCAAATAAACATACACACATATATATATCGAGATGATATATCTGTATATATATTATTTATTTGTTTGAGACTATAGTTTCGAAGACTTGGTCTTCATCATCAGTCTTTCTTCAATTATAAATGTTTTTCATGGAGTCAATATCATATGGATATTGAAAACTTGGTGTTCCTTCGTCACTGCTGGTCGGCTAGGAACCAATAAACTTTTGTTTATTGGTTCCTAGACGACCCTTCCGACGAAACTATATTCTCAAACAATTAAATAATATATATATATATATATATACAGATATATCATCTCGATATATATGTGTGTATGTTTATTTGCATCAAGCAGAGGACAACCTCTTTGTTTCTCTTTCTGAATCAACAACTCTGCTACTCTCGGCAAAAACAAAAACTTTTCAAGAAAGTAACTTACCTGGATAAGTCGAATTTGAATACAAGTCAATAGTAAAATTTATTTTTAAGATAACAAAAGGGTAAATATTTAAAATTAGTGGAGGCAGAAAGGTAGGAAGTCTATTTTGTTTAATTTTGAATGGCCTTCTGAGAAATTAGGATTTACACTCAGGTAGGTGTAGGGGGGGGGTTAATCACCCGAAATATATATATCGAGATTAAAGATTCTCCAAAAATAAATTCGTTTTATTTTTATATCTTAATGTGAAACCTACCAAGTATTTTTTATCCAATAATTTTAAAAAATGTTTCGCCAAGTACCAACAACAAATTCCTTAAAAACTATTCATCTAGTTCTTAAAATTCTCTCTTTGAACATTTAAACAACTGAAAGAATTGAACAATCCACATCCCTCTCGACTCCAAATATGAATAATATACATTAATTAACCGCCCCCGCACCCCCCCCCCCCCCCCTTTTTCTTTTGCTCTGAAATATAAACTAGCCGACTCCGGGAGGAAGGGGGACCAGTCACGTGATTAATTTAATCCTCGTTTTATAAATTTCACTTGATGACATTAATTGTAATTGGGTCTTAATTCACATGTCAAATAGCGAGCAGCGATAAGCCACATTTTTTTTTTTACTTAATCAAGATTTTTATTCGATTATTTGCCGTAATTATAATTTTTAATTGGGGCCTGAATCATTTCACGTCTCGCTAACCACACTGCTATTTTATATACATACACATATATATATATAATATATCTTGTGTTTCGTCTTCTTCTTTCAAACCTATTATTTTTAATTTGCGAGTTTAAAAAGAAAATATTTCTGTAAATCAAAGATGGCTTCCGTGCGTGCTCTCTATTATCTGGCAAGTTGTTTTTTCCTTTTCTCCTCCGTTCATTCTAGTATATTTTAGCAATATCTACGTCTAGTTTTTTTTTGTTTTTTACTTTCTGGTTCTGTCTGTCTGTCTATCCTCCTTTTACTGCAGGTTTGTTGTTCGTTTGACTTTTGTTGAAATGCAAGTTTGAAGAAAAAAAAAACAAGTCTTGGGCTTGTGGTTGATGTTGTTGTTGTTGTTGTTGACCGCTATTGACTGTGGTCAGTTCCTTTCAGAGTTCAAACCACTGGTCCAAATTGAATTATTGCATATTTCATAGAAAATTCGTATGATATTGTCTATTAAGGTTGCGTAGTTCTATAAATTAGGAAATAATTTAAAAAACATCAAACTCATCATCATTTTATTTTTACTTTACCAGACAGGGTATGGTCAAGTAATCGTGCATGAAAAAAGTGTTTTTTTCCTTCTTTTTTCGAAATATCTCAAAAACGGCTGAAACTATTTCGATTAAAAAAATTGATCGAAACCATGGCATTTCGCTCTACAAAAAAGCTCTGATAAGTGAACATCGAAAAAATTACATTTTTCGAGATAATAACTGTTTTGTCAAAATGTCTGGTTGTCTGTCTGTTAGTCTGTGCGTTACCAAATTTTGTGGACGAGCTAGCTCAAAAACTAGTGGGAATATCGAAACCAAATTTCACACGTAGTTTTGGTCCATTGAGATTAAGAGCTGATTAGATTTTGGTGCATATCGAGCACAAAATTAAGGGGTGGTGGAGGGGGGTTAAAAATTAAAAATCTAGGCCATTTGACCAAACTCAACCAAATTTTGTATACATAATCAGTGGGACCCCATAAGTCTAAAAATGCAAAAACTAAGCGCCCAAAATGGGGGGGGTGCTTGGGTCAAAAAATTAATATCTAGGCCATTTGACCAAAGTCAACCAAATTTTGTATACATAATCAGTGGCACCCCAGAAGACTAAAAATGGAAAAGCTAACCGCCCAAAATGGTGGGGGGGGGGGGGGTAAAAATTAAAAATTTAGGCCGTTTGAGCAAACTCAGCCAAATTTTGTATACATAATCAGTGGGATCCCAGAAGTCTAAAAAGCAAAAACTAACCCCTCCCCTACATGATTATAAATAATTTTATTAAATATTAAATATAAGTAAGGGGACAGGTTGTATGGTAAAGTCAAGTGGATGGCCCCATCAGAGCAAGTCAGCTTATTTAAGTACCTGGGAGGTAATTTATTTATGTTTAATTATTATTTATTTAATCAACCCCTTGTTTTATTTTGATTCAACTACAGGATTCATTATTATTCAACCACGTGTTAATAAATACCTTATCTTATCTTATTATATTAAACGAGCAATTCTTGTATATAGTGTATATATTAGAGTGAACCTTATTTTGAAGTATTTTCCAATTTTTACGCTCGCAGGGGCTCATATAGTTCGAAATAAATAAAAAAAAATATCTTCCAAGTTTCCAACCCCTATCTCAATTTTAACCTGTGTCCTCAAAGCGATTGCAAGTTTTCCATCTAAATAATATGGGGTTTTTGGTATTGAACGATCAATTTTTTATTCCGTTCAAAGAAATATTTCAAAAAAATTTAAGACTCTGTAGACTTTATCCTTATAATAGTAGCTATCCTTCAGAGTTTTTTCAGATTTTTAGTTATTATAATTTTGGAGTTACAGCTAGATAAAATACTGCTATATCTTATAGTGTTAGTAAGTTATAGACTCCAAAATTATAATAGATACAAATCTGTAAAAATTCTGAAGGGTAGCTACTATTATAAGGATAAAGTCTACAGAGTTTCAAATTTTTTAAAGCATTGCTTTGGCACGAATAAAAAACGGATCGTTCAATGACAAAAACCCCACATTTAGATGGGAACGGGTTAAAATTGAGATAGGGCTTGAAACTTGGGGGATATTTTTTTATTTATTTCAGGCAATATGAGCTCCTCCGGGCGTAAAAATTGGAAAATACAAAATAAGGGCCGCCTCATATATATTATATATATGTTACCGGCCAAACCCGATTTCAGGACAAACTAGTTTTGCCTAGGCTAAACTAGTTCTTCCTATACGCGATAGGATTAACTAGTATAGCCTAGTCCAAACTAATTTGTCCTAAGCCCGATAGGATAAACCAGTTTAGCCTAGGCCAAACTAGTTGATCCTGATATAAATACGCACACTCTAGGATAAACTAGTATGGCCTAGTCCAAACATTATAGTATATTTAGAAAGTCAAAATAAATAGATAAACTGAATAAAATACTCCGTAATTGGAAAAATAATGATTTTTATTAAGATGATAATGATTCGTCGTTAAAAGTTATGGATAATTGGTAATACAAACAATCATACTATAACAAATTTAATAATAAGTGTTTTTTTAATAGAAGCAATAATCATATGTCAATTATTAAAATTGTTATTTATTTTTACATGGTGTGCTTTGGTGGCACTTAGAATTGCAGAGTATCATTGCCTTCTTGCACTGGCATCTGTTTGTGGAACAGTTTTTGTTGCAGCTGCATCTCACAAAGCCTTGGCCTGATCCAACTGAATGTTTCGTAGCTGCAGTCCTTAACGATATTTCAAAGCCATTAGCCAATTATCCGCTAACTTTTAACGAGCTTGAATGCATATATCGATTTTAATAAAAATGGTTATTTTTACAATTCACGGATGTATTTTATTCAGTTTATCATATTTATTCAATTGACTTTCTAAATATACTATAATGGTTTAGACTAGGCCATACTAGTTTATCCTAGAGTGTGCGAATTTATATCAGGATCAACTAGTTTGGCCTAGGCTAAGCTGGCTTTATCCTATCGGGCTTAGGACAAATTAGTTTGGACTAGGCTATGCTAGTTAATCCTATCGCGTATAGGAAGAACTAGTTTAGCCTGAGGCAAAAACAGGTTAGTCTAAAATCAGGTTTGGAGGGAAACATATATATACATTCGGTATACAAACATATATATACAAACGGCTGCTTAACGATTTGGATGAGATTCACGGGTTAGGGGCTTTTTGTGTTGACAATTCGATCTGTCAAGGTCTCATCTTCGGCCAAGTTGTTTTTGATGGGTTTTTTGTTAATTGAAATAATTATTCACAGGTGGTTGTTTGAATAAAAATTTATAATTACATTTTTATTCAATTTTCTTTTAATAAAATTAATTGGTTTTTATTTTAAATGAATAGATCATTACAAATATTATTATATATTAGAATTTGCCAATTTAATTAATTAAAGGTATTTTTCTATAAAATAATTTATTAGAATATCAATTTCATTCTCTTAAAAAATCCGACAATTCGAAGGATCGTACCTCCTTCTTCAGGATTTAAAAGGGTCAACGAAAGAACCTCCGTGTATATTAATATTATTTTTAATTGCAATTACATTCAAAACTTTGTGGCCAGTGATACGTCTTGATGATGGCCATAGTGGGTTATAAACGTTGGTAAAAATATAAATTAAGTTTTATTTCAATTTTATTTTATTTTGGCTGCGATTAAAAATCGACCTTTTTACCTGAATTTAAAATTAAAAATAATATTAATATATCGCTTTTAACTGAATCAAAAAATTACCGAGCATTGCTTGGTGTTCCAGGTACTGATAAATAAGAAACGAATTTTGGGAATTTTGGGGTTTTTTTAGAGTGGGAGATAAATTTAGCCGAATTTATCGCGCGGAGGGTTTTACCACTGCTCGAAGCCCCTAAAAACCTTAGTAAATTGGATATTGAATTGTATCTAAGTTTCTGAGATTGGCTCGTGATCCCGGCTTCTTTTTCCTTCTACTCTGTTCTTTTCACGATTGAGGGGCCAGCCCATACAGGCCTTTAGGGGATCCACCTTCTGGTGTATCTCCTTCTCTCATCAATATCATTAAAAAAAAAAAAAAAAAAAAAAAAAAAGGTGTGGAACCCTCGATATGAGGTACTTGAGCAAACATCTTAAATCCAATAAATATTCCCTCCATTTAGCCAGACTTTTTCCTTGTATTATATGCGATTTACAGAGTTTTTTTATTTCCTCTTCTATCATCAGGGATTACATAATTAGTTATAATTTTTCGTACTAACGGACTCTATTTACGCGGTTCTTCTTCTCCATGGGAAACAAAAAATGCGTAGTACGGATAACCAAAGGACGAGTCTAATTCGATTATATTACGTTGGGACATATTTCGAAGCCTCATTGAAATAATAGATCATCAAATTGTTATACGAGAATAAATTGACATATAAATGTCCATCCGATTTATACTAAGTACCTGGAACATGGAGCGATGCTCGGTTATTTTTTGATTTTGATTCAGTTCAAAACGATATATTAATATTATTTTTAATTTTAAATTCAAGTAAAAAGGTAGATTTTTAATAAAATAAAATAAAATTTAAATAAAACTTAATATATATTTTTATCAACGTTTTGACCCGCCTATGGCCATCATCAAGACGTATCACTGGCCACAAAGTTTTGAATAGAATTGCAATTAAATATAATATTAATAATATCACGGAGGTTCTTTCGTTGACCTTTTTAAATCCTGAAGAAGGAGGCACGAGTCCTTCGAATTGTCGGATTTTCTAAGAGAATGAAATTGATATTCTAATAAATTATTTTATAGAAAAATATCTTTAATTAATTAAATTGGACAAATTCTAATATATAATAATATTTGCTAATGATCTATTTGTGGAATTTAAAATTGAAAAACCAATTAATTATTAAAAGGAAATTGAATACAAATGTAATTATACATTTTTATCGATACAACCACATGTGAATAATTATTTCAATTAACAAAAAACCCATCCAAAACAACTTAGCCGCAAGATGAGACAGTGACAGATCGAAATGTCAACCCAAAACCCCCTAAACATTGTTGAATTTCATTCGAAATCGTTACAGCCGGAGTTCGAGAAAATATATATATATAGTACCTGGAGCCGCCGAGCCATAGCAGCCTTGGACGTCCATTAGTACGCATCTGTCACTTTGTGCTCCTCTGCGATTCGTGAATATTAACACTCACACTCAATCTTTTTTTCCTAATTTGCATGAAAACCCTCAAAATTTTTTTCTTAATCCAGTGATATATAAATATTATTTTTATTTTCATCCCCTCTAATTTAATTCAATCAATATATTATTTCAATATAATATTGCTCTCGCTAAATCTACCAAGGGCACTTGCAGCCACCATCCCTTTTACCTAGCCAGTCAACCCAACTTTCCAGAAACCCATCATAAATCAGCCCCCGTCAATCTCCCTCCTTTCAAACAACACATATTTTCTCTTAAAATATTATCAAATAGATCTTTCTACTTCGATTTCTTAATTTTTCATTCGTACTTTCATTTTTTCATTTTTAAATATATACGTATATATATTTTTAATAAACTTCGTTTTAATAATATTATTTATTTATTATTGCACGGTTTTTAAATACTAATTTGTTCTAAAATAATTCTTTTGTAATTTCAACTAATATCTTATTTTAATATCTATCTATCTATCTTCTGTTCCGAAAAAGACACATGCCCTGACAGGCCATTCACCCCACCCTACCCTAAACAAACAACCAAATTCAGCTTTTTGACAACAACTGTTTCGCCCAAATATTTTCCATCCGATATACAAATATTATATCTGAACATTCCGATTTAAATATTTTATTTCCGAACATTCAATATTAAACTGTTTCAATTTCAAGTCATCTTACTCTTAATTTTAATTCTAATTCGTTTTCTCATTTTTTTCATTTCTAAAATACATAACATATATATTTTTAAATAAACTTCATTTTATTAATATTATATGTTCTATTATTACACAGTTTCTAAACATTAAATTGTTCTATAATAAACTCAACTAATATCTTATTTTAAATCTTAAATATTACCTTAACTTTTTTCAATCGAATTCTCATTATCTTTTTATTAATATCATTTTCTTATTATTGCACGGTCCTTAAATATTAATTGTTTTATAATTATATAATAATCTCTATACACAATAATCTTATAATCTAAAATATATCTATTATAAAATCTAGTATCTAAATTAATAACAAATAATTCTTCCCCCCACTAACAACATCAACTAGTTTTAATTAATTTAAGACTTAATCTAGCAATTTATTAAATAGCTCATAATTTTCCCCTTACTACCCAATCAATCCAAGTGGTAGATTTAAACCTTTTCAAATCGCCCGGTGAAAAAAACCACTGTCCAATTTCTAAGAGCTCGCTGATATTGAATATATTCAAAAATATATCCAAGTTCGGAGTTTTTAATTGGTTTACCGGCTCTCTTATCTTTACTTTTCTTGTCACCCTTTTCATTTCCACCTCAAACTCTCCTTACTAATGACATCAATTAAATCAATTTCTGCAACATTCGCGGTCTATCTCGCAATTCGAATTTACACGACGTACTTCAACATCTCGAACATGAAAAACCTGCTCTTTTAGGCCTATCCGGAAACTATAATTGACGCGAATAAATCTAACGGTCGTGACTACCAATTCGAAAACTATACACTTCATTCAAAATTTCGAAAAAAGGAGGTGTCTGCTGTTATATTAGAAAGGACATCCCTAGTAGGCGTTTAACTAATCTAGAATCCGTAAGATTCGATGCCATATGGATCAAAAAATAAAGTTGACCCAACTCAAACTAGATTAATATGCATAATATGTTGCCCCCCAAAGACCCCAGATACAAACAATTTTTTGACTACACTCCTTGAGTGCCATTGCAATATCCTGAAAGAATTTCCATCTTCTGAAATATCTTTCTAGAGTGACTTTAACGTCCACAACAAAAATTGGCTAAAATTTTCTAGCCATAATTCCCCCGCAGGCTCCGACGCTGAAATCTTCTCAACGGCGAGCAACGGCCTCACACAAATTATTAACGGCCCCACAGAATCCAGACAAAGCCAATGAAAAATCAATCTTCTCGATCTTTTCATCACTTCCCACCCGCTTCGTCCTATGAAGCAAAAATTTCGGCCTTTTAGGTAAATCTGACCACAATCTGATAAAATTAAAACCTCCGCCGTTACCAAAACCCCCGTCACCCCCACTCCAACCCCAGAAAAATATGGCTAGTCGATAACGATAACATTAATTGGAATGACATGCGTAACACGCTTACCCAGTGGAATGAACTCTGCATCAGAGATAAAAACGCTTCAGAATTCGCAGACGCCCATAACGAGCCAATTCAAATAGGCTTAGAAACCTATATTCCCTCAAAATTGATTAAAGGGAACAAGTTCGCCTTGGTTTTTGGTAGACAATGCGCAGATTCCGTCCGTGAAAAAAACAAATATTTTCAGAAATGGCAACTTTCACAGCTAGAATGCGACCGAGTTGCATTTACCAGAATCGCAAGCTCATGCAAAAATCATCTGTGAGGCAAAGAAATCATTCGACCAGAGGATAGCTGACCGTCTGCCTCTTGCCCCAATGGAAAACGGGCCTTTTTCTCGTTACACAAGGCAATAAATAGAAATTTCGCGTCCCCCTCGCTATAACCCCTCTTTCACCCAAATGGTTCAGTAGCCACGACCCCCGCTGAAAAAGCCGAATCACTAGCATCCTATTTCGCAACTAACTCCGCTTTAGATGACAAAGGAGCAACCCGCCCACTTATACCCCCCAAACCAACCTCATGAACAAAAACAAATTTCAGGCCCCAAATAATCACCAAAACCGTAATAAAATTAGTGCAAATCCGCCGCGAGCCGGATAACATCCCACCAATTCTCGGTATAAAAAATGCGCCCCTGAACTTGCCCCTATCTTATCAAAGCTATTCCAACTCTCTTACGAGTCGGGCATATTCCCCAAAAGCTGGAAAATAGCCAGAGTCACACCTATTCCTAAAAAAAGGAGACACATCTCAAATCTCTAATTACAGGCCTATCTCGATCACCTCTGTTCTTTCCAAATTAATGGAATTAGTCGCAAAAAATAACGTCCTTCACACGCAGAAAACAATAAATTAATTCACGATAGGCAATATGGATTCAGACAAAATCGTTCCACAGGCGACATCTTAACCCATGTACCCACACCTTCAACAATACTCTAGAGGCCGGAAAAAACCCTCACTGTAGCCCTTGATATCTCCAAAGCTTTTGACCAGGTTTGGCACAAAAATCTTCTTGCCAAACTGCCAGCCTTTGGATTCACACCAACACTTCGCAAATGGATAGAAAGCTTTCTGACAATAGAAATGCTAAAGTTGTGGTGGATGGAACATCCATCTGAATCGTTCTCTACAAAACTCGCGTTTCCCCAAGGCTTCTGTAATCTCCTCCACACTCTTCCTTATTTATATAAACGACCTTATTGATCAAACATAAACCCACTCATTGTTACGCCGACGGTAACCTCACACGGCTCGTCCCCTCTCTAGAATAATCGAATCAATATTGCCTCTCCAATTACTCTCTACAAACCTGAACAAACTGGATATTGGGGCTCTCAGAATTTGAGATTAAAAACTTTGAACAAATAAGACTCAATGTTGTCTCATTTCTAGGCGCGAAAATAGAGATTCCCTGATATTCACTTCGATTCGAATACCCTGAAAATGTGTAACAGCCTATCCATGTTGGGCGTCTCTGTCGCATCTGACCTGTCTTGGAATGAACACATCTCCTCTGTGGCGAAATCTACCTTGAGGAAGATTGGCTTCTTATTGAGTCAAGCGATTTTACAAACCCCACAACTTCTCCACCATCTACAAGGCCCAAATCCGCCCCTATACTCGAATACTGCTCTCATCTGTGGAGAGGAGCCTCCGTATTCTCTTTTTCTTGCTGATGCAATTCAGAAACGAGCCGTCAGGCTAATTGACGATTCTACCCTCACCCGACTCCTCGACTCGTTGGCTCATCGAAGAGATGTCTCTGCCCTTTCCCTTTTCTATAGATACTATCGGCAGGTGCTCTGATGAGATAAAGTCAATAATTCCCCCAAAGCATACTTTGCACGCAGCACACGTTTTGCCGACTCCCAACACTCTTTTGCGGTCAAATTGGAAAAGTGCCGGACCACTTCATTCGCGAATACATATACCATGACTTCAAGGAACTGGAACTCTCTCCCAACTCTATCTTTCCCAGCACCTATGATCTTCAAACCTTCAAAACCAGGTGCACCGACCCTACGTCTACACCCTCTCACTTAATAAATATTTCCCTTCTCTTCGGTAATGCAAGAGGTCTTTCGAGATCCATTGGATTGGGGCTACACCTTTACTGGTGCACCCCTTCTTGCATTCGATTGCATTAAAAAAAAAAAAAAAAAAAAGATGCTCGGCAGCTTTTTGCTTCGAGAATTAAAAGTCCAGGGGGTTGTCTGGAATGCATGTCGGGTCGGCGTGCAGTGACGGGGATTGGTTTCGACAGAATTTTAAATTAAAAATAATATTAATATATAACGAAATTTTCTCTGGAGAGACGGACGGACTGGTAGAAACTTTAATTGAATGTAATGGAAGGCAGCCCAGAGGTAGTGAGGAAAGAAAAAAATTAACACATATAAAATAAGGTGTGAATTTATTGGAATCCTTCCTCCTTTCCTTTCAAACCGACGTTTCAGAGGATTTTCCCTCCTTCTTCGGGGTTTCAAAGGGCCAATGAATGAAGCAAATAAAATGTTTCATTCTTCTACTCCTCTGGGCTGCCTTCCATTACATTCAATTAAAGTTTCTACCAGTCCGTCTCTCTCTCAGAAAAGAATTTCGTTATATATTAATATTATTTTTAATTTGAAATTCTGTTAAAACCACCCCGTCACTGCACGCCACCCCAGCACCGCACCCCTGGACCCCACCCCCATACCAGCCCCCTACGCCCCTCGACCACCGCCCCATACCGCCACCCACACCACCCCCGCTATGTCCCGTGGACACCGAACCCGCTACTCCACCAACCCTGCACCCCACCTCCTGCACCACCCACCCCCACCCCCAGTTTTTGCATTTCTAATTTTCTAGTGGCCCACAGATTATGTATATATAGGTATATAAATAAATTCCGTATAATTATTTTTTTTAATTAAATAACAATTTATCGAGTTTTATAATAATCAATTAAATTGGCAAATTCTAATATATAATCATATTTCTTATTAACTCTTTGTGGGATTTAATACTCGAATTTATAATCAATTAAATTGTTTAATTTTAATATAATATATTAATATTTGCTATAACCTATTAGTGGGTTTTAAAATTAAAAAACCAATTAATAAATAAAAGATAATTGAAAAAAATGTAAAACAAACTTTTTTATTGAGATTTTTCATCTATCAATAATTACTTTAATTAAGAAAAGATCAATTAAGATGAAATTTGTCGAGGTCCAGACCTAGCCAGATCGTTTTCTCATCCTCAAAACTTGTTAATAGAGTTGGTTTCATCAAAATCGGTAGAGCTGTTTGCAAAATAGAACTAAGATACAAATAATAAACAAACAAACAAACAATTTTTGCTCGTTTAATAAGAGTAGATAGATAGATAGATAGATTCATTCAATATCCCAGTTAGAACAAGAATTTATCTACGATAATAAGATGAATGCAATCTCTAACCTCACCTTTATGTAACTCATTAAATCTTCTACTTTAATCTCCACGTAAACATCATTTACACGCACACAGACACACACACACACACACTCCCATTAATATCTAGCGCGTGCCAACTGGAACCTTCATGAATGGCACCAGAGAGGAAGGAGTTAATGAAATGGTAGAGGTAGAGGTAGAGGTAGGACTGTCTGTCCTGTCATAGATGAGAGCTTGCAATAATATAATAAAATAATTATCGTTATCGTAATAGAGCAGAATGTCATCATCTGCACCTAGAGTCGTTAGTAACTCGAAGGGGGGAAAATACTTTAAGCAATTATTATATATATTATACTTCACTACTATATAATTACAATTTTTTATGAAAAATATCATAATTTATTTCAATATATAAATAAGAAACAGAGAAAACTTGTTAAGTGTATATTATTATATAGATTTTATAGTTATAAATAAGAAGACAAGTAGTATAAATAGATAAAGAAATAACATTAAATAAATTAGTCAAAAAATAATATGGTTAATAATAAAGAAATTTGTAAAATATCACGTGAATTTAAAGTTAGTATTATTATACTTTCTATTTCATTTTATAGCCCATGGAAATTAGACCGAAATAAGCTGACGTGTTCTGATGTGGCCGTCCACTTGACTTTACCATACACCCTAGCCCCTCTCTTATATTTAATATTTAATAAAATTATTTATAATCATGTAGGAGGGGGTTAGTTTTTGTATTTTTAGACTTCTAGGGGGTCACTGATTATGTATTTGAAATTTGGTTGAGTTTGGTACACAGGGCCAAAATTTTCATTTTTTGAACCCCCCCCCCCCCTTTTTAATTTTGGCCCCAGAAAAAAAATATTTTCGTTATTATAGGTTCATTTTATAATTAGTATATTTTATTTTTCTTGTTTTTTTAGTTTGAAAATATTATAATTTAAATTTTTAACCCCCTCCCTCCCCCCATTAATTTTGGGTCGATATGCACCAAAATCTAATCAGCTCTTAATATTAATGTCCCAAAACTACATGTGGAATATGGTTTTGATATTCCCATTGGTTTTTGAGCTAGCTCGTCCACAAAAATTTGGTATCGCACTCACTAACATACTAACAAACATTTTTGACAAAACAGGTATTATCTCAAAAATACACTTGTGGGCAAAATTAGCAGAACGTCGAAAAAAAGCCTGAAAAATATGCTTATTTTTTATAAATATTTATATATTTTTTTAGTCATTTATTTTTCAAGTGATTTTGATAATTTTGAACTAATTTTGACATTAATTAACAATTTTTTAAATTTTAAAATAACCTAAAATTAAAAAAATATGTCTTATCTGACATTAAGTGATTTAATGTTTGACTGAATTTTCTTTTTTTATAAAAAAATTAAATTGTTTTAATAATTTGTATTCCCTCCCCCCCCTGGCTCTGATAACACATTTAACTATCCTAGGCATGCTCTTAATTGTCTTATCAATGAATTTTTGAGGTATTCGATACGCTTCCTCAAGAAGTGCATTTTTCAGTTCCTCTAGGTAACAGCCGCTAGAGAACTTTTCTTCAATGGTCTTCCCAACATGTCCCAGACATTTTAAATCTGCAGAGACGTGCAGGCCAATTCATTGTCGACAAATTCACAGCGACAAACTTTCTGGGCTACGTGAGGGCGAGCGTTATCATACATTAGAATAAATTGGTCGACAATGTAGGGTGCGAAAAGCATTCCATAATTTTCCAGAATGTCTGAAATATACCTTTCAGCATTCATTGACCCATTTTCCACTATGTGTAATTCCGTGCGTGCCCCCAAAGAAATGCCAGCTCAAACAATAACAGAGCCTCCACCTATAAATATAGTGTTTTGATATTTTAGGTTAAAAATAAAATGAGAGAGTCTTCTGTTTTTGAAATAAAATAATTTTTAATTATTTCTAGAGACTATAGTTTCGAAGGCATTGCCTTCATCATCAGTCTATCACAAATATTTCAAATTAGTTACAAATTAAGATTTATACATTGAAAATTTTGAAAAATATATAATAATAATGTGTGTTTTGATAATTTATTTTGTTTGCAAACGATTTGAGTTCGAAAACTGAAAGTTGATAACAAAGCAGTGGCGTCGAAATACAAAATTTTGTGTCAAGTTTTAGTTCATTAAATAAATCATTCAATAATTCCGTTAAAAATGAGTTGATTTTTTTTTCAATTTTAACATTTTTCATTTGGAAACTCTCTAGTCCAAAAACGAATCACTTTTTGTTTTAGAAATACAAATATTTTGTCACAAAAACGAACTCTTTTTATGAACTTTTTGTTCTCGATTGATACTAAATCACAATCGAGGGGTGAACCGCGACCTAAAATCGTGTACACATACTTCCACTTCCACTTTCATTTCCAAGTAGAAGACAATGGATTATCTAATGAATTCCAAAGACGGTGTACACCTAATTTTAATCGCAGTTCACCCCTCGATCACAATCATGTTCAAACCTCGCTCGCTGTTAGTCAGATCATAAATAGCCATAACTCGTAAAATGGGAGCCCCTGTTAGTTAGACAACTGAATTGGCAGATTAGCTAAGAGTATGCCTACCCTGGGGAAAAAAGGCGCAAGCCCCATTTTCTCATTTTTACTTTAACATATATATTCTCTATATCATTCAATGATATAGGATATAATGTGATCGCCATCGCCTGCTGGGATCCTGACATTTTGAGAGCTTCTATCTCCAAGGGGTAAAAAGTTAATTTCACTTTGTGACATCTAGGAGGAAGAAATTGATGCTCTTAATAGTTAGAAACCGGATTTAGACATAAAACCGGATGTGTAATAAAAAAAGAGCATTGTTGTAAATATGGACATGAGCAGGGAGTATTTATTGCTCGATGCCCATAATAAAAAATAAATATGTAAATTTTAATTTGGAAATAAAAACATTTTGTTCAAAAAACTAGCTAGTAGAACCCCCTCAGTACTAAGTTCTGGCTACGCCACTGTCTAATATCATATAATAATATATAAGATCTATTAAATTGTATAGATAATAGCTATAATATATAAAAAAAGTATATATATTCAAAACCCTTTCCTTAAAGGAATAATAAAATATAATTTGAATTTAAATTAAAACCACATGTTATTGATCTTTATAAAAATTTTATAATTTTATTAGAATAAAATTATATATATTTTATATATAAGTAATATTGATTATGGAAATTTTTTTGAAAATAGCAGCTAGTCATATAAATAATAATATTTATAAAAAATTGGAATTGGCAATAAACGATGGATTGTGAAATGATTGGATTAGAATAACAGAAGAAGAGAAGAAGATATTCTGATAAATATATCAGTCGTGGTATTATAATCTATTAGGTTGTTGGAATGGATTAGGTAGCTATCCAGAAGTTGAACATCGATCGACATCATCTCGACATCTCGTCTTTGTCGGTGTCTTATTACGATTGACATCTATCTTCTATCTCTAGCAACCAACCAACTATATCTATCTATCTAGACGTCTGTGAACGATTGATTCTACATATTTAGGAATCAATCACAGTTGATGAGACAGACAGATGATTAACAATTTGAATAATTTTCTAAAGAGAAGGAGAAAAAATTCAGATATTTTTTATTTATTTGATGAATAACTAATATTGGTCAGTTTCTGCCTGAGGAATCTACTGGCCACACTTCTGAAGAGGCAGCGATCGCAGTGTATTAGAGATAAGCTACCCTTATTTGGAGGAAAAGTTTTTCAGGGAACCGTTCGCGTTATTAAGCTGAAATTTGGCAGAATTCGGGCATAGTCCAGTTCCTGGAGCGTTAAAAATATAAAAATCTCGGATTTCAGTTACAGGGAATGAAATTTAAAAATTCAAAAATGGAATGTTTAGCTAATAATATATATCGTCGCCTTCGAGTGTAAGCCTGTTCACTCGCAACAAAGAAATTTTACAGGGGAGAGAAAAAACAACGAAAATTTAATATTTAATTGAAAAGTTTTTGTTTTGCCGAGAGTAGCAGAGTTGTTGATTCACAAGGAGAAACAAAAAGGTTGTCCTCTGCTTGATGCAAAAAGCATACTCACAAGAATTAGAGATAATTAAAGAAATCGCGGTAAATAATGGGTACGAGACAAGCCTTATAGACCAAATGTTATATAAACAAAATATATTAAAAAATCAACCCTGGAATCAATATATTCACAAAAGAATGAAAAAGAAAATCCTAATATAGTTCTCCCATATTATGGACAAATTTCGGAAAAATTAAAAGAAAGAATGAACAAATTAGGGTTCAACACAGTATTCAAAACTCCAATTACTCTAGGAAAAGATTTAGGTTCAAATAAAAAAGACAAATTACCAAATATAGAAAAAGAAGGGGTTTATAGTTTGAAATGTAAAGATTGCGAAGCGATCTACGTAGGGAAAACAGAGAGGAATCTGAAAATTCAATTAAATGAACATATTAGGGATTTTAAAAATAAAAAGAATGAAAACTCTTTTGCGGAACATTTAAATTCAAACAATCACTCTTTCCCAGAAGGCACAGGAATTAGATTAATAAAAGGAGAAAGAAACCCAAAATTAATTAGCGCAATTGAATCGTTAGAAATTTTGAAATCATTCAATAAAAATTCAAAACTTTGTTTGAACAGCCAAATTGAATTATCAAATAGCAATTTGCTTAAGATGTTTGCTAACAAAAGATAAAAGAAAAAAGAAAAACAAACCCCCCCTTCCATTGTCAGCCTATCTCTTTGTAAAACAAGGAGAAAGGGAAACATATGGTTATATTTGAATGTGAACCAAAAGAATGTCTTTAGTTCTAAGCTCACCACCAGTGAAGAAGGAACATCAAATTTTCAATATCCATACGATATTGACTCCATGAAAAACAACATTTATAATTAAAAAGACTGATGATGAAGACCAAGTCTTCGAAACTATAGTCTCAAACAAATAAGTAATATATATATATATATATATATATATATATATATATATATATATATATATATACAGATATATCATCTCGATAGGTATATATATGTGTGTATGTTTATTTGCATCAAGCAGAGGACAACCTCTTTGTTTCTCTTTGTCACAGGAATTAATTCATAAATTAATTCCTGTGAATCAATTGTAATAGATTGATGAAGAGGGCAAAGCCCTCGAAACTATAGTCTCGTTATAAATAAATAAAATTAATAATTCCAGCAGAAGACACACTCTTTTGATTGTCTCCTTCAATCGATATTTATATATTATATTGAGCTCTTGAATTGGTTTATCTAATGGGCTTAAATTCGAAATCCTCTGGGATAAATTCAATTGAAATTTGTCATCAGATTGAATTGTCATCAGAGATACTTTTTAAACTACCATATATAAAATATTTTTGGATATAAAACATGAAAAAATGATTCTAAAAGTAATTAGGAAATCAGGAACATGAACTAATGTTATTTATTACGAACTTGGGTGTCAGAATGTGATGATTTTATAACATGTTTACTAATTACCTACCTTAATACTAACTAAACCATAAATATATTTTAAAATTCAAAATGATCCATATAGAAATTGAAAATTTCACTTTGATGTATTTTCCTATTTGTTCTGATGATGAAAGATGATTAAAGTTGTATTCGAAACCTGATTTGCTGATCAATAGAATGAATGCTGCTGGTAGCTTGGATAGATCGTTCATTGATAAAAGAGATTTATTCGAGTAGGTATTTCTAAAGGCTGTTTATTATAAGGATCAACTCAATTTCACTTTCAATTTATTTCAGTCTAAATAATAAATAATAATAACCACCGTCGTTCTAGTAGGAGGGCTTCCTGTGAAGGTTACACCTCTGTATAACACTCAACCCGTTCTATTAACTTTGGATGAGAAACGACTTTAGTTAATACAACTTCCGTTACAAGGAGAAATTAATTCGAAGGGAATAAATCGATTTATCATACTACATACGATATTAGAGAAGTTCTAGTTCATTCTCATATGTTTCAATTAGCAAATTGTAATTCTAGATATTTTTCCTGTTTCGAACAGACCCATGGTCGAGTGTATATAGTAAAATCACTTGATTAAAGAACGTGTTCCGAGTTAATTCTTAGTCAGGAGACACATTTTTTTAAGGATATGTTTCTTTTCCACTTCCGGGGCCTTAGTGTTGTATTTCGATTTACGGCCTCTCTGTAATCAATCATCCTACCATCACATTGAGAGGCCCATTTACAGAAGTGGGTTATACTTCATGTAGGAAAAACTGCGATTTTTTGAAAAAATGTATCATTTCCTGTCATGGAAAATGATGGATATCTATAAATCTAAGAGTTTTAACAAAAAATTGGTTCAAGTTAACAAAATTTCCTAGAGAATGAGATAGGAATCAAGTTTCTAGGATGAGTGGTTTTCGTTTTATGAAAGAAAAACTGCGATTTTTTGCAAAAAAATGCAGTTTTTCAGAACTTCATCCTCATTGCGGCACGGGTTGCCATTATCCAATTAAGATGAAACTTTGTTTTAAATGTACCAAATTTAATCTAGTTTAAAAATATATGGAGTGGTCTTTGTCAAAAACATCCTCCTTTATGGTCAAAGTGAGAAAAATCGAAAAAAGAGTTTTTGGGATTTGCGGAAACAGAATAAATTCGTCAATTTTCAACTAGTGCTTGAGCCCGAACGGTTGGTCGGAGAAACAAGCTAAATAATGAAATTTGTAGGAAATTTTATGAACTTTTATTATGAAAAGGAAAGTTATTTAGGAAAAGTTGAGAGTTTTCGAGTTATAAGCAAAAATTCGCCAAAAATTAGATTTTTTATATTTTATTGCATTTTTGACAATGTTCCGTCAAGAAATTTTGTTAAAAGACATCAGATTCGGATTCAGCACACCAAAAAATATATAGGATCAAAAAATCAAAACTACCCAAAAATTTTCTCGCTAGGGGCCCTTTAGAGATCCAAATTTCAGTAAGATCTAAAAATTTACTGAGACTCCCAGTTTCAAGACCCGCTTCCAGTGATACCTTCAACTCCGACCCATATCCTGATATTTCCCCTTCTTCTTTCTATAATATGAGATTCATCCCTGATTTATTGATATTTCTACTAAACACTATTTGTTCGAATTAACTGATTACCCGATGACCTAATTAATTGGAATCTACCGTAGTTCAAATAAAAGCGTAAAGAAATCCCTCCTCTCCTACTAGGTCACGTGACCCTCCTCCCTCGACTTGGATGATCTCTTTAGTGAACTTGGTTTGCATCGTCATGCAATCCATTCATACATCTTCAATTATATTTATTTGATTTTCCGTTCGTTATCTAACATCAATTTGTTGTCCATGTAATGCATGCAGCTTCTGGTTGTTGACCTGCTTTTATTTAAAGTTAGATAATAGTTCAAAAAATAATACTTAAAATTTTAAATATATTTTATTATAGAATTATCTGAGACGTGAGAAAAATTTATAATTTTTCCTGTCTGAATCTATCCGTCTAATAGTCTAGAAAAATCGAGAACAAAAGTTCCTAAGAGAGTTCGTTTTTGTGACAAAATATTTGTATTTCTAAAACAAAATGTGATTATTTTTTGGACCACGCCTCCAGTTCCTTAATCTGTAAATAATTAATTTGATTTCGAAAAAATGAATAAAATTAAAGTTTGAGCCGTTTTCGAGAAACCGATTCCTAATATTATGCCTATACAAGAATTGATCGTTTATTAATATAAGATTTATTTAAATATTACTTTTGCTTAATACAGTACTTACTTAAATTCATCTTTATCTTTTTTACTTTACCATACAGGGTATGGTCAAGTATTGTAATCGTGCATGAAAAAAGTGGGTTTTTTTCCTTATTTTCAAAATATCTCAAAAACCACTGAAACTATTTGATTTAAAAAAATTGAGCAAAACTATCGCATTTCGCTCTACAAAAAAAGCCCTTATAAGTGGACACCGAAAAAATTATATTTTTTGAGATAATAATTGTTTTGTCAAAATGCCTGTTAGTCTGTGATTTACCAAATTTTTGTGGACGAGCTAGCTCAAAAACTAGTGTGAATATCGAAACCAAATTTCACACATAATTTTGGTGCATTGAGATTAAAAGCTGATTAGATTTGGTGCATATCGTCCCAAAATTAAAGGGTGGTGAAGAGGGGGGGGGGGGTTAAAAATTAAAAATCTAGGCCATTTGAGCAAACTCAACCAAATTTTGTATTCATAATCAGAGGGCCCAGAGTAATCTAAAAATTCAAAAACTATCCCCCCTTCCCTACATGATTATAGATAATTTTATCTACTCTTATTAAACGAGCAAAAATTGTTTGTTTGTATCTAAGTTCTATTTTGAAAATGGCTCTACCAATTTTGAAATTCACGGATTAAGAGGTTTTTGGGGTGACAATTCGATCTGTCCCGGTTGAGACCGGCTAAATTGTTTTTGATGGGTTTTTTCGTAATCAAATTAATTATTCTCAGGTAGGTTTTACTTTTGTACCCAGACAGACAATGGGTTGGGTTAATTCATTGTTCTCAAAGGCCTTGAAGAAGTATTGTGATTGTGATTTTTAACATATTTTGTTCTCCATAAACGTTAGAATTATTAATAAAAGTTTTATAATTGTTTTTATAAAGAATCTTATTTATTTAATAGAATAAAAAATAATCAATAATTTATTTAAAAATATCTTTCGCATGAGCAGGTCTCAATTTTCTGACAAAATAACACATTTTGATAGGTTTTATTTATTAACAATTGGATGAATAAAAATGAATCATGTGGTTGAATCAAAACAGGTAGAGGAGGTGGGGTGCAGTGGTGGGGGATCCAGGGGTAGGGCGAGGTTTCGGGGGTGGGGTCGAGCGGGGTGGAGGGGGATGGGAGAGTACAGTGGGCGAATACTAAATATATTTGTATTTTTTAATTTGAAAACGGCTGTTAAATAAAAATCGACATTTTTATCAGAATTTTAAATTAAAAATAATATTTAAATAAAGCTTTTAACGGAAGGAAAAAGTTACCGAGCATCGCTCCAGGTACTTAAATATAAGTGAGGTACCAGGTTGTATGGTAAAAGTCAAGTGGATGACCACATCAGAACACGTCAGCTTTTTTCTGTTCTGCCTAATTCACTAAAACGGTAAATATCTCTCTTAAATGGAATTGGATGTTGATGAAAGCAGTCCACGGTGGTTGTAAAAAAAATAAGACTATCATCATATCTTAATTGTTTTCTGACCCACCAGAACGAAACTAGGACAATAATTTTCTTATTATGTGAATCCAAAAATAATATTCCAAACATGAATTTTTATTTACCAATCAGGAAATGTCATGGATTATTATTATTATTATTATTATTATGAATGAATTGCTCAGAATCGATATGTTTACCTTTTCAACGAGAATAGTTTTATTTATTGGGATAATAATATTTTTCGAATGTAGGTCAGGATAGGAAAATTCGATAAAACGTTATCTAGTCCATTTCATTTTAAATTAATTAATATTTTTTGGTGGGAGGAAGGGTTAAACTATTATTATCAACTATTGAAAGTCTGAAAGAGAGATTAAATATTATAATGTATTGATAGGTTATTTATTTTGTATTTTTAAATCAATTGAAAGTGTACGGTTGGTCTGTCGGGCTCTATTACTAGTCTAAACAAATATTGGTGTTATATAATATAAGTAAATGTATTCTGATTGTTATAATATACTACGGTTCAAGAAATCGACCCACTAATAAGAACTTGATTAAATGGCAAATTATTTTTAGAATTTTTACAAATATTCATATAATTTGTTCCATTAACTCTTAAACTAACATATTCAATAAATATTGTTGATAATTTTTGAATTTTATAAAAAAAAATAAGTAAAATTAAATTAAAAGATACAATTACAAATTATCCTACTTTCTCAATATTACTTTAAATTTAAATAAAGCTTTAATAAAAGATCAAATTCCATTTGAAATATCAATGAAATGAATAATTTTGAATTAAGCATCATTGATAGACAAATAGTAAAATATACAAAATGGATATTTCTCAAGTTCAAGCAGCTCAAATTGTATGCCTAATTAATCAAGGGATAAGTCAACGACAAGTGCCAAGTACACTTGCAATAAGCAATAATTTCAATAATGTATGGTTACTTGTAAAAAAATTAAAAATGATTTACTATTTAATAAAATTTTTATTGGTGGCTCGATTTTTTGCACTTCAGTGTTTTATAATGTATTGATAGGTTAATTATTATGTATTTTTAAATCAGTTGAAAGTGTACGGTTGGTCTGTTGGGCTCTATTGCTAGTCTAAACACATATTGATGTTATATAATTAAACTAGCTGCAAGGCACGTCCCTGGACCCCCAACCCACGAACCCCACCCTCATACCCCACTCCCAAAAAAGGATCGTTTTGGTTGCGCAAAAGCAAAGAAGAACAGACCTCGAAACGTGACAATTTCTGTCGATCGTTCAAATCGTGGGGCACCCACTTTTCGAGCTTTTTGACCTTTCCAATACGTTTTAAACCACCAAAAACCGCATGGGAACTGACACCCACTTCTTCCGCCATCCCACGCACCTTTTGTGATGGGTCAGTCTCCACCAGGGTCCTCAAAACATCGTCCTGGATTACTCAAGAGGTCGACCACTTCGGGGCTCATCTTCGAGGCTAAAATCTCCGGAACGAAATTTCGCAAACCAACGTCGAACAGTGTGTTCATTAACACTATCATTGCAAAATGCCTGGTTAATTTTTCGGGCTGTTTCGGCAGCGCTTTGGTTCAATTTGAATTCGTAGAGAAAAATTGGCCGAAAACGACAATGTCCTGAAGTCCTGAAAAGAGGCCAAAAATTAAAATTTGGAAAAAAATGAACAGCATCAATGTATAGAGTACAAAATTCTCTATTGATCCGTATATACCACGACACAGTAGAATAAATATTTATTGAGATATGGAACAACAAAAACACATGACATTGAAACGGACAAAACTTTTGAAACAACCTAATATTTATACATGTTTTTAATATTTTTCAAAGAAACATTTTAGTTTTATCAAAAACTAAATGTTCCAGCTTATGAACGCTTCACCTTTTATAATTGTTTTTACTTTATTTTTTTTTTGCTCAATAATTCAATGCCAATGGATTGACAAATCGTATTCTCTTTCAATCTAATTATTATTTATACGTAATGTTTGATCGAAACCAATTTTTATTTTTTTATTATTCCGAACTAGTAACGGATGGGATTTCTCTCTAAATTGTCCGCATAGGTTATTCATTTATTTATTTGTTGATTAAGTTAATAAATCATTTATTTGACAATTACCGATTTATATTTAAATAATAATAAACCGAGATAATTACCCGAGGCAATAGCTACTTGCTATACTATACTACAAATTATAAATGTGATAAAAGTATTTTTAATTCAAATTATTTAAATTAAACTCCAATTACGAAGAAAAATCAAATTCAAGGAGTATTATAGGTATATAATTAGGTGTGTGTTAAATAAATTTTAATCTGTCTGGTAAGATTTAAAGTAAGAGAGTATCGAAGATCAATAGTAGAGTGAATAAGAAATTTGTTTATCAAAGAGGAGAGATTTTATTTGTCATGAACTATTAGTGGGTTTTAAAATAATATTTTAATTTTAATAAATTTTAATTGTCATGAATTATTAGTTAAAATTAAAAAAATTATATCGGTGTCGTCGCGTAAGTCGATTATAATAAGTATAGATAGATATAGATAAATTTCAATAAATAATTAAGTAATTAATACACTACGGTGCAAAAAAATCGAGCCACCAATAAAAACTTTATTAAATAAGAAATTATTTTTAAAATTACTACAAATAACCATATAATTTGTTCCATTAACTCTTAAACTAACATATTCAATAAATATTGTTGATAATTTTTTGAATTTTATAAAAAAAAATAAGTAAAATTAAATTAAAAGATACAATTACAAATGATCATACTTCCTCAATATCACTTTACATTTAAATAAAGTTTTAATAAAAGATCAAATTCCATTTGAAATATAAATAAAATAAATAATTTTGAATTAAGGATCATTGATAGAAAAATAGAAAAATATACAAAATGGATAGATATTTCTACAGTTCAAACAGTTCAAATTGTGTGCCTAATTAATTAACGTCAACAACAAGTGGCAAGTATATTTTCAATAAGCCGTTTATGAGTAAATATATGATTACTTGTAAAAAAAATTAAAAATTATTTATTACTTAATAAAGTTTTTATTGGTGGCTCGATTTTTTTGCACCATAGTGTAGTATAATTTAAATAAATAATTATTGATCCATTCTGGATAACAAAATTTAAAATTTTCAGATGCGCAAAAGAAGAGAAAGATAATTCTCTCATTGACAAAGTGAAGTGTGTCGAATGTGTCAACTGACTCTAACAACTACTAAATAGCCCAATTCCGTTTAATCAACGGATTTACGCATCAGTATTACTATTTATAAATAGATTGATAATTTTAATAAAAATTATTTCCACAAACAGAAATGTACTCAATTTTATTACTTCAGGAATGACCCTAATGAGGGGTTCACCTCAAAATCCCGACAAACCAAAATCCTGACTGTGAAACGTTATTTTAATATTACGATCATTAATTTAGGTCATTTATCAAAGATTTTAATAAGATATGTTTATATTGCATGTAGGAGGGTCTTGTCCCCCCGAAGTCGAACCCAAGAAGTAGTAAGCTTTCGGGGCAACTAGTCAGACCCTTGAGGCCAAAATTAATTGATTATATATCACAAGTTGATTTTGAGGAAAAATTCAATCTTTCTTTCTCAAATATGTAGAAACTCATTTCTTTACGAAAGTTATTTTAATATTTTATTAACCTTTTTAATATTTACAAAAATATAGATAGTATCAACCGAGGGGTTAACCGCGATTGGAATTAGGTGTACACCGTCTTTGGAATTATTTGGAATTACTTTAGAATTGTCTTCTACTTGGAAATGAAAGTGGAAGTGGAAGTAGGTGTACACGATTTTAGTTCGCGGTTCACCCCTCGGTATCAACTATGTTTTTTAGAAACGAACCTGTTATTAGTTACTATTCAAATAATTTTTCTAATCTTAACTAAATTGTGTTTTTACAAATTTACTAAAATGCATTTTATTTATTTATTATTTTGATATTTCAATGTACTTTTTAAATAATTAGGTTAATCTAGTCAAGTATATTTATTATATAAATAATTATATTTTTGTTGATAATATTAAGATTAATAAAATATTAAAATAACGTCTGAATTTTTAACCGACTTCAAAAAAGGAGGAGGTTCTTAATTCGACTGAATATTTTTTTTTGTATCTATGTTATTCGATATTTTCGCCAATTGTGAACCGATTTTGATGATTTTTTTGCATTGGATATAGTATAGTTTCCGATTGGTCCCGTTTAAATTTCATTTGTATCGGACCTTTTTTGTTGTATGTTCACGCATAACTTCTTTCTTTATGAACCGATTTTAATGATTCTTCCTGCGTTTGGATCAGTATAGTTCCAAGGTAGTCAAGATACCTACTGTTAATTATTTATTTTATGTATGTTCAGCGAGAAATTTTTGCCACGTGGACCGATTTCGATGATTCTTTTTTTATTGGAAAGAGGGTACCTTAAGGGTGGTCCCATATTAATTTGGTCAAGTTCTGATTATATGATCAATGACGAAATAACGTAAATCTCTAATTCTTATGAGCAATTAATCGAAATTATAATAAATAAAATCTTTTATAAAAAAAATCTTATATCATTCATTTAAAATTTAATTGAATTTTATTATCATTTTCTGATTCATTCGCCCGACGCTTTCTCTTACGAGATGCATACAAGGTGTTATCTTAAGTCACTATTAATAACATCACTAAAAAGAGAAAATAAAAATAATTTTTATAAAAAAAAATAAAACCGACTTCAAAAAAATTAAATACAACAAATAAAATAATAAGAACTCAAAATTCAAATAAATTCCACTAAAAGATATAAAATAATAATTATCTAATTTATTTAAAACTAAACGACGAAATTATTAACATGAAATCACTTTTTGAAGTCGGTGCCAAATAAACTATTAAGCGAGCGTACCCGCCAAACGTACTAAGTAAGATCCGTCGAGTGCGATTCATGAAAGGTATACGTTTGGCACCGACTTCAAATATTTCATCGTTTAGTTGTAACTAAATTAAATAATTATTTTATACCTGTTTGGGGGTCGGGATTCTTAAGGCCAATTAATTTTTCAATCAATTGACTAATATCGAAGAACGTGTTTACACCCTAAATGGACTTGCTTCCCGTGAAGTCTAGCTCAGAACGCTTTGGTTGATGCAAACAGATTCTTGGATATCAACCCCTTTGCTAAGAAGGATGTATACCGGGCCAGGAAGCGTTAGTGAAAAACCACCCTTAATAGCGCTTCGCATCCAAAGACTTCAAAAAAAAAAGGAACCGTTAAATGAATTGGTTTGACCGCAGGTTCGAATAATGTGCTAGTAATCAAAACTACTTTGAAAAATGGTAAATGTTCTGGAAAATATTCTTATTTTTAAAGTTCAAATAAATAGTTGATTTTGTTTTTAATAATAATTAAAAACAGGATTGGTTATTAAACAAATAAAATATATATCTCAAAGATGGAAGACTCCTTATTATTTCTTATTTGTTAAATATGGCGGAGGAAGCAATATAAAACTCAAATTTAATATTTAAACAAATATAACAACTTTTTATTTTCTTTTAATAAATCAGCAGTGGAAAAATATCAAATGCACATGTTATAGTAACATTATGTTTTATAAATAAATGCAGTTTTATATAATTGATATATTGGTTGTAACATAGCAATATTTCATGAATTAATTGATAATTATATCAATTGAGTAATACAACTCTGAATTGAAAAGTGAATTATTTTCAATATAATAGAAAAATATTTCTAATATTTAATGATTAATATAAACAGTTTTACAAATAATTATTAAACTACTTAGCTTGTTTTTCAACACGATTGTTCCAAAAGAAATTATTTTTTTCGTCAATTGAAAACGTTAGCTGAAGCACTTTCTCTTAAAGAAGATGTATCCGTCCTTGTTCCACACTAAAATCTTGCATTAGTTGGAAACAAAGCAATTTGAAAATCCTTTTCTCTGGAGTTCCTTTGAACCCGTTAATTCAGGTTGATAATTAGCGTATAATTAATCAAACAAGATATTTAAAGATGGCGGATTAACACCAGCGTGGTGAAAAAACGCAACGAACCAGCTACTGTATACGAGCTGTTCAAAATGGCCTCGCAAGGCAATGAAGATCTTTCTCGCTAAAAAGCAAAGAACAGCGTATGGGTCCGACCAGTGTAAGAGGAAGGACACAACGAACCAGCCACTGTATAATGGGCTGTTCAATGGCCGCGCAGGCAGTAGAGTTCTCTCTCGCTTAACAAGACGAGCAGAGCAACCCGAGTTCGGTCTACATGAAGGCAGAGCGTAAAACCAACAGAGCTCGCCCGGTTTCACTAGCTGTGAAGAGGGCCCAGACGGTCACGTGATCAAAACTAGGATTTTGATTGGTGAACGTCACACATTTTTTATGACTGTATTTTTGTTCTCTCGAAAGGCTTGCTTAACAGCGACTGGAATTCGTATTTTTCTCTAAATAAATTTCCTTTGAAACGACAAAGTATTGAATTACTGCCAGTATAATTAATTTTTGATTGAAAAGATATCAGTTTTGTTGTGAAATTGAATCTTTTTCTAGAATATTTTAAATAAAGATATTAAAATATCCTTTACAATAGGAAAATGAAAACAAATTTCTATAATATTTTTTTTGATAAATTGAAAACTTAAAACTATTTGAATTAATTTTAATTAAATTAATTAACATAAAAAAAAGGCTGAAAACTCTTAAGTTTGAACATAACTCCCCAATTTTTGTTAAAAGATCCTCTTTTAACGAATTAAAACTAAAGTCTTTAAAGTGTCTTTGACAGCTGGGTGAGTTTTGACATTTCACAGATGTTTTCAGAATATGGACTTTGTCACTTTACATATGATAAACATTTCTTTTTTTTTTTTTTTTTAAAAAAATTTAATGATCTTAAAACTAATTACTTAAATACTAATGGTGTTTGTTTTGGTTAGACAAAATCATTTTGTTTATCAACTTATAAACTAAATTTCTATTGGCAATGGGGCCAATTTGACAACTGGTCTTGTTATTGTTCCCAACTGGGTTTTCAACTTAACCACCCTCACGGTACCATCTTTGCCTGGAAAAACTTCCAGTACACGTCCTAACTTCCACTGGTTAGTCAGTGTATTTTTGTCTTGTATAAGAACTAATTGATTTACAACAAGGTTTACAATTTTGGTTTTACCTTTATACCGTTGTTGTAAAGTGTTTAGATAGTTATTGGACCAAGCTTTCCAAAACCGGCTTTTAAATTTTCTAAAAATTTGAATCTTTGATTTAATTTACAATTTCTTTCTTGACAATGTTCTAATACTGGTAATTGTACAAGAGGTTGACCAACTAGAAAATGTCCAGGTGACAAGTATTCAAGACTTTCACTGTCATCGGAGAGAGGGGTTAAAGGCCTTGAATTTAAAATTGATTCTATTTGACACAAAAGAGTTTCTAGCTCCAACAACGTTAAAAAGCTCTGTCCTACAATTCTTTTAAGGTATTGTTTACAAACACGCACAGATGATTCCCAAAGTCCACCGAAGTGAGGGCTGTAGGTGGGTACAAAAGACCAACAGATTGAATTCTCTGATAAGAACTTCATTACTTCATTATTTTTCATTTTTGAAATCAATTGGTTCAATTCCGACCTGACAACTTTGGAAGCGGAGACAAATGTTGTTCCATTGTCTGAATATATCCTTTTGGGAACCCCTCTGCGGGCAATAAATCTTTTTAAAGCATTTAAGAAACATTCTGTACTGAGATCCGTACAAACTTCGAAATGACAAGCTTTAGTGGCGAAACACACAAATGTGGAAACGTAAACCTTTTGTGGCTTGGAACCTCGTCTCAGATTTAAGTGGACCATGAATGGGCCGAAAAAGTCTACTCCTGTATTTTCAAAGGGTCGTGAAGGATTGACTCTATCACCAGGTAAATTTCCCATTAAGGGTGTGTAGGTTAGCGGCTTCTGTTTGAAGCATGTAATGCATTCACGGCAAACCTTTCTTATTAACTTTCTCCCTTGTACTATCCAAAATTTTAGTCTGAGCAAGGCCGAAATAACATTAGGGCCTGCATGTAAGTACTTTAAATGATAGGACCTAACTAATAATTTAGTTATGTAACAACTTTTCGATATTATTAAAGGATGCTTTTGGTTGTAGGGGATGTTAGCTTCTTCTAAACGACCTCCTACCCTTAACAAGTGGAATTTGTCCAAGAATGGGTTTAAAGTTAGGATGTTAGATTTTCTATCTAACGGCTCCTGATTTTCTAAGCTAGTTATTTCTGTGACAAAACTTATTTGGCTGTATTTAATCAAATTTAATAATGAATTCTCTCTATCCAAAGGACGTATAGTTTTAAAATTTTTAAACTTTTCTTTTTGCAAAAGATCTAAAATTAAGGGGGAATTAGAAACCCATTTGTCTAATTTAAAATGACCTTTACCTAAAACATAATTTAAATCTTTTATTAATGTTAAAAGGCTTTGTGGAGAATCACTCCCTATTAAAAAATCATCTAGATAAGTATTCTTTTTAATTATAGATTCTACTTGTGGGTACTCTGCAGAATTTTTCTCTGCTAACCAAATTAAACATCTTATCGCTAGGTAAGCCGCTGGAGCTAATCCAAATGGTAAACAACTAAACCTGTAGATGTTTATGACATCTCCCTGCCTGTCTTTCCACAGAATTCTTAAATAATTCCGGTGGTCAGGATCGATTAAAATTTGAAGATACATTTTTACAATATCTGTAGTGACTACAAATTTGTAAGTGCGAAACCTGGTTAAAACTAGACGAATGTCATTCTGGAGGGTGTCACCTACCTCTAGGCAATCATTCAATGAATATTTTGAGGAAGACTTAGCTGATCCATTCAAAACTATTCTTAGGGGACTATTTTCACCCTTGTATACCCCGAAATGTGGGAGGTAAAATTGTTGATTGTTTTTTGTTTTATCATGCATAGTAAGAGGACCTACTAATTCAATAAAATTTAATTCTTTTAATGTATCAAAGTACTGAAAATATTCTTCCTTTAATAGAGGATTGCTATTTAATTTAACTTCTTGTCTTTTTAACATGGTAAGAGCTTTGTGCAGCGAGTCACCTAAAATTGGGGGATCAATTTTGAAAGGTAGTGCCACTTGTAATTGGCCACTTCCATTCTCTTTAATACTAAATTGGAATTGTAACTCTGCATTTGAAATGCTATCTGCTGCATGGTCTGGCGTCGAATCCAAGTCCATCAGCTTTAAAACATTAGAATTAATTTCTTCTAACGTTGTTGCTGCATGAGCATTTTTATTATTAAAATTGAAATCGTTTTTGTATAATGCTTCGGCCTTTCCGAAGACAATCCAACCTAACGAGGTATTCTGTGCTACAAGATTTTGATCTTGACTTTTCCTAATGTCGTTTAGCATTAATTTTGAAAATAAATCTGCTCCTATTAGGACTCCAGTGGTGTGGGGTGTATTAAACGTACCATCTGATAACGGTAACCCACTAATAAATTTAAATTGACTTCTTTTTAAAGGGACTGAAGGTATAGTCAAATTTAGGCTGTTTACAACATAGAATGGTGCATCCAATTCATAGCTATCATCGACAATTGAACCAATTTTCAAATTTACTAAACCTTTAGATGAAGTTACGTGTTGGCCCTTTAAACCTTTTACATTCAAAAGGGCGTTCTGTTTTTCTAAACCTAATTGATTAACAATTTCCTCTGAGATTAGAGAAATCTCACTTCCGGTATCAATGAAAGCACGAATGTGTACCTCACGTCCAGAAATGTCTTGTGTTTTGATGAGAGCTCGGCTTAATAACGTTGTGGATCCGTCCACTCCGCAGTGTCCTGATGTCTTGGAGGAAGACTTTGTGTCAGTTTGTTCTCCGGCCTTTTTATCCTCTGGGTCTTTTTGGACCACTCCGCCCTCCGATTTCAGTGAAGAGTTCGTTTTTGAATTACTGCAAAAATGTAAAAGTGGAGACAGTTTAAGACCACAGCGACAATTAAAGCGTTTACAATCATTTACATAATGAGAAGGAGAAAAACATTTTTTACACAATTTGTTTTGATTTACAAACTTTGACCTTTCTTCTAAAGAAAGCTTTTTAAATTTTTCACATTGCCACAAGCCATGCTGTTTTAAACAAAGCTTGCAACTTAGGTCTTTATTAGATGCATGTACATTTAAAGATTTTGCACTATTGCTTTCTTTAAATTGTACTTTTTGTTTGTTAATATTAAAACTGTGCGAATCTAAATAAGAATCTGCTTGTCTTTCTATGAAAATTAAAAGTGTGTCTAGACTCGGTATTTCGTCATGGTTTTCTAACGTGAGTAACCAGTCCTGATGTACTTTTGCATCTAATTTGGAAGACACTAGTCTTACCAGTATGGGATTCCATTGATCAGTATTAATACTTAAATTTTTTAATTGTGCAATGGTTTGCCTAACCGTGCTGGTTAAACTTTGATAAAACCTTGAATTAGGAGATGTGATATTTTTTAAATTTAATAATTTATCTATTAAATCAAAAACAATTTTTCTATACTTATAATATTTACTTTCTAATAATTCAATGGCTACTTGGTAATTTTGATTAGTCAAATCTAAGTGCCTAATTAAGTTTAAAGGTTCCTCAGTCAAAAAACTTTTTAAGTACTGAAGCTTTTGACATTGGCTGAGTGAATTATTTGAATCAATTGCTGCATCAAATTGATGTTTGAAAGCAGGATAACGTGTGTATACACCATTAAATTTTTCCAACTCAATTTTTGGAAGATTTATGTGTATGTTTTTTGGTTCAGAATCCTCTGAACTGGTTTCTGAATCATTTGACGGTTTAGCAGTTTTTAATTTAGATAATTTATCTAAGAGTTTATATTTAAGATTATTGAGCTCGCGTGAAGTTGTGGTAATTTCAGAAATTATCGGAATAATGGTTGCTTCATTTTGTAACTCGTGTTCATAAATGTATTTTAAGCTATTATGCATGTCCAAAAGAATTTGTGTTACTTTTTCTATACTATGATTGTAAGAATCTGTAGAGCTAAATTCTTTTTCCGACATAAATTCTAAAAAGTCACTGCTTTCTAATTTTATTAAGGCCCACTTGGCTGCTATTTGTTTTATTTGCTTCTCCAGAGTCATCTTGAGATATCTATTTTATAGCTATTTATTTAATATAGTATTAGATTTGTTTTATTAACGGTCGCCACCAGAATTTATAACCAATTTTTCAAAATACTAATAACAAATTTGTTTTGAGAACTATTTGGGTGTTGGTTCAATCACGCAGTCGTTAGCTGATTGTGGGTTGGTCCTGTCACCAGGTCGCCAGATGTTTGGGGGTCGGGATTCTTAAGGCCAATTAATTTTTCAATCAATTGACTAATATCGAAGAACGTGTTTACACCCTAAATGGACTTGCTTCCCGTGAAGTCTAGCTCAGAACGCTTTGGTTGATGCAAACAGATTCTTGGATATCAACCCCTTTGCTAAGAAGGATGTATACCGGGCCAGGAAGCGTTAGTGAAAAACCACCCTTAATAGCGCTTCGCATCCAAAGACTTCAAAAAAAAAGGAACCGTTAAATGAATTGGTTTGACCGCAGGTTCGAATAATGTGCTAGTAATCAAAACTACTTTGAAAAATGGTAAATGTTCTGGAAAATATTCTTATTTTTAAAGTTCAAATAAATAGTGATTTTGTTTTTAATAATAATTAAAAACAGGATTGGTTATTAAACAAAATAAAATATATATCTCAAAGATGGAAGACTCCTTATTATTTCTTATTTGTTAAATATGGCGGAGGAAGCAATATAAAACTCAAATTTAATATTTAAACAAAATAACAACTTTTTATTTTCTTTTAATAAATCAGCAGTGGAAAAATATCAAATGCACATGTTATAGTAACATTATGTTTTATAAATAAATACAGTTTTATATAATTAATATATTAATTGTAACATAGCAATATTTCATAAATTAATTGATAATTATATCAATTGAGTAATACAACTCTGAATTAAAGAGTGAATTATTTTCAATATAATAGAAAAATATTTCTAATATTTAATGATTAATATATAAACAGTTTTACAAATAATTATTAAACTACTTAGCTTGTTTTTCAACACGATTGTTCCAAAAGAAATTATTTTTCGTCAATTGAAAACGTTAGCTGAAGCCTTTCTCTTAAAGAGGATGTATCCGTCCTTGTTCCACACTAAAATCTTGCATTAGTTGGAAACAAAGCAATTTGAGAAATCCTTTTCTCTGGAGTTCCTTTGAACCCGTTAATTCAGGTTGATAATTAGCGTATAATTAATCAAACAAGATATTTAAAGATGGCGGATTAACACCAGCGTGGGTGAAAAAACGCAACGAACCAGCTACTGTATACGAGCTGTTCAAAATGGCCTCGCAAGGCAATGAAGATCTTTCTCGCTAAAAAGCAAAGAACAGCATCCTATGGGTCCGACCAGTGTAAGAGGAAGGACACAACGAACCAGCCACTGTATAATGGGCTGTTCAATGGCCGCGCAGGCAGTAGAGTTCTCTCTCGCTTAACAAGACGAGCAGAGCAACCCGAGTTCGGTCTACATGAAGGCAGAGCGTAAAACCAACTGAGCTCGCCCGGTTTCACTAGCTGTGAAGAGGGCCCAGACGGTCACGTGATCAAAACTAGGATTTTGATTGGTGAACGTCACACATTTTTTATGACTGTATTTTTGTTCTCTCGAAAGGCTTGCTTAACAGCGACTGGAATTCGTATTTTTCTCTAAATAAATTTCCTTTGAAACGACAAAGTATTGAATTACTGCCAGTATAATTAATTTTTGATTGAAAAGATATCAGTTTTGTTGTGAAATTGAATCTTTTTCTAGAATATTTTAAATAAAGATATTAAAATATCCTTTACAATAGGAAAATGAAAACAAATTTCTATAATATTTTTTTGATAAATTGAAAACTTAAAACTATTTGAATTAATTTTAATTAAATTAATTAACATAAAAAAAAAGGCTGAAAACTCTTAAGTTTGAACAATACCTTTTAGTGCATTTTATTTGATTTTTGAGTTATTATTGCATTTAATTTTTTTGAAGTCGGTTTTATTTTTTCACATGTCGGGCTATTGACTTGTCAGAATTTTGGCTGTCGGGATTTTGGATGCCACCCCCTAATGAGATAGATGAAAGTCGTTGTGGTGCAGATATCAGTTTATTTAAGAGCCGTCTGATTTAAATTGTTTGAAGAGTATTGCGGCAATTTTGCAACCTAGAATGGTGTGTATCCGTCCGCATTAGAGGATAAATAAACTTGTTGTTAAGTCATTCCTAAATAAAAATGTAATTATATAAGACGTTTTATTTATCTATAAGATTGTCGGTTCTGGACATTAAAAGGTTTTCTAATTATTATCCATCTATATTTATTACTTTCTGTTTTCATTTTCATTCCAGAACGTAATCCGCTTTCAGATCCCGTTACAGGGTATTATTTTTCTAATTTATTAAATATCCAGGTGTCAGCCTACCTAGTACCTACCTATACCTAGTCGGCTAAAAAAATTCTATTCATAAATATAAGGAACAGGTAATTTGCATTTTCACTTTCTGGATAGATAAATGTTGTTGTTAATTGAAAATATTTTTTATTTTATTTTTCCTCCTGAATATTTAGTTCAAGAAACTATTTATAAAACGAACGAAACCTGCCAGGCTAACAAGCTGTGAATGAGCCTCGGAGGAGTCAATTCGACGACTTACGTCATCAGGAAATTAATTTTACACGCATTCAAGAATTAGATACGAATTTCTAGGGAAAATATTCGCAAAAATTATGGCAGTAATTTTTTTTGGCAAAAAATACTGTTACCTTGTTGGCGAGGAAAATGAAAAATTGTTCTGGAGACAAAATATTTCGGAAATAATTAAACTATTAGATTTTTAACTGTGCAGCTTAAGAACTTCCCGTTCAGTAATATAGAAAAATAAGCTGACGTGTTCTGATGTGGCCATCCACTTGACTTTACTATACAATCTGGGCCTTAAAATGATTAATAATCATGCAGGGGGGATTAGTTTTTGCAATTTTATACTTCTGAGGTCCCACTGATTATGTATACAAAATTTGGTTGAATTTGCTAAATGGGCAAGATTTTCATTTTTTGAGCCTACACCCCCTTAATTTTGGGTCGATATGCACCAAAATTTAATGAGCTCTTAATCTCAATGAATCAAAACTACGTGTGAAATTTGGTTTCGATATTCACACTAGTTTTTGAGCTAGCTCCTCTACAAATATTTGGTAAAACACTAACAGACTAACGGGCAACCAGACAGACTAACACATTTTGACAAAACAATTATTGCCTCGGAAAAATATAATTTTTTCGACGTTCCCTTATTAGGGCTTTTTTGCAGACCGAAATGCCATGGTTTCACTCAATTTTTTTAATCAAAATATTTTTGAAAAAAAGAAGGAAAAAAAGCACTTTTTTCATGAACGATTACAATACTTGACCATACCCTGTATGGTAAAGTAATAAATTGACATGTTCTGATCTGACCATACACTTGACTTTGAGAGGTTAGTTTTTGCATTTTTAGTCTTCTGGTAGCCCACTGATTATGTATACAAAATTTGGTTGCGTTTGGGCCTAGATTTTCATTTTTGACCCAGCCCCCCCCCCCCTTGTCCCACATTTTAGACGGTTTGTTTTTGCATTTTTAGTGTTCTAGGGGCCCAGTGATTATGTATACAAAATTTGGTTGAGTTTGCTCAAATGTCCTAGATTTTTATTTTTTGACCCCACCCCCCACCTAATTTTGGCGCTAAAAAAATATTTTCGTAATTATAGGTTCATTTGATAGAATATTTTATTTTTCTTGTTTTTAAGTTTTAAAATATTATAATTTTAAATTTTAACCCCCCTCCTCCCCTTAATTTTGGGTCTGATTTCAGCCAAAATCTAATCATCTCTTAATCTCAATGGACCAAAACTACGTTGATTTCTGGGGTCCCACTGATTGTGCATATAAAATTTTGTTGAGTTTGCTCACATGGCCTAGATTTTTCATTTTTAACCCCTCCCCCTCCACCCGCCTTAATTTTTGGTCGATATTCACCAAAATCTAATCAGCTCTTAATCTCAATGCATCAATACTACGTGTGAAATTTGGTTTTGATATTCAAACTAGTTTTTGAGCTAGCTCGTCCACAAAATTTGGTAACGCACGTACTAACCAATCAGTAACTAACAGACATTTTGACAAAACAATTATTATCCAAAAAAATATAATTTTTTAGATGTTCACTTATTAGGTATTCTTTGTAGACCGAAATGCCATGGTTTCACTCAATTTTTTTATCAAAATAGTTTCAGCCGTTTTAAAGATATTTCAAAAAAGAAGCAAAAAACCACTTTTTCATGCACTATTACAATACCTGTACATACTCTGTGGGTATGGTGAAGTAAAAAAACATCAAAAATTAATGCTTATTTGTTATTAATACTAGATAAGTGAAAGCCATGTTGTAAGTACCTACTCACTAATATTTGTTAGAATATTTTTAAGAGGAAATCAATAAGATACTCCTCTGCTTGGTGAAAATAAACATACATTTACCTATATCTAAATAAATATAATACTTATATATAGTGATTTCTTCTTAAAAACACAACCTTGCTATTCTAAGCTAAAAAAATATTTTATTTTATAAAAATATTCAATGTTTATTTTCCCTTCAAGTTTAGTTTAATGATCTCCTAGTGAAAGTAACTGGGCAGGCGAACCTTGATCACATCAGGTATTGAAAGAATCACGATCGAAAAATATATTTTTGTCAATACTAAAGTAATAATTTCGTGGAGTGGCTGACTCAAAAGATCGGAATCACGATTTTCAATATTGTTTACTACGTTTAGAACATAATAAATAAATAAAATAGAAAATCGAGTCGATATATATATAGTCGATAACGCTTAGGGTGAAACTATAACTAGAGAATATTTTAAAAATACTTTCAAGTTTTACTAACTTTTGCAATATATATACTATATATAAGTATAGTTAATTAGTAAATTGCTTAATATACGTGCTATTTTCATTTAAGTAAATGCCATAAAACTAAACCAACTACATAAATATGACTATTTCACGAAACAGTTTAAATAGAAAAGATTTTACTATTGAATTAAACTAGTATTTTGCCCTAGTAGAAAAATCTACACTGCGGTGAAAAAAAATCGACCCACTAATAAAAACTTTATTAAATAGCAAATTATTTTTAAAAATTGTTACAAAAATTCATATAATTTGTTCCATTAACTCTTAAACTAACATATTCAATAAATATTGTTGATAATTTTTGAATTAAAAAAAAATAAGTAAAATTAAATTAAAAGATACAATTACAAATTACCATACTTTCTCAATATCACATTACATTTAAATAAAGTTTTCATAAAAGATCGAATTCCATTTGAAATATTAATAAAATGAATCATTTTGAATTAAGCATCATTGATAGAAATATAAAATATACAAAATGGCTATTTCTGAAGTTCAAGCAGTTCAAATTGTGTGTCTAATTAATCAAGGGCTAAGTCAACAACAAGTGCCCCAAGTACACTTGCAATAAGCAATAATTTCAATAATCTATGTTTCCTTATAAAAAAATTAAAAATCATTTACTATTTAATAAAGTTTTTATTGGTGTGTCGATTTTTAGTACTTCAGTGTATAAGGAATAAGTTAAATTGAAAGTTTTTGTGCCGAGAGTAGCAAAATTTTTATATACATATTGAAGGAGAGAATAAAAGAGTGTGTCGATCGTTATAAATAAATAAAATTTATAATTCCAGCAGAAGACACACTCTTTTATTGTCTTATGAATAAAAAGATAGTGTAAATTATCTTCTTCTTTTTTGGACTGCCTCGTCAATATCCACTTAATAAGTACGTTGCCCAAAAGAATTCAAGCCGTAATTAAAAATAAAGGCGACGTCACACAGTGGTAAAGGGTTTGGATTTTGTATGTTTTCCTTGATATTAACAATTAAAAAATAATTTTAAGTTAAATATTACAAGAAAATGTTTTAAATTGTTTAAAATGTTGTTCTAAATGATAATAAAAATAAATATTTAAATTAAATTTACAGTGAATTAGCATAATTTTATTTAAAAAGAAAAAATATTGGTGGGCCAATTGAGATGGGACGGGGCTCGTATATCTTGTTTAAAAAGCGCGATCAAAACAATCCTAGTTAATATGTTAATTATTCATTAATATATTAATGAAAAAATTATAAATTTATTTAACATCATTATTTCAAGTTAGAAATATATAAGTTCAGATATTATTTTCACTCAATATTTGACAAAAATCATCTGCATTCGATTCACGATTGAATCAAATGTAGGAAACATACGATTAATTCAAGAGTAAGGTGTTTTTACGATGTCTCTATAAATAAATAGAGTTCTTCCCACATATTATTTCACTTAAATTTCCTCCCTTCCTTATTTATTAAGGAGTATTTTTTAAGTTCCGCTAAATGAATTGGATTTTCCTCAATATGAATTGTCTCTAATTTCCTTATTTATTAAAAAATGTTTCTTCTCTACATTCAAGGCTACATAAATATAGAGGAATGATTATTAATCATACATTTGAATATTCTAATAACTCTGATCATTGAATTCTCTTATACTTTCTACACTTGAGGACTCTACATAATTTTTATAAAAAAAAAAACCGACTTCAAAAAAACTAAATGAAATAAAATAATAAGAACTCAAAAATAAAATAAAATACACTAAAAGGTATAAAATAATTTTCTAATTTAGTTACAACAAAACGACGAATTATTAACATGAAATTACTTTTTGAAGTCGGTGCCAAGCATATACATTTTATGAATCAAACTCGACGGATCTTACTTAGTATCGTTTGACGGGTAAGCTCGCTTATTAGTTTGTTTAGCACCGTCTTCAAAAAGTGATTTCATGTAACAATTTCATCGTTTAGTTGTAACTAAATAAGATAATTATTTTATACCTTTTAGTGCATTTTATTTTATTTTTGAGTTATTTTATTTTATTTGTTGAATTTAATTTTTTTGAAGTCGGTTTTTTTTTGTTTTTTTATAAAAATTATTTTTATTTTTCTCTTTTTAGTAATGTTATTAATAGTGACTTAATATAATAGCTTGCATTCATCTCGTAAGAGAAAGTGTCGGACAAATGAATCAGAAAATGATAATAAAATTCAATTCATAAATATAGAAATTCTCTAGAAACATTTGGGGGTTTTAAATGAACGTTTTATGATTTTTTTTTATAAAAGATTTTATTTATTATAATTTCGATTATTTGCTCATAAGAATTGGAGATTTACATTATTTCGTCATTGATCATATCATCACAACTTGACTAAATTAATATGGGACCACCCCTAAGGTACCCCCTTTCCATTAAAAAAAGAATCATCGAAATCGGTCTACGAGGCAAAGAGTTCTCGCTGAACATACATAAAAATAAATAAATAAGTATCTTGACTAGCTTGGAGCTATATTGATCCAAAGGCAGAAAAATCATTAAAAATTGGTTCATAAACAAAGAAATTATGCGTGAACATACCTAACAAAAATGGTCCAATAGCTAGCTCAAAAACTAGTTTGAATATCAAAACCATATTTCACACGTAGTTTTAGTTCATCGAGATTAAGCGCTGATAAGATTTTGGTGCATATCGACCGAAAATTAAAGGGGATGGAGGGGAGTTAAAAATTAAAAATCTAGGCCATTTGAGCAAACTCAACCAAATGTTGTATACATAATGAGTGTGACCCCAGAAGTCTAAAATGAAAAAATTAACCGCTCAAAATGAGGTAGGGTGGGGGTGTAGGGTCAAAAATGGAAATCTTGGCCATTTTCCAAACTCAACCAAATTTTGTATACATAATCGACCTCTACCCAATCCCTAAATCTCCCCTTATCTTCACGTTACAAGGGTCCACCACGGACTTCAGAGGTTGTACCTTCTTGGTGCAACTTCTTCTTGTATCAATATCATTATAAAAAAAAAAATAATAATAATAATCATCGGGACCTCAGAAATCTAAAAATGCAAAAACTAACCGCCCGAAAGGCAGGGGGGAGTGTAGGGTCAAAAAATGAAAATCTAGGCCCTTGCAAACTCAACCAAATGTTGTATACATAATCAGTGGGTTCCTAGGAGTCTAAAAATGGAAAAACTAACCCCCATCCCCTACATGATTTTAACATATTTTAAGTGGGAGATAAATTTAACCGAATTTATCGCGCGGAGAATTTACCACTGCTCGAAGCCCCTAAAACCTTAGTAAATTGAATATTGAATTGTATCTAAGTTTCTGAGATTGGCTCGTGATCCCGGCTTCTTTTCCTTCTACTCTGTTCTTTTCACGATGGAGGGGCCAGCCCATACTGGGCTTTAGGGGATCCACCTTCTGGTGTATCTCCTTCTCACATCAATATAATTAAAAAAAAAAAAAAAAAAAATTATTAAATTTTAAATATAACTGAGTGGCCAGAGTTGTATGGTAAAGTCAAGTGGATGGCCACATCAGAACACGTCAGCTTTTGGTAACGAACAGACTAACTAACAGACATTTTGTCAAAACAATTATTATCTTGAAAAATATAATTTTTTCGATGTTCACTTATTAGAGGTTTTTGTAGACCGAAATGCCATGGTTTCGCTCAATTTTTTTTAATCAAAATAGAGTTCAGACTTTTTTGAGATATTTCGAAAAAAAGAGAAGGAAAAAAACACTTTTTTCATGCACGATTACAGTACTTGATCATATCCTGTATGGTAAAGTAAAAAAGGTCCAATACCAATTTATATTTTTACCAATTGGAAACTAGACTGAAACCCAATGCAAAAAAATCATCAAAATCGGTTCACAATTGGCGAAGAAATCAGGTAACATAGACACAAAAAAAATTCAGTCGAATTGAGTGCCTCCTCGGTTAAAAAGAGATACTAGTTCAAACCCCATCTCAGACTTATGTTATCATTAAAAACAACACCTAATAATAGAATTAAATGTTATTTGATAAAAAATGAGATAGGATTCAGTAAATACTAATTAAAATCCAATAAAATGTATGTTTACTATCTACCGCACTCAAGCTCAATTTTAATGATTAATTACATCAGTATTTAAGAAAGCCATATATTTTTTTTCAATAAGGCGGCATTATAATTCTCTCTCTTCTTAATACAATAATACACATCTGCATTCTATCAATAAAAAAAAAGGATCAATTTTAATCAGCCCGTATGTGTCCGTAATTTTTCTCCCTTGTTGTATAGTAAGTAACCACCTGCGTCCTTTTACATTTATTGTTTTATCACAAGTCGAAACTTGAGGTGAAAAGTTTATTGGTCGTTGTTCACATTGTCTTTGGTAAGATTTGTATATATGCAGGTTTTCTTGACTTTCTTCATCCTCTTCCTAATCTAAATCTATTTCAGGGGCGGGCGGTGACTTTTCAGCCAGAGGATGCTGTCCAAAAAAAGGGACCTTAACCGTTTAATATAATTTTTCAAATCTTATTATATTAAACGATCAATTCTTGTATATATAAAGAATCGGTTTCTCGAAAACGGCTCTAAATATTTTTTGATGAAATTCACGGGTTAGGGGGCCTTTGTGTTGACAATTCGATCTGTCACGGTCTCATCTTCGGCTAAATTGTTTTTGATGGGTTTTTTGTTAATTGAAATAATTATTCATATGTGGTTGTTTGAAAAAAAAATTATAATTACATTTTTTTCAATTTTAATAAAATTAATTGGTTTTTTTATTTTAAATTTCACTAATAGATCATTACAAATATTAGTATATATTAGAATTTGCCAATTTAATTAATTAAAGGTATTTTTCTATAAAATAATTTATTAGAATATATCAATTTTAATTCTCTTATATAATCCGACAATTCGAAGGATCGCGTGCCTCCTTCTTCAGGATTTCAAAGGGTCAACGAAAGAACTTCCGTGTATATTAATATTATTTTTAATTGCAATTACATTCAAAACTTTGTGGCCAGTGATAACTCTTGATGATGGCCATAGCGAGTGTAAACGTTGGTAAAAATATAAATTAAATTTTATTTTATTTTGGCTGTGATTAAAAATCGACCTTTTTATCTGAATTTAAAATTAAAAATAATATTAATATTCACTATCTTTTTATTTTTATTCAAAAAACCGACGTTTCGGAGGCTATTCACTCCTTCTTCAGGGTTTTGAAAAGTCAGTGAAGGAAATCCAATACGACATTCCCATTTGTCTTCTCTTTCAGTGGCAGTAACAATAATATATTGTATTTCATTCTCAGCAGAATTATAAAGTTGAGTGGATATTGATGAGGCAGTCAAAAAAAATAAGATAATTTATACTATCTTTTTATTTTTATTCAAAAAACCGACGTTTCGGAGGCTATTCCCTCCTTTTTTTTTTTTTTTTTTTTTAATGCAATCGAATGCAACAAGTGGTGTACCAGTAAAGATGCAGCCCCTATGGATCTCGAAAGACCTTGCATTACCGAAGAGAAGGGAAAGTTGATTAAGTGAGAGGGTGTAGACGTAGGTGTCTATGCACTCCGGTTTTGAAGGTTTGAAGATTATAGGTGCTGGGAAAGATAGAGGCTGGAAGAGAGTTCCAGTTCCTTGAAGTCATGGGGATATATGTATTCGCGAATGAAGTGGTCCGGCACTTTTCTAATTTGACCGCGAAAGAGTGTTGAGAGTCGGCAAAACGCGTGCTACGTGCAAAGCATGCTTTGGGGGGAATTATTGATTTTATCTCATCAGAGCACCTGCCGTGATAGTATCTATAGAAAAGGGAAAGGGCAGAGACATTTCTTCGATGAGCCAGCGAGTCGAGGGAGTCGGTGAGGGTAGAATCGTCAATTAGCCTGACGGCTCGTTCCTTCTTCAGGGTTTTGAAAAAAGAGGGAATAGTCAGTGAAGAACTTTTCAAAACCCTGAAGAAAGAGGGAATAGCCTCAGAAACGTCGGTTTTTTGAATAAAAATAAAAAGTTAGTATAAATTATCTTATTTTTTTGGACTGCCTCATCAGTATCCACTCAACTTCATAATAATAATATATCGCTTTTAACTGAGTCAAAAAATTAGTGAGCATCGCTCGGTGATGTTCCAGGTGCTTTCATATTAAAGCCAGAGCAAACAGTGTATCTTCACTTTGATTACTTCCAGGGTCAATTAAAAATAATCCACCTTTCTATTTTAGAGGCTCTGTCTGAATACTTTCAATAAATATTTTTTTGGTTGCTATAAAAAAAAATGAATATTTTTTTTTTAATTTTCGAGTATTCAATTTTTTTGGTGTTGAGTGTACAAATAGATTCTAGGCAGACGCGCAGTCCGGTCTTGCGGTAATCTTACCCTTAACTGCTTTGCCAATTTAGTTGTCTAAATAGCAGGGCTCCCCCAGTTAGAAGACAAAAAAATTTCGTCCACCAATCTGTCCGGCTAATAAATAATTGCTGACGTCATGAACGGAGAAACACAATAATATAATGAACTTTTTCTAAACAGCCAGTGAGTCTGAATCGAAACTCGAAACTGCAATTTAATTCCCATGCTATTCTCGCAATCCTCTATAATTTTCTTTGAAATCTTTATCTGCGAAAAAGATTTTTGAACCATGAATCGTTTTTATGAATGCTTAGAGTATATTATTATTAGCGTAGCGCAGAAGCTCTTAAGTGTTTCATCGACAAATTTGCATTGGCAGGTATTTTTTCACCCGGTGGCAATCTATTTACATGAGGTAGGTAGGTATTCCGTCTATTTATTTCTGATTATTGGGTTTCTTCCTTTCGCTAAGTTTGCTTATACCAAGGCAAATCAAAAAGTCTTTCTACTTTTTTCAAATAATATTTTTAAGAATTCTTAAGTGTTTTTTTTCGAATGTTTTTTTTAAAGCAAAAGAATTCAATTTCCAATTCGATCTTCTTTTTCATTTTTAAGCAATTAAACGCACTTCTAATCTACTCTTATTAAACGAGCAAAAATTGTTTGTTTCATTGTTTATATATTTATTTGTATCTTAGTTCTATTTTGAAAACGGCTCTACCAATTTTGATGAAATCATCTCTATTAACAAGTTTTGAGGATGAGAAACCAATTTGGCTAGGTCTGGACCTCGACAAATTTAATCTTAATTGATCTTTTCTTAATTAAAGTAATTATTGATAGATGAAAATCTCAAAAAAAAGTTCGTTTACATTTTTTTCTAATATCTTTTATTTATCAATTGGTTTTCTAATTTTAAAACCCACTAATAGGTTATAGCAAATATTAATATATTATATTAAAATTAGGAATTTTTTGTTTGTTTTTAATTAACAGGTGTCTAAATCATAACATTACAGGTGTGTTTACAAATAAAGTGGTTGAAGTGGCTTTTTCTAAATAACTTGGAAACAAATCTTATTTATTTTAATTAAGTTTTTATTTCAGATCCTATACGATTATGTTTTTTATTATTATAACTAGCTATAAATACAACAGCTGAGCAACTTTTTGCTTCAGTTAAAAGTTATATATTAATATCTCAGCCAGAATAGACCAGGAAATAATCTCTCGAATACATGCGGGTGATAGATCTTTGGCAAGTCTGAGTGGACTACTTCGAATGAGAGTTCTATCACGAGAAATAAAAATAAAAATATACAATACCTTAATAAGACCGGTTGTGATATATGGCTGTGAGTCGTGGACAATGACGCTACTTAACCAGAGGAGACTGATAAGTTTCGAGAACAAAGTTCTCAGGAATATATGTGGGCCTGTTCAAGATCTAACTTCTGGTGAATGGAGACGAAGATCCGAGGAAGAAGTCAGAGACTTGACAAAGCAGCCTTATATCTCAAGTGTAGTGAGGAAAAGAAGATTAGAATGGGCCGGTCATGTGGCTCGTGCTCCGAAAACCAGGGACATAAAGAACCTCCACGAGAGCTACCCGCCTGGAAGAAGACCACCAGGCAGACCAAGACAAAGATGGCTGGATAATGTCGTCAGAGATCTGCAAGAGCTTCACGTGGGGGCAGGATGGGAGGGATTGGCCCAGGATAGAGGAATATGGAGAGGCATCACGCGAGAGGCTCAAGCTCTACAAGGGCGATTTGGCCATCGGAAGTAAGTAAGTAAGTAAGTCGGACGCTGGCCTGTGGTCCGTCAATACGTGCCTGTCCACCACATAGAAGCAGAATGATGGCGGACTCCTTTGAGGTTACGGCGACCAAGGTCTGGAACTCACTGCCACTCAACGTAAGGAAGATTAGGCGTCCTGAAGCATTCAAGGCAGAAATTCGCAAGCACCTAGCTTAATATTTTATTTCTGTTTTTGTATCCTATATGTTGGCATTATTATTCTTTTTTTTACTCTCCTTCTATATATATTGTATTTCTAATATTTATGTTTCATTATGTACCAAATGTTTTACCTTTTGAATTTTTATTGGCCGAAAATTGTACATTAAAGGGGCTAGATGGCCCTACAGATACAATGTTTTTAATAAATAAATAGATAAATATTATTTTTAATTTAAAATTCTGATAAAAACCACTGTACCTATGCAAAAAATGGGTGCGGGGATGGGATTGGGGGTGCAGGAGGTGTGGTGCAGTGGTGGGGGTCCAGGTGCGGGGTTGGGGGGTGGATGTGGAGGTGCATGGGTACAGGTTGGGGTGCAGTGGGGGTCCGGGGGGGCGAAGTGTGTGGTTTTAGAAGGAGGGGTTCGGGGGGTATCGGGGGTCCATATATACTATATATAGTGTACTATACTATATTTGTTTGTATTTTTATCAGAATTTTAAATTAAAAATAATATTAATATCTAGCTTTTAACTGAAGTAAAAGTTACCGTGCATCGCTCGGTGGCTCCAGTTACTGTATTCTTAAAGCTTATTTATTTAGTTTATATTGATATCAGTATCAAGCAAATCGGTTCATTATTTTTTTTACCTCAACATGTAGTAGTCCAAAATTTAAATCAAAATCTGCCCAATACTAATGGTCCACTGCCCCAATCTCCATATATAAAACAATATGATTTCAGAGTAAGTATTTATTTTATTCAAGAATTAACTTAATATGGGAATAAATCAAAAAATATTTAAAAAGATTATATCTTCGAGTATACTCGAAAAATTTTCTAGGGGCTCTCTCTGGGTTCTGGAACGTTGAAGCTTAAGTTTCATTACTAAATCGGCGACAATCACGCCCTTGACTACCTAACATTTGCTGCGAGAAAACCCTATAAAGCCAAAAAGTACTCTTGCTGGAAAGATGTAACTTGACAAAGGATCAAGAAGCCGTTAAGTTCCTATCCGCGAGTATGCGTTCTAGCTTCTGTATTTAACATCTTGACTCAATAAAGCTTTAATTACTGTGTGTGTCGTGTTTGTTATTCAACAAACCGGTCCTACATGTATACGTATTTAATTGGAAAACACAATAATTAAAATAAAAGTAATTCAATTATACTTATTGCGTAATCAATAGTCAAAATATAGTACCTACATTTGAAATAATTTAGAGTAAAATGTTGAAATACCCTTCTAGTCCTATCTAATAGTGAATGCAAAAGCCCAATTAATTTAAAATTTACGAAGCTTATATCAAAGATGTTAAAGATCGAATTGCCCGGATGGCAAAGATGGGCGATAACAACCCAAATTTAATATCTTTAATTAATTAAATTGGCAAATCTATATATATAAAATTCTTTGCCCGATACAGTCACTGACTCATCATCAAAACAGCCAGAACAACTGAACATAGAAACATGAAATTTGGAGAGGATATTACATCTATGACATAGGGGCTCACTAAGAAAGGATTTTTGAAATTCGACCCCTAAGGGGGTCAAAGGGAGCAAAGTATGTTTTCACTGATTATGCGATATCTCTTAAGGACGATAAAATATCTACTTGCTTTTTACTTATAAAAATACTAAATTAAAATATCTAAAAACTAATTTCAGAATTTTTTGAAATTCGACTCCTAATGGGGTCAAAAGGGGCAAAATATCTTTGCAATGTGTTTACACTAATTATGCATTTTCAATTAAGAACGATAAGATATCTACTTGATTTTTACTTAATAAAATTCTGAATACAAATATCTAAAAAGTAATTTCAGGATTTTTTGAAATTCGACTCCCAACTATCCAAAATGTGAGTGGGGGAAAAAATTAAAACTCTCTCCTATCTTGATCAAATTTTGTAGAGTTATTCTTTATTACTTTAAGAAACTATTCCTGTAAAAATCAACTATTAAAATTGACTGTATGGGGGCGAAAAGGGGGGGGCAAAATATAAATTTTTTAGCTTTTTTGTACATTTACTCTTTAGAAAACTAAGAGTTATTTATTTGCAAATATCTAAATATTTACAAATATATAAAAAGTGGGGGCAAAAAATTAATACTCTCTCCGATATAGATCAAATTTTGTAATGTTAGTTTTTAAGACTATATAAAATGTATGCTGTAAAAATCAATAGTCAAAATGAGTGCGTGGGGGCGAAAGAGGGGGCAAAATATTACAAATATATATTATAGACCTAATAATTACATGTCGAGACGCTGCCCGCCAGGGCCACCTGCCCAGAGGGCTGAGCTGTAGAGGGCGTGCCGAAGGTACGCCTGGAGCAGCTCGTTCTAATATATAACAATATTTGTAATGATCTATTAGGGGAATTTAAAATAAAAAAAAAAAACAATTAATTTTATCAAAAGAAAATTGAAAAAATGAAAATATAAATTTTTATCGAGACAACCACGTGTAAATAATTATTTCAATTAACAAAAAACCCATCAAAAACAACTAAGCCGAAGATGAGACCGTGACAAATCAAATTGTATAATTACATTCTTTTCAATTTTCCTTTAATAAAATTAATTGTTTTTTTTTTATTTTAAATTCCACTAATAGATCATTACATATATTATTATATATTAGAATTTCTAATTTAATTAATTAAAGGTATTTTTCTATAAAATAATTTATTAGAATATCAATTTCATTATCTTAAATAATCCGACAATTCGAAGGATCGTGTACCTCCTTCTTCAGGATTTAAAAGGGTCAACGAAACAACCTCCATATATATTAATATTATTTTTAATTGCAATTACATTCAAAAGTTTGTGGCCAGTGATACGTCTTGATGATGGCCATAGTGGGTCAAAACGTTGGTAAAAATATAAATTAAGTTTTATTTCAATTTTATTTTGTTTTGGCTGCGAATAAAAAGCGACTTTTTTACCTGAATTTAAAATTTAAAATAATATTAATATATCGATTTTAACTGAATCAAAAAATTACCGAGCATCGCCACACTAAATATAGGTAAGTGGAAAAAAAACCCTGGTTCACGTTGTTTCTAATTTATACGGATTACCCTCATATATATTATTATTATTAAGAGCAGGTGAAGTTCGGGTAAAGTATTTAATGAATTTTTTTCCAAGAAGATAATATACCTATATATCTTTTACGTTTGTAATAAAATGAAACATTTAATGGACGCTCCTGGAAAACTTTTATTTGAAAAGTATGAGAAGATCGTGAACTTGGTTCAATCTTCGAAAATAAAAATTAAACAATTTTCAAGGTCCCTCCCGCCTATTTTTTTTTCTTTATTACTGTGCCAGGATTTCTTCGCTTTCGACAACCTCGTAAAGTTTTTTTTTGTACTTTTTTTAAGTGGATTTTTGTATTTTTTTTTGCTGTACCTAATATTATTAACATTTCAAAAAGAACTCGAAGGAAGAAGTAAAATCTTTTTTTAAGACTCTCGTTACACTGTCAGAAAATTTATACTAATTCGACAATTCTTTGTTAACGAAAATAAATAATTTGAACTATAATATAATACGAGGTAGATACTCGCGATGTTTTGAAGCTTTCTAAGCATTTTTTTATTAATTTTGGCCAATTGTTTCGAAAATCAGGTTCATACAGTTCTTCAATCGTTGTGTGAACTGGCCTTCTAATAGAATATACCCTACGGCAGTGGTTCTCAAAGTTGTCTGGACCGCGACCCATCTAAAAAAATTTCAAATTTCGAGACCCACCTTATACAATAACCATATACTACTCTGATCAAAAAGTACCGAATTTGTCAATAAAACGAACCGCGCTTGAGATATTGTCAAAATCACGTCTTACCTATCAGTAAAAGGGCCCACCTAATATCCCCTCACGACCCACAGTTTGGGAATCATTGGTCTACGGTTTTATTTTAATCAACAGTTGAGCAAAAGCCTATAAGCGAACCTTTGAACCAAATTAAATATGAAAAAAATATTCCAGATTTCCTATTTTAATCACTTCAGCTTTCTTGAAAAAAATTCTTTGATTCTATGAGGTTTTAAAAAGTGAACTAGCTTACATGTAATCGACGATAATTAATTAAATAGTTCTCTATATGTTGAATTAACTATCAAACTATTAAATATAATTATTTAAAAATTTCGCGTTTCCCTTGAAGTAAAATCAAATTAAAAACTAATGTTTAAAAGTATATTTATTTAAACTAAAAGATGTTTTGGAAAAAGTATTTCGAATTGAAATATCACCAGAATGTGAAGTGAAGATAGACTATATTCGCTTTGTCTTTAAAAACCAATTTAAAAATCTAATTTTTAAAACGAAAAATTGGTATAATATTTGCTTTTCGATAAATTAAATAAATTGACACGTTTTGATGTGGCCATCCAATTGACTTTACCATACACTTCTGGTTGAGTTTGGTAAAAGGACCTAGATTTTTATTTTTTGACACCTCCCCCCCTAATGTTGGAGCCAGAAAAAAAATATTTTCGTTATTATAGGTTCATTTTATAGTATATATGATTTTTCTTGTTTTTTTAGTTTGAAAATTTTATAATTTTAATTTTTAACTCTCCCTCCACCCCCTTAATTTTAGGTCAATATGCACCAAAATCTAATCAGCTCTTAATATCATTGCATCAAAAGTACGTGCGAAATTTGGTTTCGATATTCCAATTAGTTTTTGAACTAGCTGGTCCACAAAATTTGGTAACGCATAGACTAACAGACTAACAGACATTTGGACAAAACAATTATTATCTCGAAAAATATAATTTTTTCGATGTTCACTTTTTAGAGCTTTTTTATAGAGAGAAATGCCATGGTTTTGCTCAATTTTTTTATTTTTTTCATGTACGATTACAATACTTGACCATAGTCACTGATCTATACTTATTATAATCGGCTTGCGCGACGACGCCAACGTGATTCTTTTAATTTTTAAATCCAATAATAGTTCATAACAAATAAAAGTTATTAAAACGCACTACCCGAATCCATGGGCCCCCTGGACAGCAAGATCCTTGCCGAAGGCGGGCTTCGCAGCAGGTGAATTTATATTTAGTGATAATCCTAATATTTTTTTGATTCATTCCCCCCCCCCTCTATTGAAACTTTTTCAATGAAATCTCTCCCCTGCCCCCTCCCTGTGTTCCTGAATCCTGATCTTTAACTATAAATCTTGCTAGAAGTATTATTAGTATTTTATTTCCATAACCCGTATATCTATTTCAATCTTCATCGGCCTCGATTTAACTGCATAGGTAGAATGTTTAATGGATTTACCAACGTTATTAGATCCTTATCAAAAGATGTTTCGATCAATCACAAGACAAAAAAAACTAAACATAATTTTTTTAAAAATATTTACTTACTCTACACTGTAGTAATATACTATAACGGGAAATGAAATGAATCTTTATGAAAAATTAATTTTACCCACGCAATTAAGAAATTTAAAACTTGATATATTTATTGATAATATCAACATTATTAATTAGATTAGCTGTGGTTTTATAAATATGTTGTTATAAGAGTTAATCACATTACTAAGTTATAAACCTCTTTCTGCTGTGTTTATCAGTCTATATCTTAATTTCATTCTCCAGAGAAAGGAAATGGATACATTTACCTTCAATCTTTTACCATAATTCCTATTTTCCAAATTTTTTTCTAGTTTTCTTTGTTATATTTAAATATATACAAGTACCTAGAACACCGAGCGATGCTCGGTAATTTTTACTTTACCATACAGGGTATGGTCAAGTATTGTAATCGTGCGTGAAAAAAGTGGGGTTTTTCTTTCTTTTTTTGTGAAATATCTCAAAAACGGCTGAAACTATTTTGATTAAAAAATTGAGCGAAACCATGGCATTTCGCTCTATAAAAAAGCCCTAATAAGTGAACATCGAAAAAAATATATTTTTTGAGATAATAATTGTTTTGTCAAAATGTCTGTTAGTCTGTGCGTTACTAAATGTTTGTGGACGAGCTAACTCAAAAACTAGTTTTAATATCGAAACCGAATTTCCCACGTAGTTTTAGTCCATTGAGATTAAGAGCTGATTAGATTTTGGTGCATATCGACCCAAAATTAAGGGGGTTGGAAGGAGAATTAAAAATTAAAAATCTAGGTTATTTGAGCAAACTCAACCCTATTTTCTATAGATAATAAGTAAAAATATATTTTTCTAGGTGGGTTTCACAAATAAAACAAATATGTATATGTTTTGAGTTTTTATCTCGATATATATTTGTTTTATTTGTGAAACCCACCTAGAAATTAAAATGTTTCACCTAGAACCGACACCAAATTCTTTAAAGATTATAAATTTTCTATACATAATCAGTGGACCTCCAGTAGTCTAAAAATTCAAAAACTAACCGCCCAAAATAGGGGGTGGGTGGTGTTGGGTCAAAAAATGAAAATCTTGGCCATTTACCAAACTCAACCAAATTTTGTATACATAATCAGTGGGGCCCCAGAGGTATAAAAATGCAAAAACTAACCCCCCCCCCTAAATGGTTATAAATAATAACATCAGAACACGTCAGCTTATTTGATTCAGTTAAAAGCGATATATTAATATTATTTTTAATTTTAAATTCAGGTAAAAATGTCGTTTTGTAATCGCCGCCAAAATAAAATAAAATTGAAATAAAACTTAATTTATATTTTTGCTAACGTTTACACCCTTTAAGACCCTTTAAGACTGGCCACACAGTTTTGAATGTAATTCTTCTTCTTTTAAGAGCCATACCAGGTCCCCCTGACGTTTCGGCTCCTCCCCACATATATGTGTGAATAAATATTTATAGAATCTTTTGATGAAAAACAATTTTTTTCCTGCTTAAAATTTATTCGTTACGAAAGAGCCAATGAATGGCCTTGAATCCTATTCTAAGTTAAGTCTCATTGGACTAGGTTAGTACTTTCGATGGTTAGTTGACCGACAGTTTTTACACAGATATACGGGACCTACTTTTTAACGCCGGTTCCGAACGGCTAGTTTGGAGAGGTTACTAGGCAATTATACTCTTGGTTGGTTGCCATTGCTTTCCAAGAATGTAATTGCAATTAGAATAGAATGTATTTCAAGAATGTAATTGCAATTAAAAATAATATTAATTAACACGGAAGTTTTTTCGTTGACCCTTTCAAATCCCGAAGAAGGAGGTAAGATCCTTCGATTTTTTAAGAGAATGAAATTGATATATTTTAATAAATTATTTTATAGAAAAATACCTTTAATTAATTAAACCAATTATTTTACATGAATTAATGTATACATTGTATTTTAGCTTCGACTCCAGAGATTACTTCTCCACCATCGAGTGTCCTATATCATCTTTTTAGTCCTTGTTTTTAATAAGAGGAAAAAATTAATTAAAGAAAAAAACCTCTTTTCCGATAATTATTCCAATTCCATTATTCCCTCACCACACACCCTTTAATTAATTAAATTGTCAAATTCTAATATATAATATTTGTAATGATCTATTAGTGGAATTTAAAATAAAAAACTAATTAATTTTATTAAAATAAAATTGAAAAAAATGTAATTATAAAATTTTATTCAAACAACCACTTGTGAATAATTATTCCAATTAACAAAAAACCCATCAAAAACAACTTAGCCGAAGATGAGACTATGAAAGATCGAATTGTCAACCCACGAACCCCCTAACCCTCGAATTTCATCTAAGTCGACCTAGCTCTTTGGCAAAGCTTAAGAAAAAATCCGATAGTGGAAAAATTAATAATAATCATAATTTTTTACTAAATTAGGGAACGAAGAAAAGATTTTCATATTATAGACAAAAGGATCCGCCTGGATTCGAACCCGGGATCTTCGCATGTGCGCTGCGCATTTATAAGAGTCTTAGCTCTTATCCTGTCGGCCAGTGATCCCTAAACCCAAGCTAATACTTAAGTTCTATATGAATTTGGAATTTCATTTTTATTTAATCTTTTAATCTCTTCCTCGTTCATTTTTCTCAGCTCTGTAAAATGAACGAGGAAGAGATTAAATGATTAAATAAAAATGAAATTTCAAATTCATATAGACATTAAGTATCAGGGTTCGAATCCCGGCTGATCCTTTTGTCTATAATATAAAAATCTTTTCTTCGTTCTCTACCGGTGGTCAAAAATATCAATGATTTTATTAACCTTGATATGAAAACATTTACAATTGAAATTTAAATTAATAAGATGTAAAATATTATAATACTAGCAAAGAAATCAAATAAATAATATGAGCTTAAGCATATATTCCTAAGCATATGCCGACAATTAAGAAACCGAAAAGGAGAGATAAATTGAAACGGCCCACGTTGGTTGTTTTGAGGTGTGTGTGGCAAACGAAAGCGTTTTCTATATTTGGAGGGTTTCGTTAACCAACTGTGCAACCAGAGAGAGGATTATTCTCTCTCTCATCAGCTATGTAGTTTGTTTGTCTATTCATTCGCCTTCCTTTAGAAATTTCATTTGGCTGATTTTCACCTAAGGCCATCATCATCCAGGATTCGGGTGGGAAAGTCAACTGTCAATATTTGAAATGCAAATTCATTTCCAGGCCAATTGCATTTTGTTTAGTTTTTTTTTCGAAATTTATTATCAAATTCTTAAGGAAACTAGGCAAGATTAATTTATTATAAATGTATTTTAGGAGAGTTTTCTTGCCAGGTTAAGCGGATATTCAGGTCTATTCTCTAAGCAAAAACGTTAAAATTAATTAAATTGTAACGTCTGTTTTTAGAGAATAGACCTGTTTTTGCTTTAGTTTAAACTTTAAAGGTAACCATGGTGCACAGAGTGTACAGTATTTTGGGTATTTTCGAATTGACAGAGGCTCATATGGTTCGAAATAAATAAATAAAATATCCCCCAAGTTTCAAGTCTTTATCACAATTTTAATCTGTGAAGCACAGCAATGTAAGTTTCCAGTCTAATAACATGTGGTTTTTGGCATTGAACGATCAATTTTTTATTCAGGCCATAGTAATGGTTCAAAAAATTTGAAACTCTGTAGACTTTATCCATATAATAGTAGCTATCCTTGAGAATTTTTAGATAATTTTAGCTATTGTAATTTTGGAGTTACAGCTAGATAAAATACTGCTATATGTTAGCGTTAGTAAGTTATAGACTGCAAAATTATAATAGCTAAAAATCTGTAAAATTTCTAAGCGATAGCTACTATTATAAGGATAAAGTCTACAAAGTTTCAAATTGTTTGAACCATTATTTTAGACGGAATAAAAAATTGATATTTCAATGCCAAACACCCTATGTTATTTAAATGAGAAACTTACATCGCTGTTCGGCAAAGGTTAAAATTGAGATAGGGACTTGAAACATGGGGGATATTTTTTTTAGCCTCAGTCAGCGTAAAAATTCGAAAATACCCAAAATAAGGACCAATCTAGTGGACAGGCCAAGTTCCAGCATTGGTCGTACACCAGGCTGTACGCTTTCGAGCTATTTTTGGCCACACTACAGCTCAGAACCCATATGCAATAAATACAGAGCTGAAATTGATTGATTGATGAAATTTTAAATTTTAGGTTCATGAGAAATGTTTAAGATTTGGAAAAATTAAAAATAAAAATAAGCTGACGTGTTCTGATGTGGCCATCCACTTGACTTTATCATACAACCTGGCCACTAAAATTATTTATAATCATGTAGGGGGTTAGTTTTTGTATTTTTATACTTCTGGGGTCCCACTAATTATGTATACAAAATTTGGTTTTGAGTTTGGTAAAGGGCAAGTTTTTCATTTTTTGACCCTATACACCCCCCTCCATTTTGGGCGGTTCGCTTTTGCATTTTTAGACTTCTGGTGGTCCACTGATGTATGTATCTATGTATGTATACAAAATTGGTTGAGTTTGCTCAAACGGCTCCAATATTACCTAGTTGAAACCTTCATATTCAAAATTTCATTAAAATTACTGTCTATCAGAAAATTATCAACACAGATACACAAGCACATTTATACAAAAATGTTTTGGGATTTTGAGTTGAGTGTTTTGAGCTTCTCGGTTGGCGTTTCTAATTAAATCTTTGATTTGATTTTTGTCTCGTAGGTCATCAACTGGGAGGGGGGGGTCAAGGAAGTGAATCGTCAATATTCAATTCAAAATGCAAATTGATTTTCAATTAATTTCATTAAAACTTTCATTAGTATTTTGTTATTCAAATTATTATTATTATTTTTCTCTATTTTTATTTTTACTGACCTCAATATTCAATATTTAAACAAAGTTTTATTTGCAGGTCAAAGAACATTGAGAGGTTGTTCACCATTGTATTAAGGCTAAGCCTTATTGACGTTGTCAGATGAAATTATACAAATATTCTGGGATATATATAATGTATATACTGGATCAAATTTGACTTACTATTAGAAAAAATCGTGGACTAAAAAACGATAACACATCCATTCATCCATCCGCACGCACTAAATGAAAAAATCGCACTTTTTGGTTTCTCGACGAGACCCCATGTAATTTTTGGCAAAACCGTCACGTGCTAAAATTCAACCTAATTGAATACTACAATTTGTAATTTTAATTGAGACGATGGGTTCCGTAGTCTTTTCCTGAGGACCCTTTGAAGTCGCGCTTGCCGCGAGACCGATTACAATACTTTCCCCATGCTTAGCATTGGATAAAGTAAAAATTGAGCGAAACCATGTCAGTTAACTATTAACTATTTTATCAAAATGTCTGTTAGTCCTGTTAAACCTAGCTTGATTAAATAGACCCACTAATCGTATATCTACTTTGGCCTTCCGAATATTTACATAATTTTTTTTCATTAAAAAAACAAACAAATACAAAATGTAATTGTACATATAAAGTTTGTCCTTTGGTTAGTTTTTTATTTATTTAATTATTTTTTTTTGTTCAATGTTCTAAATCACTGACCTAGTCTTTTTTTATTATTAAAACTGACCTTGTCCAAAGGAACATTTGGTCAACAACAAATAAAAAAACATAATATTAAGTCATTCAAAACAAAGTAGGTACATAAAAATACATGTGTATATACTTATGGTACATTACATGCCACTTGTCGTTGACTTGGCCTTTGATTAATTAAGTATACAATTTGAACTGCTTGAACTTGAGAAATATCCATTTTGTATGTAGTATTTTATATCTTTCTATCAATGATTCTTAATTCAAAATTATTCATTTTATTGAAATTTCAAATGGACTTTGATCGTTTATGAAAACTTTATTTAAATTTGAAGTGATATTGAGAAAGTAGGATAATTTGTAATTGTATCTTTTAATTTAATTTTACTTATTTTATTTTTATAAAATTCAACAATTATCAACAATATTTATTGAATATGTTAGTTTAAGAGTTAATGGAACAAATTATATGAATATTTGTAAAAAAATTAAAAATGATTTACTATTTAGTCAAGTTTTTATTAGTGGGTCGATTTTTTGCACGCTAGTGTATTATAACGTATTTTTAATTTGTTCGAGTTTTTAGTGAAATATTTTAAAATAAGAATCACATTAGTTGGATGTATTAACAAATTACCAGTTGTTTGAAAAAAATTATCTACCTTATTTTTACTTTACCATACAGGGTATGTCAAGTATTGTAATCGTGCATGAAAAAATGGGTTTTTTTCCTTATTTTTTTTCAAAATATCTCAAAAACGGCTGAAACTATTCTGATTAAAAAAATTGAGCGAAACCATGGCATTTTGTTCTACAAAAAAGCTCTAATAAGAGAACATCGAAAAAATTATATTTTTCGAGATAATAATTGTTTTGTCAAAATGTCTGTTAGTTAGTCTGTTAGTCTGTGCGTTACCAAATTTTGTGGAAGAGCTAGCTCAAAAACTAGTGTGAATATCGAAACCAAATTTCACACGTAGTTTTGGTCCATTGAGATTAAGAGATGATTAGATTTTGGTGCATATCGATTCAAAATTAAGTGGGGTATAGGGGGGGGGGGGTTAAAAATTAAAAATCTAGGTCATTTGAGCAAACTCAAACAAATTTCTATACATAATCAGTGGGACCCCAGAAGTCTAAAAATGCAAAAAACTAACCGCCCAAAATGGGGGGGGGGGGTAGAGAGTCAAAAAATGAATATCTAGGCCCTTGTACCTAACTCAACCAAATTTTGTATACATAATCAGTGGGCCCCCAGGAGTCTAGAAATGGAAAAACTAAGCCCCCTCCCATACATGATTATAAATAATTTTTTTGAATATTAAATATAAGTGAGGGGCCACGTTGTATGGTAAAGTCAAGAAGATGGCCACATCAGAACACGTCAGCTTATTTATTTTTTCGCACACAAGAAAGAAATGGTCAAGGTCTCCGACCTCCCCAAATAAATAAATAGTCTTTAAACATCCTAAAAATGTTACTATTTTAAAATGGCAAGAATTGTTGCTCCGATTTCAATTTTTATAATAAGTATAGATAGATAGAATAATTAATCAAACACTTTGAGGCAATTTTTCTAATACATTAAATTCTAAACGATTCACACATTTTTATAATATTTTTCGCAGAATGTGATTTTGCATTGTTTTTGCTTGATCATGTTTTGTTTCCTCTAATTAAACATTTTTTTATGGTTAAATAAAACGAAAAATTAAAATTAATCCTAGAAACCATCACCAAGTGTGTTTTAATCCAAGATCTTTATTTTATTTGTAACATGTATAATTTTTCATCATAAAAGAGTGAACCGGTTTGTAACATATTCCATCAAAACAATGGTTTGTAATCTCTTGGGGAAAACTAAATGACATGCTTTAAAAAAATAAAACAGGCCCTCTCGTTTGAACATTCCAAACAGGATCCATCGACTGTTTTGGTTGGTCCGAGTTTAATTTACCACGCGAGCCGACAGGCATGCGGTCAACCAACCATCGAAAGTACTAACCTAGGCCAATGTGACTTAACTTAGGATAGGATTCAAGGCCATTCATTGGCTCTTTCGTAACGAATAAATTTTAAGTAAGAAAAAAATTGTTTTTCATCAAAAGATTCTATAAATATTTATATATCTATATTTATGTGAAAATACTATACTCAGAAAAAACTGAATCCCATTTGGAATTTTTTCTATACCCCAAACTCAAAAAATGCACTGTAAAAAACTTAATCCCCTACGCGCATTAAAATTACCAATGATTTCTAAATTGAAATTTCTAAGAGCTTTGTTTCTTAGAAAATCTGAAGATATCTTCCTCATCCGAGATAGAAATTATTAATTATAAGATTGAAGTAGTTTTGGGAGACCGACTGATTAGTGAATTGAGTAGATTTTGATGAGGCAGTCCAAAATTCCTCCTTCTTTAGGGGTTTCACTGACCTTTCAAAACTCTGAAGAAAGAAGAAATAAACCTCCGGAACGACGGTTTTTGAACAAAAAATATAGTTTAAATTGTCTTTATTTTTTGAATTTTGGACTACCTCATAAAAATCCATGAAATTAATTATTATTGCAAAACAAATCTTAGCTTAAATTTGGCTCAAAGTTATGCCTTATTATTAAAGACTACTATTCCAATTTTCACCTGGTTAACAAGACAATTTTTTGACTAGATAAAAGCAATAATTTCTGATAAAGCTTCGTTTGCGAGAAACGCATTATCAATACCTTGACAGTCAAATTATATACAGAATGAACAAGCCCATTGTTATCCCTATGACTTAATAGCAATTCCTGAAATTTATTATAATGTCCTATTTTTTTCAATGCAGAAAATCACGCCAGACTTCAGGGATCAGGTCTCCTGGCATAAGAGTTTGTTTCTCTATATCGTTTTATCCACAGAGCTCTGTGGATACTTCCAACCTATACTTAAAGAGTTGAGCGACATGCCGATACGATCTTCCATCATTTATTAGAATTACTTCCTTTGAGCTACTTCCTCGGTCTTTAGAGACATTATGCTTGGATAATATTTCAAATGAAATTAAATTAAAAGTAGAGATATTCAAATCGAACTGATAAACATTTAAAATATTCAATTTAATTCGATATTAGACGATAATATTCATTTAATACAATTCAATAAAAGGGATCAGATTTCAAACCTGAATATGTATACTAGTTTAAATAAATTTAATTTTAAAGGGTTTAAATTAAAATAATAAATTGTTTTCACTCTAGAAATGTTTAAAAATATTTGTACAATCAGAGAATGTATTAGTTTAAATAAAATATGTTTTTTCTAAAAATTATTTGAAAAAACAAAAGTTTTCATGTTCCAATTTTTTTGCACTAGAGTGTATATTCTAATTTTCTTTTCATTATGTGATGCATTAGCACAAGTTCTGTTCCCATCCATGTCAGAACATCCTCATTTCACAGAGTATACATTGCTCTATATGTACAACAAATATAAAATATATTAATTAGGCTGGATATTGGGATCTTGGATTTGAAAAAATAATTAAAAGCTAAATTTCAAAAAGTTGCAACACGTTTCGTCGTATATTTTTCGACTTCTTCAGGCAATCTACAACAATTACAAATTATAAGAATATGAAGTCGTTAGATAATTTAAGAGAAAAAAACATTTTTTTTTATAACTCCAAACAATATTCACTTTTATGGTCAGTTTTCTCGTTGATAGATATATAGAAACCATTAGATTGGATATTAAAATAAAATAAATTATATAATTCTATATTAAACGTGTATTAGTAGATTGCCCTAGTGAACCAGTCTCAAATTAAATTCAATAAATGACCATACATGTGGGTACTCAATGAATTCACGTTGTAGATTGTTTTATCTACACCCCCACTCTCTTCTTACTCCTCTTCAAGAATAATGTATTCACTAGGCAGTTATAAATATATTATGTAAGTTATTTTTATAGTTTAAAAGCAAATAAATAGTTAGCTATATTTTCTTCACTTAATAAAAAGTGTTCGGAACAGATGTTAACCTTTATTAAAATGAATCCACATTTTTATAGTAAGAGATGCCAGCCAACACAACGCCAAACAAAAGAGAACCAAATCAATTTAACATAATTTTTTTGTTTTTGTTTTGAAAACTTGGATTTTAAATTTAGTAATCAGTATATTAATAATTTCTAGTTAGAATATTTAACATGAATAGAGTTTAACCTAGTTTCCTTGAAATTAACATTACAACTTTTTCTTTGAATGTTTACTAAAAACTCTATTAAGGGGCTTATAAATAATTTAAGATAGAAAATGTCTAAATCATTCAGCATATTTATGAATTAAAGAACGTGTACCTACTATTTCCAAACAGAGATTTTGACCTGACATTATAAGTTATTAATTAATTAAATTTATATTTATCGACAAAATTTAAATATCCTGGCCCCGCCATTGAGCACACTATAAGACTTTCACTTATCCCGATTTTGATAAAATCAGCTACGGCGCATCCCTAAAATTTCAAAACGACAAGAATTTTCATTCCATGTCATATTGAACATCAAAATGACTTTCCTTTACATATTTATTTATGTATTTTGTTACATAATTATTTAATATCAATTGAAAAAAAAATATAATGTTAAATTTGAAAAATAACTTTTTAACCAACACCGCGTTCCCTAAATTTGATTGATAATGCTAGTGAAGAACATCTCGCGGTATTATACAGAAGACTGAAGATGAAGATTGAACGATGCAACAGCCACATCTGGTTTCTCTCCCGAATTACATCAATATCGAATGTAAATCGTCTTCGCTAAACGCCGGCAAAGCTGTCTCCCTATAGCCAAAACATCTTGGATTAAAGGAGATCTAAAAGACTGGTATAGTAGACGAGATGCTTTGTTCCTCCATCAAAAATATGTTCATCAATCTCTGACAGAACAACTACATCCCTTGAAATTCGATATTATTCATCAAGAAATATCCGAAAAAATATCATACCTCCGAAAAAGATACAAAATAAACTTAAAAAACTGACTTCACAATCAATTTCCAAGAAACAACATCAAATCAATCTACAAATTCACGAATTTCACCCCAGAACTGTGAATCTGTCTGACATTCAATTTGAGCCTGATGAATTGGATATATCCTTAACAAAAGCTTAAAATACGGACATTAAATAAATTTTGTTCATCATTTTATTTTACCTTCAGTCAATGTTCTCCTGACGATGAGTTAAGATAGGGAGGTTATTTACGAAAAGTTGATAGTTTTCGAGTTATAAGCGAAAACCCGCCAAAAAATGGAAATTTTCACCTTTTTTTGCATTTTGTACAATGTTGCGTCACGAATTGGATTCAGCGCCTCAAAAAACATATATATATATATATATATACAAAAAATCAGAGCTATCCCAAAACTATTCCCATAGGGGCCCATTTGAGTACAATTTGACTGGACTATAAGAAAATATATAAGTTAATATCTATAATAATAATCTTGATAATTTTTTTTTTTTAAATTGAAATTTCCCATTTTAAAATTATATTTTTATTCAAAAATTCAATTATTTTCCTTTCTAATAGAAAAATATTCCATCCGAATCTCGTCAAATTAAAAAGGTTTAGATATGCAAAGTTTCTTAGCAGAGGTCGTGGTAAGAATCATGTCAATAAATTCGCTTGCAAAATAACCCAAGACATTCACGAATGAAATGGGCGGTTCTTTTTAATGAAAAGCAAATAAACACTCAATCGAAAAATTATTATTTCTATTAGATTGAACACCATTTGAAATAAATTTCTTGATTAATCAATTGAAATAATTTTGGCGTTGGAGTTTTCTATTTTCTAAGTAAGTAGTCATGACTTGAAGTGAATTTCTCCCGAATGACCTTTGTCTTCTTTGACGACTATTTATTAGTATTATTTTGTGAACGTCTTCTTCGTAGTCAGATAGGATCATTTCACACACTCTTTGTGGAGAAATTATTATCAGATCTGCCAATGCGGGTTCGTTCGTCTCACCCTTTGCAATAGAACATAAAAAATGTCGTCTTTCTCTTACGTAAAAGGAAACGAAAATTTCTTGATCAATTTAGTATAAAAAAAAAAACTGTTTTGATGATAAGAATACAAGAAGATCTCGCGCAGAAATAAGTGGGCGAACATTTAGGAGTTAAGCCAGAGTCAAAGGTAACTACTTGTGGATTCGCGTTAGGAAGGATTGGACAATTTCTGAAGGTTTCTAAATAAATAGGCAAGAAGAAGTCAATCGCTTAAAGACATAGGGAAACTTGATTCCTATCTCATTCATCATCAGCCTGTCGATAGCGACAATCCACTGCTGAATAGGCTCTTCCATCAAATGGAAGGGGGTTGGCATTAAGTGACCACGCTTGCCAGACGGATTGCTGACTAGGAATCAGATTATAGCCGGTCAAATATCAATGCAGGGACTCGGACCCGAACCCGGGACTAGTGTCTTTAAGCTCTCGGCTAATCCGATTCCTATCTCATTGTCTAGGAAATATTATTTACTTGGACGACTTTTTTGATAAAACTCTCTGATGTATAGATATCCAGCATTTTCCGGACAGGATATGATCCGAATCCTCAGAAGTGTCATGGAAAATGCTGGATATCTATAAATCTAAGAGTTTTATCAAAAAAGTGATCCAACAAAATTTACTAGAGAATGAGAGAGGAATCAAGTGTCTAGAATAAGGGCTGGTTGTATGTCGCAAAGTAAATGCTTTTTACCACTAACACAGGGTAGGTGGTAAATGGAGGGATTGGGATGGCCATTTAACATTTAACCATTTAACCTCCATTTAACATCCACTCTGTAGTTAGGGCCGGATGTATGTACAAAAGTAAATGCTTTTTACCACTAATAAACGGTAGATGGTAAATGGAGCCACTGGGATGGCCAATCAGGTGACAGGCACTTTCCTTTGCCTGTCATCTGATTGGCTATCCCAGTGGCTCCATTTACCATCTACCGTTTAATAGTGGTAAAAGCATTTACTTTGCGACATACAACCGGCCCTAAGTGGTAAAAACCATTTACTTTGCGACATACAACCGGCCCTAAGTGGTTTTCATTTTATGAAGGAAAAACTGCGATTTTTGGAAAAAATTGCATTTTTCAAAACTTCATCCTCATGTTACCATTATCCAATTAGAATGAAACTTTATTTAAATTGTAATAAATTTAATCTAGTTTAAAAATGTATAGAGTCGTCTTTGTCGCAAAACGTGCTCCTTCATGGTCAAAATGGGGAAAAATCGAAAAAAGTACGAGTTTTAGGGATATTCAAAAGTGATCTAGGGGGCTGTTTTTTGACAGGCGCTAGTATCGGTTCTGCTGAACCTAAATAGATGAAATTTTCATCATTTTCGTGTAATATAAAGAGCTTTAATTTATCTAATAATTATCTTTTTAATTCGATGAGCCATTTTAAAGTTATTTAAGAAAAACTTAAAAAAACTCTGAATTTTTTTCATTTTGAGGCACGTAGAAAAATTTCCACAAACAGATTTGAGGGAAAAACTTAAGGTAGTAATATTGGAGTACCAATAAAGGTATTCCAGCAATAAAATCTTTACCGGGAATTATTTCCTGTTTATGCCATTTTTTCACCTAATTTGGCTGGACTATTAGTTTTGAACATCAGTAGAAATTAGCTGTAATATTTTATCACGAATCAATTTTTCCTTTACCATCAGGGTATGATCAAGTCGAGGGGTGAACCGCGATTGGAATTAGGTGTACACCGTCTTTGGAATTATTTTGGAATTCATTAGATAATCTATTGTCTTCTACTTGGAAATGAAAGTGGAAGTGGAAGTGGAAGTAGGTCTACAGGATTTTTGGTCGCGGTTCACCCCTCGTGTCAAGTATTGTAATCGTGTATGAAAAAAGTGGTTTTTTTCTTTATTTTTTTCGAAATATCTCAAAAACAGCTGTAACTATTTTGATTAAAAAAATTGAGCGAAACCATGGGATTTTGCTCTACAAAAAAATCCCTAATAAGTGAACATCGAAAAAATTATATTTTTCGAGATAATAATTGTTTTGTCAAAATATCTGTTAGTTAGTCTGTGCGTTACCAAATTTTCGTGGACGAGCTAGCTCAAAAACTAGTGTGAATATCAAAACCAAATTTCCCAGGTAGTTTGGTTCCATTGAGATTAAGAGCTGATTAGATTTTGGTGCATATCGGCCCAAAACTAAGGGGGTTGGAGGGGGGTTAAAAATTAAAAATCTAGGCCGTTTGAGCAAACACAACCAAATTTTGTATACATAATCAGTGGATCCCCAGAAGTCTAAAAATACAAAAACTAACCGCCCCAAATGGGGGGGGGGTGTAGGGTCAAAAAATAAAAATCTTGGCCATTTGAGCAAACTCAACCAAATTTTGTATACATATTCAGTGAGACCCCAAAAGTCTAAAAATGCAAAAAATAACCCCCCCCCCTACATGATTATAAATAATTTTAGTGTCCAGGGTGTATGGTAAAGTCAAGTGGATGGCCACATCAGAACACGTCAACTTATTAAATTTTGCAGCCTCTATAAAATTTTCTCACCTGTGAAATTTTAAGCGCTCGGGCCTCAAGGGTCTAGCGTAAATCCATCACTGGGGTTAAACAAAATGACGAATTGGTTATATAAAATTAATTTGACAACTAAGTGGCATTGTATGTTTACGTAATAAAAAAAACTTTTTATAATACATTTTTTTATTTCAATAATCCACTAAAAACCATAACATATATTGCTTTTTCAGTACCTACCTAAAAAATAAAAAGGCTTTTATAATGTTTGTAGATAAGTATGTAAATTCTTAAGCTACTGAAAAAAAAATTATTTTCCACTTTTTAATTCATTTTGAAAAAATCATGTTTTTTAATAAGATTATATTTTTACAAGCTTCAAAGCCCGCTTAAAGCCTCATTCACACTATGCTGATGACACGTGTTAACAAGTCGGCTGGCGAGTGAAAAAAAAATAATCAATTATTTTAATTAGGATTGTTTGTTGAGCCAACTGATAGTCAGGGTGGAAAAAAGTAGAAAAATTCAAAGTTCAACAAAATTAAAAAAAATATGCTAGGATTAAAAACAATAACAGTGACTCCAAAAAGTTTTTCAGTTACCAGCGCACTTAAACTTTTATGTTAGTTTTAATGTGATTAAATTATCACCATATTATGAAATTGAATTTAAATTAGAAGGTTCTTGCTTACCTCTGAAAGTCGAGAATAAATAAAAAAAATATAACAAGAAAATTATCTGAGAAAAAATTGCAAAGTCCAATTGAATTGTGAATATGAATTATGATTAGAAATTATCACTTTATTTTTATTATTATTAACAGGGTAAATTATAAGTTAATTAAACAGAAAGTATTTGAGACAAATAAACGAATGAATTTTAAAATTAATTAATTAAATCTAATTAACAATTTTTCAATTAAAGTTATTAGTAGTAACAGGATTAAAAATGTTTAATTAAAATTAAATAAGAACTAATTAGCCATTGACAAGGCGGCCATATTTATTTATAAAATAAATATAATAGGTAAATGGATTGTATTCAATATGAAGTGAGAGAGTTTTTCAGTTAGAAGGAATTGTAGAAAAGTGTGTAATAAAATTGGATAGGGTTGAATGGTTTCACTTATCAGTTTGTTGAGAAGGTTTGACGAATCCGTTGAATGTGAGAATTTCTTCCAGGCCAATCTGTACCAAAAATAAGACGAATGTGTATTTCCTTCCAATGAAGTCGATACTGAGAGAGAGAGAAGATGGTACAGCTACCAGGAAGCAGAAGTTTAGAAGTCCAGTTGTGATGTTCGGAAATTAAATATCAACTCACTAGCTGATATTCTATCAATACACAATTGATATGGGGAAGAAAGAACATCAACAAATAAAAATATGAGAGTAAAATGGGAGACTGGACTCTGATTAGCAGAACATGATCTGCACAGATTCGATGATTACACAAGAATGAGAAAAAATTAATTATATAAATAAACATAAATTTGTTTATGGCTGTTCCCAGAGCGAGCGCCTCCCTAGCGCTGTTCCATCGAGTTGACGAACACTGCCCTAGAGATATTTTTTCTGCACAAAAATCGTAAAAACGATGATCACACATGCAATAAGCTCACGGTTGCGATTGGCGCAACCAATTGTGTACATTAGGCTGACGTGACGAGTTGTTTCGAATCGCGACATAACTCGCTCGCTGACGCGTCAGCTCTAAATAGAAATTCGCAGAACTCGTCAGGACGTCAGCCATGGTGAATATGGAACAAGAGCTCAGAGAAGGCTATTTATTCAAATAAATAAAAGAAATTCATGATCTATGAATTTTAGTTTTCATAATTAATAATATGAGGTATCAAATTTAAGAACTTAAATATTTAAATGAATTTAATATTATGTAATATGATCATTATTAGTTAGATTTTCTTTTTATTATTTGTACATATAGGAGATCAAATTTAATAAAGCAGTCAATTATCACTTATAATTACACTAGAGCTTTTTTTTGCCGAAGCTAACTTGACATTTTAATGAGAATTTTGTTGCCTGGCAATTAAACGAAAAAAACTACCTGTGAAAAAATTACGAGTCCTACGGACTCGTAATTTTTTCTGGTAGTTTTTTGAGTTAAATTGCCCATAGACAACAAAACTCGAATTATAAAATATCAAGTTTACTTCGACCCAAAAAAGCTTGAGTGTAATTCGGTAAGACAATTTAATGAATCAAGTTAATAGAGTAAAGGGTGTGTAGTTTCACAGTGAATGAAATAAAACTCAAAGAGGTTTATACAAACTCTTTTTTTATTTCATTCACTGTGAAACTACACACCCTTTACTCTATTAACTAACATCATGTTTCACCTAAAACCTACACCACTTTCCATAAGTAAAATTAATGAATCAATACGTAAATCACAAAATTAACAAAATTAAGACATAAATTAGTTTATTTAATTTATTTAACTCTTCAGTGGACGTTTCTTCAACGAGTTCATATTTTTTTTCCACGCAAAACAGCGTAAACTGTCTCCATATTGATGAAGTTGAATTCACAGTATTCTGAGGCACATTTTTGTAGATAGCTTTTTCAATTTCTCCAGTCGAAGACTCTCCAAATCTCGACATTTTCATACAATGCAAGTTTGACATAAAATTGTTTACAATGTTGGTTGTCGTGTCAGTGTTGCTAGACACCGATGATGCAGGCCTACTAGAATCTTAAAGCTAGGTTCAGTTTTGTCGCTGGAAAAGTTAGGGTAAACTTTTTTCGCTGTCATAGTGACAAAAACACCGTTGCTTATGGGACTTTTAGTGTATGAATTAAATTGTCATTAAAATTCCATATATAATTTTTTATTCATTTGGATTGGCCATCCAAGTCTCCCATCCTTTCCCCAACGATGTATTTTTGTCTGTATAAGCAACCAAAATACAATTAATTGAAAAGTTTTTGTTTTGCCGAGAGTAGCAGAGTTGTTGATTCACAAAGAGATGCAAAGAGGTTGTCCTCTGCTTGATGCAAATAAACATACACACATATATATCGAGATGATATATCTGTATATATTATTTATTTGTTTGAGACTATAGTTTCGAAGACTTGGTCTTCATCATCAGTCTTTTTTAATTATAAATGTTGTTTTTCATCGAGTCAATATCGTATGGATATTGAAAATGTGATGTTCTTTTACTGATTGGCAGCTTAGAATTAAAGACATTCTTTTGGTTCACATTGAAATATAACCATATGTTTACCTTTCTCCTTGTTTTACAAAGAGATAGGCTGACAATGGAAGGGGGGTGGGTTTGTTTTTATTTTTTCTTTTATCTTTTGTTAGCAAACCTCTTAAGCAAATTGCTATTTGATAATTCAATTTGGCAGATCAAACAAAGTTTTGAATTTTTATTGAATGATTTCAAAATTTCTGACGATTAAATTGCGCTAATTAATTTTGGGTTTCTTTCTCCTTTTATTAATCTAATTCCTGCCCTTCTGGGAAAGAGTGATTGTTTGAATTTAAATGTTCCGCAAAAGAGTTTTCATTCTTTTTATTTTTAAAATCTCTAATATGTTCATTTAATCGAATTTTCAGATTCCTCTCTGTTTTCTCTACATAGAAACTATAGTCTCAAACAAATAAATAATATATATATATATATACAGATATATCATCTCGATATATATGTGTGTATGTTTATTTGCATCAAGCAGAGGACAACCTCTTTGTTTCTCTTTGCAAAATACAATTGACGAGTTAACACGTCACGTTATTTTATACCTTTTATTGCATTTTATTTGATTTTTGAGTTCTTATTATTTTATTTGTTGCATTTAATTTTTTTGAAGTCGGTTTTTTTTCTAAAAATTATTTTTATTTTTCTCTTTTTAGTGATGTTAAGAATAGTGACTTATGATAATATTTTGTATGCATCTCGTAGGAGAAAGATTCGAGCGAAGGAATCAGAAATTGATAATAAAATTCAATTCATTAATATAGAAATTATCTTGAAACGTTAGCGGGTTTTAAATGAACGTTTTAAAATTGTTTTTTTTTATAAAAGATTTTATTTATTATAATTTCGATTATTTGCTCATAAGAATTGGAGATTTACATTATTTCGTCATTGATCATATCATCAGAACTTGACCAAATTAATATGGTATCACCCCTAAGGTACCCTCTTTCCAATAAAAAAAGAATCATCGAAATCGGTCCACGTGTCAAATTGTTCTCGCTGAACATACATAAAAATAAATAAATAGGTATCTTGACTATCTTGGAGCTATACTGATCCAAACGCAGAAAGAATGATTAAAATCGGTTAATAAACAAAGAAGTTATGCCTGAACAAAAAAGGTCCAATTACCAATGAAATTTATATTTTTTCTAATCGGAAACTAGACTGAACCCAATTCAAAAAAAAAATAATTAAAATCGGTTAACAATTAGCGAAGAAATCAGGTAACATAGACAAAAAAAAATTCAGTCCTCCTTCTTTTTTGAAGTCGGTTAAAAAGTACCTGCAACTTTAGAAGTCATTAAACGAATTTGTTTCTAATTATATTCTAACTACTCAGCTAGAGTACTAATAAGATTCAACATTACATACATAAAAAATTGCAATGCATGACGATACTTTAGATTTTTTAAATTTTAAATGCCATTTATGAGTGGATAAGGCCAAAAATACTTTTAATTTCATGCTAGAAACTACTTAGTTACGCTATTATTTTTACTCATTAAAAAATTTAAAGTAGATTCTTTATGATGGAAAATATAATTTTATATTAATTAATTTGAAATAAACTAAATCATTGTGGAATAATTTTACGAGAAAGTAATAAACTAATATCCTTCAAATATATGAAAATACTAATATTACTTTTAATTATTACTAGTTTTGTTTTCTCTTAAGCTACACTTTCCTCTTTAATGATAATAATAAATCTAGTTCCGTTTTAGATTCAACCATGGTAAAAGATAAACCCGTGGGTTATTAAAAATATAAGTATTTAAATAAGTTATACCTGGAGCGATGCTCGGCAACTTTTTGCTTCAGTTAAAAGTTATAATTATATTAATATTATTGTTAATTTAAAATTCTGAAAAAACCACCACGTACTGCACACCACCCCGGCAACCCACTCCCTGGATCCCATCTCCATACCAGCCCCGCTACACCCCTGGACCCCCGCCCCATACCGCACCCGCACAACACACCCCCGCCACGCCCCCTGGACAACCACCCCCGCACCGCCCCGCTATGCTCCCTGGACCCCGAACCCGCCACTCCACCAACCCTGCACCCCACCTACTGCACCACCCACCCCCACCCCCAGTTTTTGAATTTCTAATTTTCTGGTGGCCCACAGATTATGTGTAGTATATAGGTATATAAATAAATTCCGTATAATTATTTTTTTTTTAATTAAATAACAAAATATCGAGTTTCATAATAATCAATTTATAAATTTTATTATTAAACCAATTATTTTACATTAATTAATGTATACATTGTATTTTTTCTTCGATTCCGGAGATTACTTCTCCACCATCGAGTGTCCTTATTCATCTTTAGTCCTTGTTTTTAATAAGAGGAAAAATCTAATTAGATAAAAAAACCTCTTTTCCGATAATTATTTCAATTCCATTATTCCCAATCAAGTCGATTGGTTTGTTCATCATCCCGTCGAATCCCTATAATAATCAATTAAATGGGCAAATTCTAATATATAATCATATTTCTTATTAACTCTGTGGGATTTAATACTCGAATTTATAATAAATTAATTTTTTTTTTTTTAATTTTATTAAACCAATTATTTTACATGAATTAATGTATACATTGTATACATTGAGCTTCGACTCCGGAGATTACTTCTCCACCATCGACTGTCCTTGATCATCTTTTTAGTCCTTGTTTTTAATAAGAGGAAAAAACTAATTAAATAAAAAAAACCTCTTTTCCGATAATTATTCTAATTCCATATTTTCATTTCTCATCATCCGTCTCCCAATTGTTTAATTTTATAAATTTTATTAAACCAATTATTTTACATGAATTAATGTATACATTGAATTTGAGCTTCGACTCCGGAGATTATTTCTCCACCATCGACTGTCCTTGATCATCTTTTTAGTCCTTCTTTTTAATAAGAGGAAAAAACTAATCTATCTATCTATCTATCTATCTATATATATAAAATAGAAAAGTATGTGGATATGTATGTGGAAACGATCTGATTGGCCAGTGCATAGCCAATGCCAAAGCGTTAAATTATTAGAACGATTCTGATTGGTCAGATAGTGATCGTGCTTAGGCAATGTGTTAAATAAATCTTTCCTTATTCTTCCTTATTTTTGAATCAATTTCATTCAGCACATTCTTTCGATACTTACAGTAAGATTTTAAATTTCAATTATTAAATTGGTATGAACGAGACGCTCCCCGCCAGGCTAGGTGACGCCGGGCCGAAGGCCCGGTCGTCAGCTAGTATATATATATATATATATATATATATATATATATATATATATATATATATATATATATATATATATATATATATATAATATTTGCTATAACCTATTAGTGGGTTTTAAAATTAAAAAAAAATTAAAAATAAATGATAGTTGAAGAAAAAAATGTAAACAAACTTTTTTATTGAGATTTTCATCGATCAATAATTACTTTAATAAAGAAAAAGTCAATTAAGATGAGGTCCAGACCTAGCCAAATCGTTTTCTCATCCTCAAAACTTGTTAATAGAATTTGTTTCATCAAAATCGGTAGAGCCGTTTTCAAAATAGAACTAAGATACAAATATACAAACAAATATATAAATAAATATATATACAATTTTTGGTCGATCAATAAGAGTAGATAGATAATAAATCTAGTTCCGTTTTAGATTCAACCTTGGTAAAAGATAAACTGGTGGATTATTAAAAATATAGGTATTTAAATAAGTTATAAATTAAATCACAGTCCCATAACGTTTCTAAATAAAAATAAAATAATGTATATTTGTTTATAAAATATATATGATTATGATTCTAGATTTATGAAGGAACTTACTAAAAGGAAAATGTAAATGTTTTAATAAATATTCTACAATTTTTTTTAACTTGAGGCTTGTTTACGATTTAAAATAATATATTGTCTATGATAATGATCGCGAAATCTGAATTTGGTCACAAATATCGTCCTTAGAAGAGAGGTTTCAAAACACCCATTAATTTATCAGACTTGTAAAATTTTACTTAGTCATTTGGAAAAGGTAAATACTCTCTACTACTCATTTGGGACAGAATAAAAAATAATATCTTAATCTTATCTTATTAAATTAAACGAGCACATCTTTTATATATATATATATATATATATATATAATTGGTTTCTCGAAAACGGATTTAATGATTTGGATGAAATCCACGGGTTAGGGGTTTTTATGTTGACAATTCGATCTGTCACGGTCTCATCTTCGCCTAAGTTGTTTTTGATCGGTTTTTTGTTAATTGAAATAATTATTCACAGGTGGTTGTTTGAATATGTAAAAATATATCATTACATTTTTGCAATTTTCTTTTAATAAAATTAATTTTCTTAATGTTAAGGAGATTATCTATTGTAATTCAATAATTATGATCTTTAAAATAAGGAACAATTTAGCACCAAAATATTTACTGAAAAAATTAAAATATACAAATGTAGGGGGGTTGTTATGATTTGAGAAGTGGGGAAAATTTCAAAATTGATGTTTGCAGGACAAATAAAAAATTAATAACTTTATTCTACACGGGTTTGTCGGAATACAATAAAGTGCCAATTGAGATCAAGAATGCCCCACGGGAATTCATGAATTCAAGAATCGATTGTTAAAATTTGTATTCTATTGTATTATTGTTGTACATTATTATTTTAATGTTTTATATTGTATTTTATTGTTAACTTTTATGATTGTATATTATTATTGTATTTGTATAGATGAAAAATGGCGAATAAAGAAAAAAATTTATTAAATTATTATAAAAAATTATAATTATTATTATAAAATTAATTGCTTTTTTATTTTAAATTCCACTAACAGATCATTACAAATATATTATTATATATTAGAATTTGCCAATTTAATTAATTGAGGTGGAGAATATGGAATTGGAATAATTATCGGAAAAGAGGTTGTTTTTTTCTTTAATTTGTTTTTTCCTCTTATTAACTAAAAAGATGATCAAGGACAGTCGATGGTGGAGAAGTAATCTCCGGAGTCGAAGCTCAAATTCAATGTATACATTAATTCATGTAAATGTAATTTAATTAATTGAGGTATTTTTCTATAAAATAATTTATTAGAATATATAATTTCATTCTCTTAAAAAATCCGACAATTCGAAGGGTCGTGGCTTCTTCTTCAGATATAAAGGGTCAACGAAAGAACCTCCTTGTATATTATTATAATATTATTTTTAATTGCAATTACAGTCAAAACTTTGTGACCGGTGATGCGTCTTGATGATGGCCATAGCGGGTGTAAACGTTAAAATATAAATTAAGTTTTATTTCAATTTTATTTTATTTTGCCTGCGATTAAAAATCGACCTTTTTATCTGGATTTAAAATTAAAAATAATATTAATATATCGCTTTTGTTAAGGGAAAATGGTGTAGGTTCTTGGTGAAACATATTAAATAAATAAAGTAAAGAAAATTTTTGAAATTTTTTTTGGAACTTTTTTAAAAAAATTTAAATATAAAATACTAGGTAGGTTTCACATAAATAAAAGATCAGATGCTTGTTTAGCACGACTCTATACATATATTTCGGGGTATAGGCCCATCTTCAGGAGTTCACAAAGGACACCGAATAATCGTTCGTAATGTGTGTCCTTTGTGAACTCCTGAAGATGGGCCTATACCCCGAAATATATGTATAGAGTCGTGCTAAACAAGCATCTGATCTTTTATTTGTGTGAAACCTACCTAGTATTTTATATTTAAATAATTTTTAAAAAGTTCCAAAAAAATGTTCAAACATTTTCTTTACTTTATATCGCTTTTAACTGAATCAAAAAATTACCGAGCATCGCTCGGTGTTCCAGTTACTATATGTATGTACGTGCGCACTTAAGAAATAGTGTTTTTATTTTGGAAAAGAATTTGGCAAAATATTTCTAGATATATAATCGTTGGTAAATGTTTCGGCACGTCCCCAGCTAAGCTCCTGCGGGGTAGACAACTAAACATACACGACACTCAATCCTAGCTCTGGAGATCCTAGATAGGCTACCGCGCTATTGAAGGATTTTTTCATAATAGTACGAATTTTCATTGAAGAATTAATGTATATTTTTAATGAAGAGTAATATCTTAAATGTTTAAGGAAATTTATTATATACCAAAAACAAATAAGATCATAAAATCGTCCAAATGCATTTTTATGTAAAAATAGAAATTTGTTCCTTGATAGGGACTACATTGTTTCCAAAAAAAAAAACACCTGACAACTTTGCAAACCAATTTAACCATACATAGTTTAAAAAAATGTGTGAAGCTAAGCGAATTGAGGTTTTGAATCAACCGCAAATTATTTCTCCCCTGAGGGAGACTCGTCTGGAATTCTCCTCGAGTATATATTATGTATTTATATAATGTGTATGACTCCTCTTAAAAAGAAAAAACTCGAGTGTATGCATAATATAATAAATTTAAATTTTAAGGATATAATTAAAATAGAAAAGATTTAAAAAGGAATATGAGATTCACTCTGCGGAGTAGACAAATGAATTTGTGTCCAAAAACGTGATGGCTTTTAAAAGTATGTCTGTGTATGATGTATGTATATTGGTACCAAGGTTATGGGTACACCGTTAACCCTATTAATATGATATTAGAATTATTCAATTACCAGCTGCAAAGCCCGCCTTCGGCGGGGCACCTTGCTGATCAGGGGGTTAAGCCCTCTGGACTAGATGGTGGGTTTTAAAATAATAATTTAACAGTAATAGTAGGGAATGGAATAAAATTAAAAACATAGTTTTTTTATTAAATGGACCAGACGTTTGGTCTATTTATTTGACTTCCTCATTGGTCAATTTTATCACTCTTTGTCAAAAACAGTTTCACTATAAGACAAAAAACGTTTACACGAAACATTTCGAGCCAATTTCGACCCCCCTGCAGCTCGGAACCCATTTGAGATACAAAGCTGAAATTATACACATGTAATCTATCTTGAGGAGAGTACCAAATTTCAATAATATAGCTTAAATGGAATCTGAAATATGAACCTAAGAAAATAGCTGATTTTGGCTATCACTCACTGACTGACAGGTCATCAAAACCTCTAGGGTACTTCCAATCATTCCAGCATCATGATAAATTTCGCCTGCTAGTAGAGTTTGAGGACACAAACAAAGGAAAATACCTACATACCCAACATATACATATAAAATATTTCAATCTATGTCATCAATTCCTAATAAAATAGATAAATGATAAATGATAATAGATAAATAATAATAAATGATAAATAATAAATGATAATAATAATAAGAAGAAGACGCTCCCTAAGAACTTAAAGGAGCTGGGAATTTTTGGAGGAGGCATTATCACGACGGTGCAGAAGGCTGTACTGCTGAGTACGTGCGCGACAGTCCGGCGGTTCCTGAACCTTCCTTCAACAAGATAATAACAAAATAGAAGCTATCATCTCTGCTGTTTACAGCCGATGTATAGTAAACAAACCTCCTTCAAAAGGAGAGAAAAGAATGATAATAATAATATATATATATGAAAAATAATAATATAAATAATAATAGATAAATAGTGCCTTCGGCACGCCCTCGAAGCTCGGCCCTCCGGGCTGGTGCCCTGGAGGGCAGCGTCTCGGTCCAAAAATTTTATTCCTTTTAAAAAACCACACTCCAAATGTATACCCGTAAACTACAGAAAATACATCCTCTTAAAAGTTTCGCATCTTTAATTTTTGAGTTGCGAGGGGGGGGGGGGAGGAACAATTATCAATATATTTAATGTTTCTTAATTTAAAATGAATTGGGGTCTTTCATTTCAAAATTCGAATATATATATTTCAAATTTGCCTGGTTAATGAAAATCGATTGGAGCCATCAGTTTAAATTATATTTCAAATTTGCCTCGTTAATTAATATATATTTAATGTTTCTTAATTTAAAATCTATTGGTGTTTTTTCATTTTCATTCGAGTTCAAATGAATACAATATTATCTAGACACAAAGTCTAAATCAAAAATATATAGTTTTAGTAAAAGAAATCAAGATATTTATATTAATGTGACATTGGTCTAGTGGTTAGAGCTGATGCCCATAGTTCAAGAGTTCGTCGGTTCGATTCTAGGCAAGAGGGTAATTTTTTTAGAGAAATTTCTCTAAGCGTTGTTACAAATTAATCTAGATAAATATATATAGTATTAAACCTACGGTGTCCCTGTTACCATAGTTTAAAACAATTAACATTCCACGCAAAGCTATTACATCAATTTCAAGAATGAGGACTGGACACTCATCACTGAAGTTACATCTGCATCGAATTGGAGTGGTGGAGTCCCCATTGTGTAGGTGTGAACTTACCAGTGAGGGGCTCAATCATGTGCTTCTTGAATGTGATCTAAACAAAAAGTGGACACAGATGCTATACTGTGAAATCAACGAAAGTGTGAAATTCCCAATAAATAGTGATTATCTTTTGTGCTTGTGTGAGTGCAGTGAAAAAGTTGTTATGGCTCTTCAGAGATTTATACCAAGGGCTAGTGTAAATATTTAAAATTGTATATACTCATTTAAAATAATATAAAGAAAGTTATTGGCTAAATGGTTCAGACCAAAAGTCAGGAAGGGGAAAAAACAAAAAAAAAAAAGGAAAAATTCCAAAAATCCAAACTTTCTATCTTTTAAATCCTTCAAAACCGGGGGAGGGTCAAAAATGAAAATTCTAGCCCGTTGGACCAAACTCAACCAAATTTTGTAAACATATTGTGTGGGCCCTCTGAAGGCTAGAAAAGCAAAAACTAAGCACCCGAAATTGTTTTTGACAAAGAGTGATTAAATGGACCACTGAGGAAGTCAAAATAAATTGAACAAATGTCTGGCCAATTTAATAAAAAAAAACCTCTGTGTTTTTAATTTTATCCAATTCCCTACTATTCCTGTTACAAATTTTCTATGGATACGAAAAATACTCTAAATGTTTTGAAATTGTAGGGATACGCCGCATCCACAGCATCCATAGACCGCAAGCCACTAATACATAAATTGAAAGTTTTTGTTCCGAGGGAAGCAGAATTTTTATATATTGAAGGAGACAATAAAAGAGTGTGTCTTCTGATGGAATTATAAATTTTATTTATTTATAACGAAAGTATTGTTTCGAGGGCTTTGCCCTTTACATCAGTCTATTACAATTGATTCACATTCATACATTAATTCATGTGAATTAATTGAAATAGACTGATGAAAAGGGCAAAGCCCTCGAAACTATACTTTCGTTATAAATAAATAAAATTTATAATTCCAGCAGAAGACACACTCTTTATTTTCTCCTTCAATATATAAAAATTCTGCTAATCTCGGCAAAAAAACTTTCAATTTGATTTGGATGAAATTCACGGCTTAGCGCGTTTTTATGTTGACATTTCGATCTGTCACGGTCTCATCTTCGGTTAAGTTGTTTTTGATGGGTTTTTTTGTTAATTCAAATAATTATTCACATGTTGTTGTCTCGATAAAAATGTATAATTACATTTTTTTCAATTTTCTTTTAATAAAATTAATTGGTTTTTCAATTTTAAATTCCACTAATAGATCATTACAAATATTATTATATATTGGAATTTGCCATTTGTCTCCTTCAACACTAATAGATAGATAATGAAATCAAGAGATGAATATATACCTACATTTTCAAAGGCAATGTTGTTGAAAATTTTACACAAAGGAACTTAGGTATAGTATGCAAATTTGGACATCTCTATTTGGAAAATCATGTCAACGTCCCCTAAACAATTTAACCATAGGTTGTGTGTTGTGTGGCTGTAAGAGAGTTGAGATTTTGAACCCAGTTGGAATTATTTCTCTCCAAGAGTCTCGTCTGCAATCTTCCAAGTGTACCTGATGTATTTGTGTAATGTATATGACCCTTCTAAAAAACTTGATTCGGCAGTTCTTATTTGGGAGACCTTGATCCCCATCGCGGTTATTTATTTTTTCCTTTCCTTTTTTTTTTATTTTTTGAAAGAGAACAACAGTAAAGACACACGCGAGTCCTCCGTCGTTCCGTCTGGCTTGATTTTATTTGGCTAAGCCTTTCACGACGGCTCTCGAGTACTTTTTTTTTATGGGGGTCTCTCTACCAAGTCCAAGTGTCTCTGCTTCGGCAGTGTTTTGTGTTTGTGTGTTGGTGTACTTACTTCTGGCAATATGTGTGTGTGCATACTCTGGCGTCCCCCCTTTGCCCCCACCCCCTGGCCTGCCTCAAACCGACCAGGCCGGTTACTGACCTAACCCGTTCTACGCGGGCTTAGACCTGGTCAGAGCCAACATCGGACACACTAGTCCGACTGAAAACGTCGACCTCGCAAAATCTGCGACAGATGGCAGACACAGACACAGACACAGACGTACAGGCACAGTGCACATTGCACCCGAGGGGGAGCCTGCTTGCTTGATGTGGCCAACAGGGCCGCTCTGTCAAGTCAAGGTCTTCGAGAACAAACAAAAAGCCAGCCAGTCCTTCCAATTTCGATTCCAAATTAGCAACGGAGCCAAATTATGTAACAACATACCAAAAAACAGACAAACAAATTGCATATTCATTTTTTTGTTACTTTGCCATTTGTAAATAGGGTGCAGGTGCAAGTATTAGAATCGTGTAAGTGTAAGGGAAAAATTGGATTTTTGCTTAGGTCTTTCCTAGGGGTGAACCGCGACCTAAAATGGAAGAGTTTTTTGATGGGTACTAAAAAATGTCAAAAAATTGAGGAAATCAAAAATTAAAATTTTTCAAACCGTCCGATTTGGGGTGGAATACCCCATAGATAAATATAGATAGATAGATAGATGTTGCTGCGTGACAAAGGATTTAGAGATAAGAATAAACGTTTCGAGTATAAATTAATCTGAACGGGTTTTTAAATTTGTTGAAATACAAGAAATTAAATATAACTGGCCGCATTCAGGTCGAGCACCGTCTACATGGAAGCCCCGTCTATTGTTTAGAAAACCAATGGGTGTCTTCAACTGGATTAATAACCAACATTAAAAACCGCAACCCAAATTTCAATTATGCATTTTCAAGTTTTCACTTACTTGTATCAAATGACTTCTTTTCATTTTAAATATATGTGACGATTTTACTTTAACAAGTACCTGTCTTAATTTTCAAACACAAGAGAGAGGTGAATAACACTAAATAGTATTTTGACCAGACTAGCGGATGAGTTATTAATTTATGAGAATGAAGGAAAAAGTAAAAACTTTTTCATGGCTCAGTACAAACTTTCTTTAAATTGTTCGAAAACTTAACAATTTGAAAGTTTCTTTTTGCCGAGAGTAGCAGAATTTTTATAAATCGAATGTTTTCTACATTTGATTCAATCGCGAATCAAATGGAGGGAATTTTTGTCAAATATTGAGTTGAGTGAAAATAATATCTGAACTTATATATTTCTAATTTGAAATAATGATGTTAAATAAATTTATAATATTTCTCATTAATATATCAAAGAATAATTGATACATCAACGAGAATTATTTTGACCGCGCTTATTTGATAAAAGATATTTTTATCTCGCGAGACTACTGCGGATGACGCTATTGAAGTCTGTGGAGTCTTAAGTCTGGACCAAGAGAGAAAAGATGTGATCCACTTAGCTACAATCCAACGTCATTTTGCGTATAGCCCGCTAGACATTCGGATGAATCACCAAGTGAATTTGAAATCTCAGATGGCAAGCATCTAACATACATGCTAATAGATCAAGCGCTCTGGACTTGGAGATTGAATATATAACATCTGATATTTCAAATTCATTTGGTGATCCATCCGAATGTCATGCGGGCGAAATGACGTTGGATTGTAACTAAATGGATCACATCTTTTTCTCTCTTGGTCCAGACTCCAATAGCGTCATCCGCAGTAGTCTCGCGAGATATATATATTTTTCAAATAATCGCGGTCAAAATAATTCTCGTTGATATATCAATTATTCTTTGATATATTGATGAGAAAAATTATAAAGAATTTTTATAAATTAAAATAGACAATAAAAGAGTTTGTCTTCTGCTGCAAAAACACATTTCTTAATCTATCTTTTATCTTTTTATATTAAACGAGCAATTCTTGTGTATATATATATATATATAGAATTTTTGGTTTTGAGTTCTCTTTTTTTAGTTATTTTGAATTGATTTTTATGCTTAACAGGTGTTTAAAATAAATAATTAGTATTTTAGTTTGTTAAAAGAAAATCAAAATCAAAAATCGAAAATCGAAAAAAATAGTAATTATCATAGCCCCACTATCAACCCGATCTTAAAATTTGTAGAATGAATAGAAGTTTAAAATAAAAAATTATCAAAAAAATCGATGAGAAAATACACTTTCAAAAACAAGATTAAAATTTTCAAACTTAAAAATCGCATATAAAAACACATATTTTTTGTATTTTTTTCTAAGAAGTGACTAAAAAAACAAAAATTTTGAATTTGTACCATTTTTGAAGAAGTTATGAGCAAAAAACCGAAATTTGATATCAATTTTGCGTTTTGCGCAAGGAATCGAAGAACGGGAGCCAGGCTCCAAATGGCCTATACCTTTCCCAAACACTCTTCTTGATCAATCTACACCACTCCACAAATATAAAACCTTCCCCTTTGTTGATTAATTAATAAATGTTATATAAAGGTTAAATTGTTTTACTTTTTTATTTCATACACCTTTTAAGAAAACTACCCTTGTCTTCCCTCCATTTTTTTTCTTTACAGGATATTATATATGTATAGCATTAATTGACTAGATAATCAGAATAGCCCCTATCGAAACATTTCATTTATTATAAAGTAAAAAACAGCTTCATTGAAGACTTACAACCCTCATAACAAAAAGGAGCGATACTTTCAAACAGTTAGTCAACCTCGAGAAAGGAGAGATGAGCTACAAAAGGTTGGGAACCACTGTTCTAGCCTATATTGAGCTTAAGTTTCAATTTTCGTACCCCTAAGACTTATGGTTGCGAAACGCAGGGGGTACATACACACGCACTGACCGATGGATTTTTGGCCCTTGGGGACCACAATTTCCGGTTTTATGTCCTAAATCTGGTTTCCAACTATTAAGGCCATCGATTCCTTCCACCTAGAAGTTACAAAATGAATTTAACTTTTTTCATCTCTGAGATACAAGCTCTCAAACAAAGAGTCAGGACCCCGACAGGCCATCGCAATACTTCCATATTATATTCTATAGAATATAAATGTGAAAGTAAAAAAGATCTCCTTATTTCTTCTTTAGGTTTGATTTTTTTTTTATTTCAATAATTATTCCGAATGTATTGCACTATAATTTTAATTATCGCTCAAAGAGACATCGTTAAAGTTGTTTACGACGTTTTATTAAAAACAAAAATTCGCAATCCCTTTGGTGAGCTCTCTTTCTCTCTCAGTCGCTCTCATCAATCCTCTGCATAAGTTGTTTTTCTTTACCAAAATGTTAATAAGTTGATTTAGTTACTAACAAAGTTTAAAAATATATATACTTTTTTTATATTCATATAATAATAAAGAATTGCAAAAATAAAATAAAATATTTTACAACCGTGCGTTTTAATGTTTAGTAGAAAAAGAATCCTTGAAATTGCACGTTGCTTTTATTTGTTCATTTGATACGTTGACATTTATATTTTCATAGATGGGAATTTTAAACAGATTCGAACATGAACTTTATGCTTCTTGCGCAAATAAAAACCCAATAAATACGGCTACTGATAGGCATTTAATAAATTGACAAGATTCAATACAAGTTGAGAGGTGGATACATAAATACATCGAATTTATTGTACAAATTTATGGCCCAAAAAATAATCACGGGAATATCAATTTATTTATTGACAGAAGGACTAGGCCCAACTTCTTCTAGTCTGTTTATAAGTAGGTACCATACGTCCCGGTTTGAAAGTATTAGCCCAGTAAATAGAGGATTCAAAAAGGGGTTCAGCTAACATAAATTGTTGGAAAAGATTTTTTCTAGGATCGTTTGGTATGGTGTGGGTATGACAAATCTATGTTTGCGACCTCGAAAGTGTGGGGGACAACTTTTGGCGGCCAAAAAACTTCGAAATTTTCGGACTTTTTCCAGTTTTTTGCTTATAACTCGAAAACAGTTCACATTTTGTAAATAACCGTCCTATACTAAATTAAAGATGACAAAATTTCGCGTCAATTAAAAAAAGAAATGAAAAATTGGTCCAGTAGTTCAATTTTTAATGGGGATCTAAAAAACAGCCCCCGGGATCAATTTTGAATATCTCAAAAACTCGTACTTTTTTCGATTATTTCCCATTTTGACCACGAAGGACCACGTTTTCGACAAAGACTACTCTATACATTTTTAAACTAGATTAAATTTGCTACAATTGAAACAAAGTTTCATCTTAATTGGATAAATGGTAATCCGTGCCGCAATGAGGTTGAAGTTTTGAAAAACTGCAATTTTTTGCAAAAAATCGCAATTTTTCCTTCATAAAATGAAAACCACTCGGCCGGTTTTTCAGTTTACTATATTTAGGAAAAAATTAAAATGCCGAATATACACGAAGTCAAAAACTGCAACCTCAAAAAATTGCAATTAGGAATTAGTCAACACAAAAACATTAATTGTGAACTAAATTTTAATTTAAAAAAAATCAGAGAATTCTTAAAGAAGGTTCACGCTAAGAATAAATATTACGGTATATCGTATATCACTCAAATTCATAATAAATATTAATTCAAATAGGAATAGCAGTGAATTGGACAATAAATAAAAACAGAGTTTTTATTAAATGGGCCAGACGTTTCATCGATTTATTTCGACTTCATCAGTGGTCCATCTTAACACCTTTTGTCAAAAGACAATTCCACAACCCAACAATCATGAACTTTTTTCCCCTTTCAACAATTAAAAAAATGGAATTTTTGAAAGGGGAAAAAGTTTATGATTGTTGGGTAATTGAGGCCAAGAATGTATTGTAGATATAATAAAAAAGATTAAAGATGTTTCGTCGAATAGTGGAATTGTCTTTTGACAAAGAGTGATAAAATGGGGCCACTGAGGAAGTCGAAATAATTAGACGAAACGTCTGGCCCATTTAATAAAATCTTTTATTTATTATACAATTCCCTGCTATTACTGTTTCGATAAATATTTGAGTTAGAAAGCAGAAACTAGGCACAGAAATGCCCTTGTTTTATTCTGAATATTTCATCTTTATTATTATTTTCTATAGGTTCAAATAAATTAAGATTTAGAGCTGAAAATTGGTGGGTTCTAAATTTTCCCAAATAGCTATCTTAAAATACATTGAATTTCAAACAAAAAACCTTATATTGGATAAATCGCTGAGATCATTAGTTAAGTAGATAGAACGGTTCCAGATTTTTAAATTTAGCCTTTTGAGAGAATCTCTCGAAAACGATATTATTGAATCGAAAAATATAAAATTGGTCGATGTCTGCGAATTGACTGAAAATTTGCACATCACTAAAATGAACTTTCTAATAAATATTGCCGTAATTAAAATTAAAAAATATTGTTTAGTTTTTAAGAAAAAAATTCCTAAACATTGTTTATAAAACTGCTTCTATCTTATAAATTATTGATCTGATCAATTTCATTTTAATAAGCTTTCTTTTAGGGTATTTTATTTTAAATATTTCATCAATATAACTATTTTGGTAGGTTCAATATATTTGCCTATAGAAGCGTTCAAATGATATAATCATATAATTTAAGATTTAGAGCTGAAAATTGGTGGTTTATAAATTTTTTAAAATCCCTATCTTTAAATAAATTTAATTTCAAACAAAAAAGCATATATTGAATAAATCGCTGAGATTATTAGTTTATTCGATAGAACGGTTTGAAGATTTTCCCATTTAAATTAGCCTTTTGAGATAATCTCGGGAAAAAGATTTTGAATCGAAAAAATATTAAATTGATCAATGACTCCGATTTGACTCAAAATTTGCAGATTAGTAAAATGGAAACTCATATAAATTATCCCGTAATTAAAATTAAAAAATATTATTTAGTTTTTAAGAATAAAATTCCTAAACATTTGATTTAAAACTTCGAGTTAGAGTCTTACGAAACTCCCCATATCAAATGAGTGAATTTTTCTGGAGCCAAAAAGCAAATTTCTATCATTTCTTAATTTTCGAAATATAAATATTTAGGCACCTCAACGAACTTCCTACGAGTTTCCATTCTCGAATTATCGTTTCCACAAAAAGACAAATGAATATTTTCGGATCAATTGAGAATATTTTAAATACTATTTCGTAACCATTTAATTATGCTTTTGGGTTGAATCCTTGATCGGTTTGAGACCTATGATGATGGATGTAACTGATAGCAGCACTTCCGCCCACCTTCCTCTAATGGATTAGCTGATAATAATGTTGATATTGAGAGTTTATGAATTGAATTTCTTCCAATCCCATCAGAGATTATCTTTACGAGGTCAGTATCCGTTTTGAATATAATGCTCTCTATTTAAGTGAGTGGGAAATTAATATCAGTTTTCAGTGGTGAGATATGCGAGCAGCGATCACTACTACATACTTGCTAAGAAACCCCATGCATTTTAGTCTAGTCAAAATAGTAGACATTCGAACTTAGCTAAAATTCACACAGAGCTAAAAATTTGCACAGACCTTTGAATAGTCATTTTAAATGAAATGTGAAAAGTCCTCATCGATCCGACATGAGCTAAAAATTTTATTCAGGGTCAAATGTCATGAAAATCATTTTTTCAGATTTTTGAAGTTTTGTATCAGGTCCTGTTATTGAAATTACTAGATATCTATAAATCTAAGAGATTAATAAAAAAAAGTGCTCCAAGTAAGCGTTCAAGTCAATAAAATTTCCTAGAGAATGAGTTAAGATTCAAGTTTCTAGGATGAGTGGTTTTTATTTTATGAAGGAAAAACTGTGATTTTTTGAAAAAATTGATCATTTTCTATCATGGAAAATGCTGGATGTCTATAAATCTAAGAGTTTTAACAAAAAAGTAGTCCAAGTAAGCGTTCAAGTTAACAAAATTTCCTAGAGAATGAGATAGGAATTAAGTTTCTAGGATGAGTAGTTTTCATTTTATGAAGGAAAAACTGCGATTTTTTAAAAAAATTTATCATTTTCTGTCATGGAAAATGCTAGATATCTATAAATCTAGGAGTTTAGTTTTTAATCAAAAAAGTGGTCCAAGTAAGCGTTCAATTCAATAAAATTTCCTAGAGAATGAGATAGGAATAAAGTTTTTAGGATGAGTGGTTTTCATTTTATGAAGGAAAAACTGCGATTTTTTGAAAAAATTAATCATTTTCTTTCATGGAAAATGCTGGATGTCTATAAATCTAAGTAATTTTTGTTTTTCAGAGGATGAGGAACAAAATAAGTGTTTATTTACGACTTATCAATTGCAACGTTTCGCCACTTTATTGCAGCTTCTCCAGGCTCTACAAATGAGCAAATACATATATTAAAAAACACATTCAAAAACATTTCTCACTCATTCAATTCAAAATCAATTTCATATAAATACCTTGATAAATAAAGCTCTAAACACTTTGTCAATTTTTTAAGCTCTGCCATTATTACACATATAGACACTCGAATACATTTCTATTTCATTATCAAAAACTCAGAAATTTTGAAAAACAAAAATTACATTAATAAGTTATGGAACTGAATCCCAATGATGACATATAAATCTAAGAGTTTAATAAAAAAAGTGGTCCAAGTAAGCGTTCAAGTTAATAAAATTTCCTAGAGAATGAGTTAGGAATCAAGTTTCTAGAATGAGTGGTTTTTATTTTATTAAGAAAAACTGTGATTTTTGCAAAATTGATCATTTTCTGCAAAAACTGTGATTTTTGCAAAAATTGATCATTTTCTGCTGGATGTCTATAAATCTAAGAGTTTTAACAAAAAAGTGGTCCAAGTAAACCTTCAAGTCAACAAAATTTCCAGAGAATGAGATAGAAATCAAGTTTCTAGGATGAGTAGTTTTTATTTTATGAGGGAAAAACTGCGATTTTTTGCAAAAAATTGCAGTTTTTCAAAACTTCAACCACATTGCGGCATTGATTTTCATGACCTTTGACCCTGAATAAAATTTTTAGCACATGTCGGATCGATGGGGACTTTTTTGTGTCTATTTTAACTGGACTATTTAGAATTTACACTCCTCATATATACCATCATAAAATAATTGTAAATTTTAAAAATAATTATTTTTACTTAGGGTGTAGGGTGGCTTTGATATCTCGGGACCTTGGGCTCAACCCCCATCATTAGCCCTTCTCACTTTCTTAGTTCACTTTTATTTTTTGGATTTTTGAACGAGAAACTCTCTGAAAATCCGCTCAATTCTTTTCTTTTGAAAATATAAAAATTTTGGCATCTTAAACATTATAAGTTCGTAGGTTATCGTGTTATCAGAATCCAGAAAAACATTCATAGACAAAAAGAATATGATGCTAGAAAATAATATTTCTTCACGTTTCGGATATTATACCTAGGGTCACCCATATCTTTTTGACGATTTCAATCTTAAATAAAATCTGTTAAAAACTCGGGAGAGAAACGGTGGTGCGCTCTATTGGTAGCGTAAAAGTGGAAATTTCGTTTTGTATAGGTTTTCAGTACCATGGATCATTTCAAGATGGAAGAACATGCGTTTTGTATAGGATTTCAAGTACCATGGATCATTTCAAGATGGAAGAACATGCGTTTTGTATAGGATTTCAGTACCATGGATCATTTCAAGATGGAAGAACATGCGTTTTGTATAGGTTTTCAGTACCATGGATCATTTCAAGATGGAAGAACATGCGTTTTGTATAGGATTTCAGTACCATGGATCATTTCAAGATGGAAGAACATGCGTTTTGTATAGGATTTCAGTACCATGGATCATTTCAAGATGGAAGAACATGCGTTTTGTATAGGTTTTCAGTACCATGGATCATTTCAAGATGGAAGAACATGCGTTTTGTATAGGATTTCAGTACCATGGATCATTTCAAGATGGAAGAACATGCGTTTTGTATAGGATTTCAGTACCATGGATCATTTCAAGATGTAAGAACATGCGTTTTGTATAGGATTTCAGTACCATGGATCATTTCAAGATGTAAGAACATGCGTTTTGTATAGGATTTCAGTACCATGGATCATTTCAAGATGGAAGACATGCGTTTTGTATAGGATTTCAGTACCATGGATCATTTCAAGATGGAAGAACATGCCTTTTGTATAGGATTTCAGTACCATGGATCATTTCAAGATGGAAGAACATGCGTTTTGTATAGGATTTCAGTACCATGGATCATTTCAAGATGGAAGAACATGTGTTCGCCGTAGAGTGCTATTTTCGTTGTGGTGAATTTGTGAAGACGTATTCGGATGTGTTCAACGATATTATTGCACCCTCCGAAATACGTCTTCGAGGTGGAATCGCAAAACGTTTTCGAAACTCGCGTTCTACGCATTTCACAGATTCACCACAACGAAAATAGCACTCTAAGGCGAACCCACGTTCTTCCCTCTTGAAATGATCCATGGTACTGAAATCCTATACAAAACGAAATTTCCACTTTAACGCTACCGATAGAGCGCACCACAGATTTTATTTAAGATTGAAATCGTCAAAAAGATACGGGTGACCCGATATTTAATAAAAATAAATAAAAAAAGTTGAAAATTCGCGATAGAATTCAATTATCGGGTTCTCCACTGTACCGTGTGATTCATGAAAAGTACACATAATAATTAGACCAGAGATAATAATACCCTTATACGTAAGAGTAAGTTTAACAGGAAGTGAACAAACCGTCCCTTAGGCCTTAAAATATTATAAAATATATAAATTAAATAAAAACTTAATTTTTAATAGATTAATAATATTATATACAATTTCTTGTTTTAGTATCTTGTAATACCCGTTATGAATTCACCAAATCTTAATCTGCAATTATCTATGGTTAAAAACTACCAATAATATGTAATTTCAGTGAAAACGCAAAATGTTGCTGTTTCTGGAATTCTATCCCCCATCCAAGGGTGAAAATGTTAACTTTATATTTTATATAAAAAATCTATCATTATAGCATACCATCTGTTTGTTTTTAACCATCTAGTGGTGGATATTCTCTGCCCATTAAAATTCGTGTTATTTCAGAAGGCGGAGAATGAAATTTTATCACAATTATTATAATTCAATTGATCCTTATAATAATATATATTAGATCAAAAATATAACCCGGAAACTAATATTATTATAGTAAGAAACAGCGAGGAGATTATTTCATTTGGTTTTTATAACAGTAATTTCTATAATTTGGCTTCATTTTGGTTTGAGTCTCCTACCAATTAGGTGTGGTGAACTAACGTTGTATTTAGTATAGACAACAGCCAAACACTCCATGAAAATAATACTTTAGGGCTTGGAATAAATAATTTTTAATTTTTAAAACATAGTATATATTCTTATCAAAATGTTTATGTTCAGCCGGGTGTTTGGATAATGGGATGATAATAAATAATTTAATATCACCGTTAGAAATTACAAAGCGTGGAAATAGCGCTTTAAAAATAACAAATTTCGCTAATTAGCCCAGTAAATAGAGGATCCAAAAAGTGGTTCAGCTTACATTAATTGCGAGAAAAGATTAGTTTTCTAGGATCGTTTGGTATGGCATGGGTATGCCAAATCTACGTTTGCGACCTCGAAAGTGTGGGGGACAACTTTTGGTGGCAAAACCCCGAAATTCAAGTTTTTGGCTTATAGCTCGAAAACGGTCCATATTTTGTAAATAACCATCCTATAGTAAATTAAAGAGGACAGAATTTTACGTCGATTAAAAAAAGAAATGCAAAATTAGTCCAGTAGCTCTATTTTTAATGGGGATTCAAACAATAGCCCCCCCGGATCACTTTTGAATACCTATCCGAAAAACTCGCACTTTTTTCGATTATTTCCCAATTTGACCATGAAGAAGTCCGTTTTTGACAAAGACCAATCTTTACATTTGTAAATTAGATTAAATTTACTACAATTCAAACAAAGTTTCATCTTAATTGGATAATGGTAACCCATGCCGCAATGAGGTTGAAGTTTTGAAAAACTGCAATTTTCTCCTTCATAAAATGAAAACTATTCATCCTAGAAACTTTATTCCTGTCTCATTCTCTAGAAAATTTTATTGACTTGAACTGTTTGGACTACTTTTTTGATAAAACTCTTAGATTTATAGATATCAGCATTTTCCATAATAGAAAATGTTTTATTTTTTCAAAAAATTGCAGTTTTTCCTTAATAAAATGAAAATCATTCATCCTAGAAACTTTATTCCTGTCTCATTTTCTAGGAAATTTTATTATCTTGAACAACTTGTTCTACTTTTTTATAAAAGTCTTATATTTATAGATATCTAGCATTTTCCATGACATTTCTGAGGATTCGATCATTTCCTGTCATGGAAAATGCTGGATATCTATAAATATAAGAGTTTTAACAAAAAAGTGGTACAAGTAAACGTTCAAGTCAATAAAATTTCCTATAGAATAAGATAATAATCAAGTTTTAGAATGAGTGGTTTTGATTTTATGAAGGAAAAACTGCGATTTTTTGCAAAAAATTGCAGTTTTTCAAAACTTCAACCACTTTGCGGCACGGGTTACCATTTATCCAATTAAGATGAAACTTTGTTTTAATTGTATGAAATTTAATCTAGTTTAAAAATCTATAGAGTGGTCTTTGTCGAAAACGTGCCCCTTCATGGTCAAAATGGGAAAATATCGAAAAAAGTGCGAGTTTTTGGGTGATCCGGGGGGCTGCCAAGGTTGAAAACTTGGATTTGGATGGGCTTGAGCCCGAACGGTTAGTCTAAATAATGATATTTGTAGGAAATTTTATAAACATTCATTTTGAATAGGAAGGTTATTTACAAAAAGTTGATAGTTTTCGAGTTATAAGCGAAAAACCGCCAAAAAATGGAAATTTTCACCTTTTTTTGCATTTTCTACAATGCTTCGTCAGGAAATTTTGGTGGGAGACCTCAGATTTGGATTCAGCGCCCCAAAAAACATATATATGCAAAAAATCAGAACTACCCCAAAACTTTCCCCATAGGGGCCATTTTGAGTACGATATGACTGGACTAATTAAACATAAAACAGTTTTATTAACGAAAATGAATTTAGGTCAAATCAAAAAGATTTTAATAGATATGTTTATATGTATGTTGCATGTTTGGAGGTGATGGTCTCAAGGGTCTGACTGGAAAGCGTACCAGTGCGCTTGGGTTCGACTCCTGAGGGACAAGACCCACCTACATGCAATATAAACATATCTAAATTCATTTTCGTTAATAAAACTGATTAAATATCGCGAGTTGATTTTGAGAATAAATTCGAACTTTCATGATTCCTTGCATAAAACTGTTTTATTAATTTTTTCAAATGAGAAAATAATCTCTCTGTTCTTGAAAGTTTTTTGCCGAGAGTATAAATTGAAAGAGATAATAAAAGAGTGTGTCTTCTGCTGGAATAATAAATTTTTAATTTTTTTATAACGAGACTATAGTTTCGGGGGCTTTGTTCTCTTCATCAGTCTATTACAATTGAACTTTACCGATTTTTTTAAATAACATTTTTTTTTATTTTTGTCGCTATTTTTTCAATTGTTTTCTCTTTCAATTATAAACTACAACTAAATTTTAAAAGTTATCGAATAGACGATTAGATAAACATAATGATGTTGTATTTTCATTTACCTATACCTATTATCCAAGTTGAATTTATAGTTTTCCATATTTAGAAAATTTCAATGAATACCTACTTTAAAATAGATGGTATAAAAAATTACCAAATCCCCCGTATGATAAAGTAAAAAAATTCTAATTCAATAAGGCCCGCATCATGTTCATCTGACCACACATTTCGCCTGTTTTTATCATCCTTGTTTCAATAATAAAATTATTATTATATATAATAAATTATTAATAATAAATATGATAGAATAACAACATCTGTTCGTTATAAAAGCCATATTCAGTTCACCAATACAATTCTAATTTATTTCCTGAATAGTTCGATTAATGAAATTTATAAAAATTATTTTTTCGATCGATTTCTATAATCATAAATATTATTTTAATAAATACTACTGGCACACTTATGTTAGAGTCCAAAGGTGGCCATGTTCATGCCAGGTGTTACACTTTAGATATATACACTCAGTCAGGGACGGGTTCTAGCTTCTTGAGGGCCCTGGACTGGAGGATATTAAATCCCCCGCCCGTCCTTAAAAATTAAGAATATAGTAAAAATTACAAAAAAAAAGATGTACTTAATTTTTTTAAATAATGTACTTTACATACTTATAGTACAAGATCCCGATTTAGGTCGACCTACACCTATCGAGTTTCCTGATGAAATTAATATCTTAAAAATATATTGTATTAATAAACAAAACTTGATAGGGTCGACATCCAATTTCCTTACATAAAAGGTAGCCACTATTTTTGATAAAAAATTAAATAATATTTTTTTTTCTTCTCTCCTCTTAATGGCCTCGGAATGAATTTCATTGTAGCCAGTCTACCATGAGTCTAAAATTTCCACAGCCAAATATAAATTAGACATAACAATTACAAAACTGTGTACAATCATATATACAATAATCACAATAAATAAATAAATAATTATAAACAATTAAATAGTATCACAGATAATGAAAATAATAAATAATGAATTAAAAATAATAAATAAATAAATAATTAATAAATAATAAACAAATAAATAAAACAATAAATTAATAAATAGATAATGAAAAAAATGTCAAAAATAATACAATTTTCACAGCCAAATATAAATTAGGTATAATAACTATATAAGTAGTTGTCAATTGTACTATAGCTTGATCTTATTTGCTAGGATAAACCTAATCAATGATTTGTACATTTCTGCTCTCTCGAAAGACAAAAGATGCGCCAAATTCCATGGCGTTTGCACATCGTTGGCAATCAATTCACCCTCTAATCTGTCCCTAAATTTAAATTTTGGACAACTAAATATCATATGATTGAGACATCCCCACCCATGATATACCATCACATGAACACTCTCCCTCATACCATCATACAGTCCTATTTTAAAAAGATGATCGTATTAAATAAAATAAAAAATTAATTCGCAAAAAAATTATCTACATTTTCATATATAACAATAAAAGACTAACTCATAACTATAATATACTAATTCGAAGTTACCTGTTGATACCTGGCCTTATGCAGGGAAATATATACATTTTTTATATTTTACATATTTTACTCTCGATTGGTAATATATTTATCCGGAAACTTGATAACTACATTTATGTAATAAAATTAACGACTTTAATTTTTTTATTAAAAATAGCTATGCAGGGAAATTGGATGTCGACCCTATCAAGCTTTGTTTAATAATCCATTATATTATCAAAATATTTATTTAATTAGAAAACTTGATAGATGAAGGTCGACCTAAGTCGGGATCTTAGACTATTATAATAAACCTTAATTCATGGTGGGGCTAAGGATTCTTATAGGTGTTATAGTCCAAGAGCTGGTGACACATTTTGACTACGGATTTGACCCAACTAGAAATAATGCGTAATAGTACCGCCTATGATAGTTGTACAAGGAATGGCCAGTCTGGCTGGCTGTAGCAGGTGGACCAGGTACTGCGCATGGTGTGAGTGCAGTAAAAAATACATGTGTTAAAAAATATTTTTGACCCACAATGAAATTATAAAAATTATAATTTATAGTCAATTATAAACATAATATATTCACTCCCAGACCATTGGGAGTGGTGGGACGTGGAACCAGACCACCCAAAGTGTATTTTTACAACATGAAAAAAATATATTTGATGCTATTTTTTTCATGTTGTAAAAATACACTTTGGGTGGTCTGGTTCCACGTCCCACCACTCAAATGGTCTGGGGTGAATATATTATGTTTATAATTGACTATAAATTATAATTTTTATAATTTCATTGTGGGTCAAAATATTTTTTAACACATATGTATTTTTTACTGCACTCACACCATGCGCAGTACCTGGTCCACCTGCTACAGCCAGCCAGACTGGCCATTCCTTGTACAACTATCATAGACGGTACTATTACGCATTATTTCTAGTTGGGTCAAATCCGTACTCAAAATGTGTCACCAGCTCTTGGACTATTAAATAAAAGGCTTATTTTTTCAGCAGTATTTTTTAAATTAATTTTAAAAGAGGGTTTTATTAATTTATCCAAATATTTCGGAAATTTTTACAATATTCCTTGTTCAGTGGACCTTACCCAAAAATCACTGCATTTGCTCAGTAATCAAAATTCGAACCTCAGGGCCACATAGACTCATTTCATTTCGTCATTTTTAGTTCTGCCTCAAAAAACTCTACCAATAAGAATTTTTTTTTTATTTCTTTTTGATATTTTAACAGACAAGTTAAGGGTAGAATTAAAACTGTCACACTGTTTTACTGTTCTTTACTTTTACCAGAAAAATTCTATATTACAAATAATAATCCAATACACATGCATGGGAATATTTTATGAAATTGATTTCAAATTAATAGGAAATTTAATTATTTATTCAAAGGGTTAGCTAGGGAAAATAAAATAAAATTAAATGGACAACTTACATGGAAAGAGATGACTGAGAGAATTCACTTTCACTTTCACTCAGGCAGGGATAGAGAAAGTAGGAACCAATGCATTCTCTCTCTATGACCACAGGAATTTTCTGCATTTTCCTATAGAAAAGGAGAAATTAATATTAGGAATTAAAAGAGAGAAATAAAGAAGGCTAGTATTAAGGTTAGGTGTACACACACACACACATTAATAGTAGATCATGACTTAATATCTTGGAAGCTCACCTTTCTGTTTGATTAATTTTATTAAAATTTCACTTCCCATTATTAAATAGTTATGAAAATTCAAAGACTAAACTTTTCAAAGATTATCTAACTAGAATATAAAATAATTCAACTCGGACGCCTCGAATTGTTGAATTCAAATTCAAATAATCAACGCTAGGAGTCTCCACTATCACAAGAAATACATTGTTGAAACAATGAGAAAAATCAAATTTAAAATATGATTTCGATATGAATAAATATATTAAGATTCATCTTATGAATATTACATATATACCATATAGAGAGAAATTCCTATAATTTGCCCCGAAAAAATGAAGGGGCGCATCACCGTCTAGAAGAGTTTTGATCAATCTTTCCCTCAATCACGCACTCGGCAGCAACCATGGAGAACTCTCCGCTAGCTTCCAATACCGAAACCTAATCGAAATTCCACTAGGAATGAGTTTTGATCAAAAGATTTAGGTTGATTGAGAGGATGATTGAAGCGGGCGTCACTGATTGACTAAATCTTTTGATCAAAATGATTGATTGTCTAGGGCCTACTTTAGAGCCTAAAAATGAAAAATATTCTTATCTGTTTAGTCCACATGACTTGACTTTATCTTATCCCGTATTAAAAATAGTACCTGGAACACCGAGCAATCCTCGGTAATGCATGTGTTTGTTTTTGATTTGATCAACCATTAGTTTTATTTTGATTCAACCACCTGTTAATAATTTGTTTCATCAAAAAAAACTTATCAAAATATTTTTCCCCAAAAGTGAGGCCTGGTATTAAATTGATTCTTCCATGTCTTCAGCAGTTGTTACCAATAATAATCGAAACGTTATTATTGACTCAATCTTTTGATCAAAATGATTGATCGTCTAGGCCCTACTTAAGAGTTGATGTATGATAAATATTTTATTGAAACAAATTGGAATTTATGTTATTTATATGTTTGCAAATAGGTAGACAATAAAGGTGTGTAGTTTTAAATTAGAGGGCGCTCAAATGCGGAGAGGCTGAACAGGGAGCGGCATTCAACTGCAATCATCTTTAACGATTTTATTTCTTTTATTTCTTTTTTAAAGGAATTTCACTCAATGCAATTCCATTGAATGCAAGTTTGACACTCGGGTTAGGTTAAAGCCAACCTCTGAACAACTTGGCTCCTGTTAGCTTTCCATCGAGGGGTGAACCGCGATTGGAATTAGATGTACACAGTCTTTGGAATTACTTTGGAATTCATTAGATAATCTATTGTCATGTATTGTCTTCTACTTGGAAGTGGAAGTGGAAGTAGGTGTACATGATATTAGGTCGCGGTTCACCCCTCGCTTTCCACTAATCCCTGATACACAAGGCCGTCTTTAACCTATTGGAGGCCCTGGGCACTTTAGGATAATGGAGTCCCTCTAAAAGAAATACAAAGTGTTCTATTAGCATCGATATTAAAATAAATTAATCTCTAGCAAGTAATAGGGATCATTGGATGAAATTCACGGATTAGGGGGGGGGTTTATGTTGACAATTTGAACTGTCACGGTCTCATCTTCGACTAAGTTGTTTTTGATGGGTTTTTTGTTAATTGAAATAATTATTAACAGGTGGTTGGTTGTTTGAATTAACAATGTATAATTACATTTTTATTGAATTTTCTTTTAATAAAATTAATTGTTTTTTTTTTTATTTTAAATTCCACTAATAGATCATTACAAATTTTATTATATATTAGAATTTGTCAATTTAATTAATTAAAGGTATTTTTCTATAAAATAATTTATTAGAATATATCAATTTCATTCTCTTAAACAATCCGACAATTCGAAGGATCGTGCCTCCTTCTTCAGGATTTAAAATTGTCAACGAAAGAGCCTCCGTGTATATTAATATTAATTTTTAATTGCAATTACATTCAAAACTTTGTGATGGCCATAGCAGGTCAAAACGTTGTTAAAAATATAAATTAAATTTTATTTCAATTATTTTATTTTGGCTGCGATTAAAAATCGACCTTTTTACTTGAATTTAAAATTAAAAATAATATTAATATACCGGTTTTAACTGAATCAAAAAATTACTGAGCATCGTTCGGTGTTCCAGGTACTTAATTTTATATATAAGTTAATAGAGAGATGTGATTAAGTAGAATCTTGATAAGAAAGCCAACACATATGCACTACTTTTGTAATCTCTCTCATTATTAATTTGTTGGAAATGTTAGGTAAATTTGCTCTCCAGGTTGTCGTCTTTTTTTTTGTCGCGCTCAATTATAGATTTTCAACATAAGCCTTGCCACGTGTCGTCTGTCGTCCCAACTAACTAAGTTTATCGACTCTCTTTGATGTGAGCTGATATGAAAACTATTTTATTTTTCCTACGATGTCCAATGGAAATGAATATCCATGATTATCATATACATATATATGTATGTATGTGTTATCTATTATATCAGGAAATTAAATATCATTGAGAAATAAAATGACCAATTATTACCGATTGGTTTGCTTGCTCTATGGTTTTTATTTTTTTATATTTTATTTATTTATTATTTTATTAATTATTATTTTTAGTTTACCTTAAGGGGTATGATGAAGGATTGAAATTTGTAAACGTGCATATTTTTACTTTACCATATAGAGAGGGTATGAGTCAAGTATTGTAATCCTGCATTTTTTTTGCTTCGTTTTTTCCAAATATCTCTAAAACGACTCAAACTATTTTGATTAAAGAAATTGAGGCGAAACCATGATATTTCGGTTTACATAAAAGCTCTAATAAGGGAACATCGAAAAATTTATATTTTTCGAGATAATAAATGTTTTGTCCAAATGTATGTTGGTACGTTAGTTAATCTGTGCGATGAGTTACCAAATTTTTGTGGACACACTATCTCAAAACTAGTGTGAATATCATAACGAAATTTCACATGTAATTTTGGTGCATTGAGATTAAGAACTGATTAGATTTTGGTAAATATCGACCGAAAATTAAGGAGGAGGGGTTATAAAAATTAAATTATAAGATTTTCAAACTAAAAACTAACTAAAAAAAAAAAATGAAAATAAACGTATGATGTCGAAAATATTATTAACTTTTTCTCGGGCCTAAATTGGTGTGGGGGTTCAAAAAATGAAAATCTAGGACTTTGAACCAAAAACTCAACCAAATTTTGTATACATAATAATCAGTGGGCCCTCAGAAGACTAAAAATGCAAAATTAAACCCCCAAAATGGGAGATTTAAGATGAAGTGGAGATTTTTTGGGAAGGGGGGGCATGGCACAAAAAAGTTTGGGAAACACTGCTCTAGCTCAAAAACTAATTAAGATTATAATCATATATAGGTAATATAACATGCAAAAAATCATTTCATATTTGCCGTTATAACACAAGTATACTTGTTAACTATGTTATGGACGAAATTCTTTTCGATTCTATAATTTTACTTGAAGCGGTCAACTATGGGTATATATTCGATGTCGGGACTTAGGAATCGTTTGTATGGAATATTTATAAAAGACCGTTTTGAAAAGCTGAAAAATTATTTATGTTTTATTTTCGCAGCATTTCATTTTGTTTTCCGAATTGTTGATAGAATAATTTATTTCTATTTATTAGCAGTAAAAATATTTCATTCTTAATAATTTCCGAATATATACAACTAATTTTGTTATTTTAATTTTTCGGAGTACCTACCTATTTGTCCAGTCAAATTGTGCTCAAATGGGCCCCTATGGGGAAAGTTTTGGTGTAGTTCTGATTTTTTGCATATATATGTTTTTTGGGGCGTTGAATACAAATCTGAGGTCTCTCACTAAAATTTCGTGACGCAACATTGTAGAAAATGCAAAAAAAAAAAAGTGAACATTTCCATTTTTTGGCGGTTTTTCACTTATAACTCAAAAACTATCAACTTTTCGTAAATAACCTTCCTATTCAAAATGAAAGTTAATAAGATTCTATATTTATTATTTAGGTTTTTTCTCCAACCAACCGTTCGGTCTCAAGCGTAAAATCCAAGTTTTCGACCTCGGCAGCCCCCCCCCCCCCCTGGATCCTCCAAAAACTCGAACTTTTTTCGATATTTTCCCATTTTGACCTTGAAGGAGCACGTTTTCGACAAAGATCACTCTATACATTTTTAAACTAGATTAAATTTTCTACAATTCAAACAAAGTTTTATCTTAATTGGATAAATGGTAATCCGTGCCGCAATGAGATTGACGTTTTGAAAAACTGCAATTTTTTACAAAAAATCGCAGTTTTTCCTTCATAAAATGAAAACCACTCATCCTAGAAACTTGATTCCTATCTCATTTCTCTAGAAAATTTTATTTACTTGAACGTTTACTTGGAATAATTTTTTTAGAAAAATTTTAATTTATAGATATCTAGCATTTCCCATGACACTTCTGAGAATTCGGATCATATCCTGTCATGGAAAATGGTGTATATCTATAAATCTAAGAGATTTAACAAAAAAGTGGTCCAAGTAAACATTCAAGTCAATAAAATTTCCTAGACAATGAAATAAGACTCATGTTTCTAGAATGAGTGGTTTTCATTTTATGAAAGAAAATCTGCGATTTTTTGCAAAAAATTGCAGTTTTTCAAAACTTCAACCTCATTGCAGCACGGATTACCATTATACAATTAAGATGAAACTTTGTTTTAATTGTAGCAAATTTAATCTAGTTTAAAATAGTATACAGTGGTCTTTGTCGAAAACGTGCTCATTCATAGTCAAAATGGGAAATAATCGAAAAAGGTGCGAGTTTTTGGGATAGGTATTCAAAAGTGATCCGGGGGGCTGTTTTTAGATCCCCATTAAAAATCGAACTACCTGACCAATTTTACATTTCTTTTTTTAATCGACGTGAAATTTTGTCCTCTTTAATTTACTATAGAACAGTTATTTACAAAATATGGACCGTTTTCGTCTAAAATTCGTCCCCTACACTTTCGTCGCAACTTAGATTTGGCATACCCACACCATACCAAACGATCCTAGAAAAATCTTTTCCCCCAATTAATGTAAGCTGAAACCCCTTTTTGGATCTATTTACTGAGCTTTACGTAAATCATTGCAGGATTATAATTTATATTGTTGTATTAAGTTTGTTGCTAAACGCGCTGAGGGGATGGAGGGGGGGGGCGTAAAATTTTCTTTTAGTCCGGCCGTGTTTAGAGGGTCAATTATTTCAGTCTGGACTAAATATATACTTACTCGATAATGATTATGATAATATCGAACTTCAATTCATATAAAATACGACTTTCCTTCAAATTCCTTTAAATCGATCGATGCAGATCAGAAGGTTCCGTGTTCAATTCACGGCGGGGTCTTGTTTTTTTAGGATACCGAATAATAATAAAGACAGATAAGTATAGATAAACACAGTGTAATTCGTTTTAATTAAAAAAATATATAATATAAACAGAGAAAAGAATTGTTAATAATAACAATAGAAAAGCAAGGAATATATAACTGTAAACAAACAAAGAGAATAAATGGAAATTTAATTAACATATAAAATGTCTCATCTTCGGGCCGCCACATTCGCTTGGCATTTTTCAAGTAAATTATTAATTTTAGTTTGTTGTTAATATATATTTTTATTGAAACATATAATATAATATACTGGTTATTTAAATAAATTCATCTCTCGCGGCTGTTATTAATATTGACACCCTCTTGTCATCTCTTGAGTATTTTAAGTACTACGTTAATTCTTTGTTTGATCTCTTTTCTACCATTTTTTGGCGCTATTTTGAAAAATTTGAATATCAAAATAAATTTTATTAAATTTACTATATTTTTAAATATTTTTCATCACTATTATTATACTAATAATTTATTTGATAAATTAAGATTTTTTTAATACTAATATAAACTTTTTTTTGAAAATTAATATTATCAAGAAACTATTTTATAATATTTTTTTCCTGTTAATCTAATAATTAAATATGTTTAATAAATATAAAAAATTAAATAAAAATTTTTTGTGATATTTTATTTGGTTAGTTTTGGTCAATATATATTTAATTTTTATTTCATCGCATTATTTTCTAGCATAAGGACTTGTGTTGACTTATTTTTTTCAAAGTGTAAACGGTCGTCCCGAAAGGAAGCTTAATTTCCTTTACCCGAGTTACTTCAGAGAGCGATATAATCTGTGCTTGTAAATATTTATTTATATATTTATAAATTTTACTAAATAAAATTTACTAATTCTTACAATTGTTTTTTTGATTTTTAGCAATCATTGAATTTTATTATTCATAAATAAGATTGTAATTTGTATTCAGTCGTACATTCGGCAAAATGGCAGATATCTCAAAGGAGGAACTCCGTAAAGAAATTACCGGTAAAGTTGTTAATTTATGTATTTGTAGTAATTAGATGATTGAAATTAGTAAAAAGTATTTTAATTTTAATTCTATTATATTTTAAGCTAATTGAATATGGGGCTTGTATATGGGAAATCAAGCATTTCTCTCTTGCTCGTTAGCTTGTCTTTGGCCAGCCAAATGGCTGCGGGACGCCGCTTGCTTTCCCAAACGCCTATCTATGAAGCCCAGCCATCCATTTCATTAAACTATTATTCCTATATTCTTTTGCCATTTTTTTTCTAATTTTTTAACAGAAAAGAATATAGAAAATTTATTTAATATTTATTATTTATTTTTTATATATATAAATACATAGAAAATAATAATAAAAAAAATAACTATATTACACTAAAAATATAATTTTTTTATATTAAGAGTTTTCGTTAAAGATCTAATAAAATATTATTATATTTTATTTATTTTTATTTTTTTTTTTACTATATCTTTCTTACTTTGTAAAAATAGCATATTAAAAAAAAATTTTATCATTTTTTTCACGCCAAATTTATTTAGAAAATTTTCTTCTAATAAATATTAAAAAATCTTTTCATTTGAAATTAGTAAAAAAAAACTAGCATATTTTTTTTTGCCTTGTATTGGTATTAATCATCCAAAGCTTATTAAAAAAAAAAAAAATTATCATTTTTTTCACGCCAAATTTATTATCTAGAAAATTTTCTTCTAATAAATATAAATATTAAAAAAATCTTTTCATTTGAAATTAGTAAAAAAAACTAGGAATATTTTTTTTTTGCCTTGTATTGGTATTAATCATCAAAATCCATAATGCATCATAGGAAAACAAAATTGAATTTATCTTTAAGAAAATTTCATTTAAATTTTGAAATTATTTCTACGGTAATCAATAAATCAAAAAGTGTGTCTTTTGTTTGATGTAAATACATTTATTCAAAATTAAAATATTCTTGATTGCAACATAATTAACTATTCTCCTTTTCAATCTTGTATAACTCAAAAATTGAAAATGTAAAAAAAAAACGAAAATTTTTTATTGTCTAAGACAGTGTTTTTCAACCTTTTTCATGACGCGACCCTCTTAGTTTGAAAAAAAATTGCGGCCCCCCCCCCCCCCCTCCTGTTTGAGATGAGCCCGGCTCATGACTTTGTGTACAATTTTTATATATTTTTTTAATATTAAAAAACAGTAAAAAAAGTTGATTTATTATTTTTATAAATCCTGATATAAATTAATAAAAAAAAATATAATCATATAAACGTTAATATAAATATATTTTTAAACTTTGTTTATTTTTATTTTTTACTGAAGCTTCGACTTCCCAGGGGTCGCGACCCACAGGTTGAAAAAACACTGGACTAAACCATGTTTCGGTTCTAGTTGAACCCATCTTCAGTGCCACTCTCCACTCTCCCTCCATACAATTTACAAATTAATATATATATATGTTGCAGTAAAAACGGGTTCTTACTAGTTGAAACGCGTTCCACTGAATACCTTTGTGGCAACTAGAATCTACTGATGTTGGTTGAGTTTGGTCCATAGTTCTAGAATCATACATTTTTGACATTCGGCCTCATTTTGGGTGTTTATTTTCAACAAATTTTAAACGAAAATGTCAGAAATTACATCCTCTACAACTTTGCTCCTAATTTTTGACATTTTCGTTTAAAAAATTTTGAAAATAAACATCCAAAATGAAGATTCTAGACCTTTGGACCAACGTCAGTAAATTCTAGTTGCCACATACCTATTCAGTGAAACAGGTTTTTACTGCAACATATATATATATATCAACGAAAATAGATATGTAAAGATTTAATCATCTTTTTTCGAAAAAAATATGAAATTTCTAAAAAAATTAACCACAAATATATTAAAAAGATGAAATTTTATTTAGGGACGAATCTAAGAGATTTTTACATTCCATATCAGAGGTTCCTCCCCTCAGGAATTGAACCCAAGCGCTAACATACTTGCCGGGCAGTCAGCCAAACCCATAGGACAAATCTCTCTCTGATATGCAACATATATAAGAAAATCAAAAAATCAGCCAATAAACTAAAGATAATTTTCAATGACGGGCCTTTAATGTAAAGATTTAAGCATCTTATTTTTCTTATACTAGTATACGTTTCTTGTCGGAGAGAGATTTGTCTTAAGGGTTTGGCTGTGACAGCAAATTAGCACTTGGGTCTCAATTCCTGAGGGGAGGAACCCTCTGATATGCAATGTAAAAATCTTAGATTCCTCCCTAAATAAAATAAATTCTTTTTAATGTAAATTTAAAAAATTGTAGAATTTACATGAAATTTATCCGAACAAAAATAAAATAAAATTTTCCTATTTAGTTGAAATTATTAGTAATTTTTGCTAAGAAATGATTGCCTAAAATTTGTAATAAACAAAATCCACTCCTGGAAAAATAGAATTTATTTTAGGTCTTGTTTATTATCTTGAGAAAATTCCATTTAAATTTTTGAATTATTTCTCAGTAATCAATAAATCCAAGCCTGCCTCTTTTGTTTGATGTAAACACAAGTATACATTTATGGGAGAAATTCTCCGTTTATCATAGAAAAATTTTAAAAATAATTTTAAACGGTTGGTAACATTAAAAATAAACGTTTCTTCCGATTATATTATTTATCTCTACCAATAAAACAATCAAGAATTTATTTTAAAATATATAATACACTTACTTGTAATACACATATTATATAAGTATTTTATCATTTTAAGAATATGCTTTAGAAGTTGTTTTTATTTTACAGAAAATCACACTAAAAAGCCGCTATTGAAATATTTGTTTTTTATTCTAAAACTTGAATTAGTCTCTGATTGATAATAAACATCAAGCAGAAGACTCACTTTTTGATTTATGACATATTTTTTTTAAATTAAAAAATTATGATTTCCTTTGACAAAAGTGATTTATGTCGGAGGCCATTTAGGCTTTTCGCTAAGTGTCAACCTTTTTGTCAAAATGACACTGTTTGATAGGAAAAAAAAGTAATCTTAACATTTAGCTAAATTCTAAATTAGATTGCATTTTACAAATGGGCTTTCGATATTGAACATATTTTCGAACAAGGTACATTGGCAGAATTTTGAAAATTCGCGGCAGTTTTAAAATACAGGGTGCGGCAAAACCGGCACTCTTATTAATTCCCCAAACTTGATCGATCATAATTTTTTTGACAGTGGTATTTTATAACGTCACGCTTATGTCAAAACCGCGAAAATCGTTGTTTTAAGTACATAAGGTAACGGCAGTAGTAGTTGACCATTTCGACATAAAACTAATTAATAAGGATCCAGATGGAAGGATTCCCTTGAAAAAAATCTAAAGGCACTAGACAGCAGGACCTGGTCATAGATTTTTTTCAAGGGAATTCTTCCATCTGGATCCTTATATATATATATATTAAAGTTTGATGTTTGATAAATGGTCAACTACTGCTGCCGTTACTTTAATTGCTATTTAAAAATTTTCTATATAAGAGCATTTACTTTGATTCTTGAATAAAGTTTTCAAGTTTGAGGTTCATTTAATCATTATATTAAGATTTGAGTCTCGGACATAGAAAGTTGGTCAAAAATTGGATTGAAAAATGACAGAGAATTTTCACATTCGTGGTTTTAGCATAAGCTAAAAGATTATGGTGCTCCTTATTTTGAATATTCACGCTGACGGGCTCATATGGTTAGAAATAAATAAAAAAAATACCCCCCAAGTCTATCTCAATTTAAACCTAGTGCTACACAGGAATTAAGTTTCCTATCTAAATAACATGGGGTTTTTGGCATTGAAAAATCAATTTTTTTATTCCGGCCAAAGTAATGGTTCAAAAAATTTGAAACTCTCTAGACTTTAGCCTTATAATACTAGCTATCCCTCAGAATTTTTACAGATTTTTAGCTCTTATCATTTTGGAGTCTATAACTTACTAATACTAAGATATAGCAGTATTTTATCTAGATTTAACCCCAAAATTGTAATAGCTAAAAATCTGTAAAAATTCTGAAGGATAGCTAGTATTATAAGGATTAAGGGCCAGTTGTATGTCGGTTGGTAAAGTCTTTGCAAAAGTTGACAAAGGGTAATCCCTTAGGGTCAGTTGTATGTCGGTTGGTAAACTCTTTTTAAACGTTGGCAAAAGGTAAACCCTTAGATTCCACCTTGTTTGTGCCCGGTGGGATGGCCAATCAGACGAAAGTGTCTGTCATCTGATTGGCCATCCCCCTGGGCATAAAGTGAATTCTAAGGCTTTACCCTTTGCCAACATTTAAAAGTAGTTTACCAACCGACATACAACTGGCCCTTAGAGTCCACCTTGTGCCAGGCGGGATGGCCAATCAAATGACACGCACTTTCATCTGATTGGCCATCCCACCGGGCACAAACAAGGTGGATTCTAAGGGTTTACCCTTTGTCAACTTTTGCAAAGACTTTACCAACCGACATACTACCCTAAGTCTACAGAGTTACAAATTTTTTGAACCATTACTTTGGAATAAAAAATTGACCGTTCAGTCCCAAAAACCCGATGTTATACATGGGAAACTTAATCGCTGTGTAGCACTAGGTTGAAATTGAGATAGACTTGAAACTTTAGGGATATTTTTTTATGAGCCTCTGTCAGCGTAAATTTTCGAAAATATGCAAAATAAGGAGCACCCCACTAAAGATATTAGATTAATTGTTAAGTTGTAAATATTTGTTTGTCTATAATTATGCAAAACTAAACTTTATTTTGTTTTTTCTTCATTTTTAGCCATCCTTAAGGATGCCAATCTTAACACAATGTCAGCCAAAAATGTTAGACAACAAATCGAGTTAAAACTCGAAGTAGATTTAATGGACAGAAAGAAAGAGGTCGATGACTTAGTTTTGGAGTGCCTTCAAGAAAAGAAGGGTAAGGACGGTGCTAAAAACTCAGCGAAGAAACGAAAAGGAAAGGATGAGGATGAAGAAGAAGAGCCCGAAGAGGAGGAGGAGGAAGAAGAGCCCGAAGAAGAGGAAGAGGAAGAAGAGCCAAAAGCCAAACCAAAACGGGGTGGAGGTGGTGGTGGGGGAGCAGGCAAAAAACCCGTCAAACGATCAAAGAAAGGATCTGACAGTGAAAGTGAAGAAGCCTCCGAAGAGGACGCCAGCGATGAGGAGTACAGTCCGTCAAAAAAGGCTAAAGCCGGCGGCGGCAAACGTGGGGGCAAAGGGGGCGGCAAGAAGAAAAAGGGATCCGACTCTGACAGCGATGAGGATTGGGCGAAAACCCGCAAAACAACCGGGGGCGGTGGCGGCGGCGGCGCCAAGAAAGGCAAGGGGTCCGGGGGTGGGTACACCCGCGCCTACACACTCAGTCCGGAATTGGCTGCTGTTGTCGGGCAAGACAGTATGCCCCGACACGAGGTTGTCAAGAAAGTATGGGCCATTATTAAAGAACGAAATCTCTACGATCCTAAAAACAAACAGTTTGCCATTTGTGATGATGAACTCTTGAAAGTTTTCGGTATTTATTTTTATTTCAAATTTCTTAAACCCAATTTCTCCAACCACACATAATATACTAACCTAGCACTAAAATTGATCTAGAACCATATTTTAAAGTAGGTTTACAAATAATATTTAAAGCGAGGGGTGAACCGCGACCTAATATGCTGTACACCTACTTCCACTTGTACTTCCAAATATTTGAAAGTACTTGGAAATATTCCCAAGTACTTCCAAATATTTGAAAGTACTTGCAAATATTTCCAAGCACTTTCAAATATTCCCAAGTACTTTCAAATATTTCCAAGTACTTCCAAATATTTCCAAATACTTCCAATCGCGGATCACCCCTCGCGTAGCACTAAAATTAATCTAAAACCATATTTTAAGCTAGGTTTACAAATAATATTTGAAGGAAAGAAGTCCAAGCCGAGAGGTGAACCGCGATTGGAATTAGGTGTACACTGTCTTTGGAATTAATTAAATAATCTATTGTCTTCTACTTGGAAGTGGAAGTAGGTGTACACGATTTTAGGTGGCGGTTCACCCCTCGGTCTAAGCTATATTTTCCCCTCCAAGTATTATTTGTAAAATATGGTTTAAGGGTTAATTTACCTGCTCCCTCTGTTTTATTTTGGTTGGTGAAATTGGCCCTTTGTCTTATTTAATTAATTTATTTATTTATTTAATTATTTGTTTCTTTTTTGTTTTGCAGGAGTTAAGCGTTTCCGTACCTTCGGAATGATGAAATATTTGAAGAACCACTTCATTGATTAGAACAAAATTCCCTCCAGCCAGATTTGATTTTTATCCAAACTATCCTCTGGATCTTTTTTCCTATTGTATTTTTGCAGTAGTCTTGATGTAAAAAGCTTATTCTTTAAAAAAAAAAACCCAAACAAACAAACAAAAGAAAGAAATTTTAAGTTGACGAATTTTTAATTTTTTTAAAATCCCTAGACAGCAAGCAAGCAGCAGCTACATTCCTGTAGATAAAAATTATTTTCTTCTACAGAAACAACAAATTTAATTTTCTCATCTCCTTTACCTTCTCCCCCTACCCCCCACCCCCACCCCTCATATCATTAAAAATAGTTTTAAACTAAAAAGCTGCCTCTTAAATTTTATTTAATTAAAAAAAAATTAAATAAATGATTTTCCAGTTTTTGCACATAACTTAAGTCTTGTGAGTAGTTTAAAAATAACATTTTTTTACTCTATGTATTTGTAATAATTCATGTCTTATTAAAAATATTGAAAGATCCAAGAATCAACTTTTTATAAATTATTCATTAAGAACAACATTATATATTATTATTATTATTATCTTAATTCAAGAAATTCAAACCAATGTCATTTATTTACAATTAACTAATATTTTTTTAAATGTTCAAAGTGTAATAACTTCTCTTAATGAAATAAATAAATTCTTTTTTATTAGTACAATTTTTAATATTGATTAAATTAGTGGGGTATCCAAACTTACCCCCTTTTCATTCATAAAAAATTTCCATGTCCCCCTTTATTTTCTTAACAACTTAATTTAGTTGAAGGAGACAATAAAAGAGTGTGTCTTCTGCTGGAATTATAAATTTTATTTATTTATAACGAGACTATAATTTCGAGGGGCTTTTGCCCTCTTCATCAGTCTATTACAATGTATTCACAGGAATTAATTTATGAATGAAAGGTTAACATTTTTCATGTGGTAAGGTTAACCTTTCATTCATAAATTAATTCCTGTGAATACATTGTAATAGACTGATGAAGAGGGCAAAGCCCTCGAAACTATAGTCTCGTTATAAATAAATAAAATTTATAATTCCAGCAGAAGACACACTCTTTTATTGTCTCCTTCAATATATAAAAATTCTGCTACTCTCGGCAAAAACTTTCAATTTAACTTAATTTAGTGAATATTTTATTAAAATTATAGACTATAATTTAATTAAAAACAAAAAATGTATTTTTACGAACATAAATTTAGGTCATTTTTTCAGATTTTAATAGATATGTTTATTAGGGTGGTCCTTATTATTTTCTAATTTTTACGCTCGCAGGGGCTCATATGGTTCGAAATAAATAAAAAAATATCCCCCAAGTTTCAAGCCCCTATCTCAATTTTAACCTGTGCCTCGGAGTGATGCAAGTTTCCCATTTAAATAACATGGGTCATTGAAAGATCAATTTTTTTTATTAGGGCCAAAGCAATGGTTTATAAAATTTGAAACTCTGTAGACTTTATCCTTATAATAGTAGCTACCCTTCAGAATTTTTACAGATTTGTAGCTATTATAATTTTGAAGTCTAACTTACTAACACTAAGATATGGCAGTATTTTATCCAACTGTAATTCCAAAATTATAATAACTAAATAACTGAAGGATAGCTACTATTATAAGGGTAAAGTCTACAGAGTTTTAAATTTTTTGAAATACTACTTTGGCCGGAATAAAAAATTGATCATTCAATGCCAAAAACCCCATGTTATTTTTTAGATGGGAAACTTGCATCGCTTTGAGGTACATTTTAAAATTGAAATAGAGACTTGAAACTTGAAAGATATTTTTTTTTTATTTATTTCGAACCATATGAGCCCCTGCGAGCGTAAAAATTCGAAAATACCCAAAATGAGGGCCACCCTAATGTTTATATTGCATGTAGGAGGGTCTTGTCCCCTCGGAAGTCGAACCCAAGCACTAGTACGCTTTCCGGGAAACTAGTCAGACCTTTTGAGACCATCCCCTCCAAACATGCAATATATAACGAAAGCCAAGTATTTTCACTCCATTCAAACAGATTGGAATAGTAAAAAAATTTGAATGGATTGAAAATACTTGACTTCTCGTTATATATTGCATGTTTGGAGGGGATGTTCTCAAGGGTCTGACTAGTTGCCCGGAAAGCGTACTAGTGCTTGGGTTCGACTTCCGAGGGGACAAGACCCTCCTACATGCAATATAAACATATCTATTAAAATTTTTGATAATGACCTAATGTTCATGTTCTTAAAATTAATTGATTATATATGTGCCCATAATTATGAATGTGGTCTAAGTCATTGATTGTTAGTTTCGAGATATTTAAAGTTTTATAATATAAACAAGATGTGATGAATTCTGTATAATGAGACAACTTAACGGTTCAATTTTCAAAACCGACATCTTATAAATGTACTTTTTAAATAGATGGAACATAAAATATGAAAAAACATGGGCACATACCACAAGTTGATTTTGAGGAAAAATTCAATCTTTCTTTCTCAGATAGTTACACATTTCTTTACAAAAAAATTATTGTTATAAAAGATATTGAGTGGATAACGAAGAGGCAGTCCAAAAAAGAAGAAGATAATTTACACTATCTTTTTATTCATAAAACCGACGTTTTGGAGGCTATTCTCTCCTTCAGGGTTTTGAAAAGTCATTGAAGGAAATCCAATGCGAGATTCCCCCTGTCTCCCAAAACCCTGAAGGAGGGAATAGCCTCCGAAACGTCGGTTTTATGAATAAAAAGATAGTGTAAATTATCTTTTTTTTTATTTTTGGACTGCCTCTTCGATATCCACTCAATTTCACTTATCAGTCTGTCTCCAAAATTTACTCCAATCTTCTTATAAAAGATATTTAATGTAATAAATATTTTTTTTTTTTAGATAAAATACTTGTTTGATTTTAAAGTGAAATAATTATACACAAAAGATGAATTTTTAGTGCAACGGATGTCCTTGTTTTTCAGCACATAATAATATTCTCAAACCTGACAGTCCCCGAAGATTTTGCAATTATTCTTCACTAGTAAATTTCAATATTTTTACCTTAAAAGTAAAAAAGAGCCCGTTTCTTACAAATAAGAAGTTAACTAAAGGTAATAAAATTTATAAACCTGTTGACGATAAAACTTATTCCTTTCATGGACGGCGGAACAGGGGGTCAGCTGACCCCCTGGTAATTTGTCAAGGGGGTCAGCGGACCTCCTAAAGAAAAAAAATTTGCCGTTACTTTATCCAAAAACAACTTTGTTAAATTGAAAGTTTTTGTGCCGAGAGTAGCAGAATTTTTATATATTGAAGGAGACAATAAAAGAGTGTGTCTTAGTTTCGTTATAAATAAATAAAATTTATAATTCCAGCAGAAGACACACTCTTTTATTGTCTCCTTCAACAACTTTGTTGCCAAATTGTTGGTTATAAAATTAATTAAATTGTACCAATTTGCTTTAAAATTTTCTGGGGAGGCCCCCTACATCACTTTCTAAGTTTTGAGGGGGTGGCCTAAGATCGTTCCGCCGTGCATGATTTATTTAGATCAATCTTTTTTTTATTCAATTTATTTATTATATATCTAAAACTCGTTCATTAGTCTCAAAATTTGTAATTTTATTAAAAACACCTTGTCCTGTTAAAATGATCCCAGTTTGGATACCACCCTATTAAACCATACAAACTCTGTGTTAATTTCAATTAAATATCAATCTTAAAATGTTTGATTTGATACGTTTCTATTTTAAAATATTCGTTCTCAGATTATCAAAACAAAATTAATTTCTACTATAAATAGAAAAAGCCTTCCAACTTCCAATCGCGGATCACCCCTCGAAAGGAATGAACTGAATTCCAGTGCTAAGGTATTCTAGCAGGAACTAGTTAATGATCCTTATCCCTTCCACTGCCTTAGGTAACAAAAGACCCTTCATTTTTTAAGGGGTGGCCCAGTACTGGAGCGTTTACCTCGAGGGGTGAACCGCGGCCTAAAATCGTGCACACCTACTTCCACTTGCACTTTAATTTCCAAGTAGAAGACATAAGATTATCTAATGAATTCTAAAGTAATTTCAAAGATGGTGTACACCTAATTCCAATCTCTGTTCACCCTTCGGTTTACCTTGTTATCTGAAAAATTTTATAATTTAAAACAAAAATGAAAAATACTAATACAAATTAAAAAATTGTAAGCCGAATTTTCTTGCATATTTTTTTATTATTTAAAATGGTCTCAATTTATAATATTCCATACAAAAGTATATATATTTAGTTATAAACATTTTTTTAACTTCTAAAATGGCTTTCAAACAAATTATGCATTAATTTTTATTAGAAGAATCGATAAAAGTATAGGTATATAAAGAGAGACGTCTTAATCCAAACTTTGATATGTGAACAGACAATCTCTTAAATTTATTTCTATAACAAAGACCAAAGCGAATTGTATTTAAAATTACAATTACAAAAAAAAACTAGTATACACAAGTGGAAAGTAATTATATGTTAATTACATTTTTCTATTGAAGAGTTTTCAGCTTTCTTTGAATTATTCTTAAATAAGTTACTTTTTATAAAATAATGTATAATTACAATTAAATCAATGAAGTATAACAATAAATATAATACAATAAGATAATAAAGCAGGATAATGTTTAATATCTGTGGGTGTTACTCTCGGTTGATCCAAATTAAAAGTTTTGAACATGGGATATTATTTATTTTTGTACTAGATGAAGGAGGAGGTATCAGCCAAAGATGGAATCACTGGGTTCAGTAAAACACCTTTAATAAGACGTTTCGGCCTGAATTTTATTTGGTCATCTTCAGTCAATTATTTATTTTTAACTTTCTCTTACAATATAACAAGTGAAAGTATTGCATTCACCTTATTAAGGTGTTAACATTTTTTCAATCTTTCTTATAACCCGGAGCAACACTCACAAAAAATCTTCACCTTGTTTTATAAATATAATATTATAAATGAATATTTAACAAATAAATATAATTACATTAGAACAACAAATATTACCTATAGGTAATGAAAAGAAAAGAAAATTAAATAAACGCAGACAGAAGGAAATATTGCGTACCTTGCACAATATTGCAGCAATATTACTTTGTCCGCCTCTGAACCTTGCAGGAAAATTGCAGTAATATTCCCGCAACATTGCTGCAATAATCCCGCAATGTTGCTGCAACTTTCATTTCTGTCTGGGAAGATAAGATTGAAAAGTAAAAGCTAAAATTAATTGATTCATCAGTGAAGAAAAATTTACCTATAAATCACCGATAAGATTATTTCAAGTAAAGGCTTTTGGTGATTCGAATTATGTTTTTGAAGATTTTTTCGAATTAGGCCGCCCATGGTAAAAGTTGAGAAATAAATGGGAATACTTTCAACTCTAGGCAATATACCATATTAATTTTGAAATTTATCCATTTTCATTCTATTCCTACTTCTGGTGATTCTCAAACTGTCCGCGAAAGCAAAATATTTTTAAAGAAATGGAAAATCCAGATAAATTTGTCTTCTCTTGAAGATCACTTTCAGAAGAGAGCGAAATGTGGAAAATACACTATACAATTTTAATATAATATAAATTTTTTTTATTTTACCATGGGTGGTCTAATCTGAAAAATCTCCCAGATCAATAAGATTTTATTTACTATGTAATAAATCTTTATATGATTATTAAAATAAATATAATTAACATATGAGAATTACATTAGCGAGGATCCAACGGTCATGGCCGCCGACGCATCCTATTTTTTTTTTTTTTTTCGAAACAATTATTTATCGACTATTTATGGAATATTATAATTCTACTTTATTTATTTTTTATTTAGTTGTCATTAGGGGGATTTTTTTTGTTAGCTTTTAAAAATAATAATAATAATGTTGCTTTCATTTTTAGACCAGCTTATGGAAAAATCAATTTCTTGCTAATTTACTGAAGAAAAACAATTGCCAACTTATAATTTTTAGTTTCAATTACAATTAATTTTAAAATATAAGTATATATAGGGGATGCAAAATGCATCATCTCTTTCTTCATGTGATCCCAAAAATCCTTAAACATATAATATATGTATCTATATTTATTATTATTTAGATATCTACAGTAGTTGCTATGAACTCAAATTTATTGCTTTATTTTAAATTTGATATCAATTTCAAAATTAAGTTGATTCACACTATCTGTCCAAAAACATTTGGCAAGCAGGCCGCTGCCAAATTCTTAGGACTTTTTTCGCTTTTAAGGGCAATTTAATATACCAGGGGTGGGCACACATGTTGCCAGAGAACCGCAAATTTTATATTTTATAAAGAGCCACATGCAGATACACAAATTCAAAATTTTGTATATTTTCACAAGTCACATACAAGCACGTCGGAACGATTATAGGCCAGGGGGGGTCAAAACTTGGAAAGTGATGTAGGCCTACCGGAGGGTCTGGGGGGTATGGAAATTTTGAAGCAACTTGGTACAATTTAACCCATTTTTAAGCAGTTTGTAGCTGTGGTTTTATTGAAAACTGAAAGAAAAAAGAGTTCAAATTTTTGTTTGTAGTTATAATGCTTGATTTAATTGAAAAGTTTTTGTTTTGCCGAGAGTAGCAGAGTTGTTGATTCACAAAGAGAAACAAAGAGGTTGTCCTCTGCTTGATGCAAATAAACATATACACATATATATCAAGATGATATATCTGTATATATATTATTTATTTGTTTGAGACTATAGTTTCGAAGACTTGGTCTTCATCATCAGTCTTTCTTCAATTATAAATGTTTTTCATGGAGTCAATATCAACTAAGGTTAGTTCCTAGCATTCCAGTGACGAAGGAACACCAAGTTTTCAATATCCATATGATATTGACTCCATGAAAAACATTTCTAATTGAAGAAAGACTGTTGATGAAGACCAAGTCTTCGAAACTATAGTCTCAAACAAATAAATAATATATATACAGATATATCATCTTGATATATATGTGTATATGTTTATTTGCATCAAGCAGAGGACAACCTCTTTGTTTCTCTTTGTGTATAATGCTTGAGTTTAGGTTCAAAAGGTAATAAAATAAAACGAAATTAATTAGCAATATATACTTGTATTATTCTTAGCAAATATGAGTAATAAACTTATATGTAACTAGGAAAACAAAACCTTTGTTAATCAAAATAAAGTAAAAAAAAAAAAAAATAATTAAGAAACTACCGGTAACCGGTAATTAATTTTTGATAAATTGGACATAATCTTAATACACTAAATTAATCTACAATCAAGTGTTGATTGGATTTTGCCGAATATTGTAGCTCTTTTAGATACATTGTTGATGAACTTCTTAGCAATACCCAATTGTATGAAATGTTTTTGGCAAGATCTCGATGAACTGACAACACACTTAAATGGTTTAATCTTTTTTGTGACATTGTCGACCTCAACCAAGTTTTGAGCCGCAAACTGATAATGGTATAACATTAATTTTACAACCAACAATTTGGAAACAAAGTTGTTTTTGGGTAAAGTAACGGTAAAATTTCTTTACTCTGACCCCCTTGACCCCGTAGATAAAATCTCAGGGGGATCAGCTGACCCCAAGGTTCCGCCGTCCCTGTATGTATGCATATTTTCTTATGAAGAGGGGCCATATTTTTAGAGTCGCCCACGAGCGCCGAATATCTTAGAACATGGGTCTGATTTTTAGACAATTCCTCCTGCTTAAAGACCCTGTGTTAATTTAATCGAATTAAAAATTGTCCCACTTGTTTAAATTTTTTAGGACAAATATGGATATCTTATAAATCTTTTTGGTAACTCTAGGTTTCCAATTTCTACCATGATCCTATTACCATAAGATAAAAGCTGCAAGTCCAAACCAAATACAACACTCACTCTATTATTTACTCTAATGTGATAGTATAGGGAGCCCACGGCTCATCACTACCCTAATTCGTTGTTGAATTTAAAGTTCTCTATTTAATATGAATCGTTTAGCTACTTATGCAAGTATATTGACTTGCAAGGCATTGCCTGTGTCTTTTACCACGTGTAGGTAGATTCATATCGCAACCAACCGCCTTACAGAAAATCCCAAAGCAAATACAGATATTCAAATAATAATTGGAGAGAAAATTATTAGAATTAGGCTTTATACAAGTAATTAATAGATGCCTTGTGCCCCCTATATAATATCATGCTGGCACACCCTGTATATATATATTCAATGTAAATAAGTTTATTTTTTCCTTTAATTTGATTAATATCAAATGGGTTTAGTGCAAGATTAAAATTCCCTCACTCAAAATTACTCCAAATTATGTATGATTGCAGTGGCGGATCATAGGGTAAGCGGAATGAGCGGCTGAGGGGGGGGGCGTGCTTGTGTTAAAGTGTTTTCTTAAACATTGTTTTATAACACTTGTATTCAATTTTGTTAATAAGTACCAAAATTTGGATATAACCCGGAGTGCTATCGCCGATTGCCAGATGTATCGTGATGGCTAATAATAATGACCATCTTATTGATTTCTTCTGGGGAGATGGCCCAGCCCAACGCTTTTTCCAGCGTTGATCTATTTATTTAATATTTACCCAGTAACCTATATTCCCAGTCAAATATTTATTTATTTTTCTTGGCCATGGCGGTTTTCAGCTATTTTTTTTTTTTTTATTCATTGACTACGGCAACTTCCTGTCTACTTATTTATTTGAATGTTTTTTAAATTATTTATTTTTAAACATTTCTTTAAACCCAGTGACATATTCTAACTATTTATTGTTTATTTTATTTGTTTGATTATTTATTTATTCTTCCCAGTGTATTTATTTATTTATTTTTATTGTTTGGACGATATTCGGTATTCCCTTTTTTTTTTTGTTATTATTATTATTATTTTATTCTTGGTCTCAGCATACTAAGGTTTCACACCGTTCTGCTGTGGCCACACCCTGAGCCACTCAACCGGATCCTGAGTGGGAGGGTCGGAGGGCTATAAGGGGAGATGTGGAGGCCCTAAAAAAAAAAATAAAAATAATCGTTCATGGTTCAGAATTTGTTTTTATTTTTTGTTTAATTGATTTTAAGGGCCTTGTTATTTTACCCTTTAGGGTCCCCACTTGACTCTTGATCCGCCACTGTATGATTGATTAAAATTTCACCAAATAAAGTTATTATTATTATTATTTTATTCTTGGTCGCAGCATACTAAGATTTCACACCGTTCTGCTGTGGCCACACCCTGAGCCACTCAACCGGATCCTGAGTGGGAGGGTCGGAAGAGAGAGGGGAGATCTGGAGGCCCTTTAAAAAAAAAAAAAATTAAAACAAAATTTTTTTTCTGGGTTATCTTTGTTATTTATTTTAACCAAAAATTATCTTTTTAAAAATATAATTTAGAAATTAATACAAAAAAAAAAAAAAACTAATATATTCCTTTATAGTAAATTGATCATAATAATATAAAATTAGAAAGATTTATGTAAGAAAGCTTTTTTTTTTATCAAAGAAAATACACTATTAATTTATTTTCTAGCCCTATATTATAATAATCTAATCTATAATATTGTTGTAATAATATATTTTTAAAATACTTTCTTAAAATCTATAGCATTTTTTTTTATAAATGTTTTTAAGTTTCTAAAATTAAAAGTGTCTTAATTTTTAATGAATATATTATATATTAGTAGAGATTAATAATTTTGAGATAATATTTTATTATTCAATTTATAGTTTTAAATATTAATTCATTTGAAAAATAATCTTATTTATTTATTTATCTTATTTATATTTAAGTTAGAATATGGTTTTCTATTTATTCATTATAAAGAATGAATAATTATAATTGTCATATAGTATATTATATTATGATAATCTTAAGAGTATTAAAATAAAAATACTTAGTAGGTACAATGATCTTTAAAAAAAAAAAAATACTTGCGGCTTAAATTACAAATTTACATTTAAAAATGAATAAAAATGTTCAGTTTCCCAGACAGACTGGAATATTGCAGTAATTTTGCGAACTTTGCACAATATTGTAGCAACTTTGCACAATATTGTAGCAACATTGCAGTGGCAATATTGTTGCAATGTTGCTGCAATGTAAAATAGGCGGAAATATGAATAATGTTGCTGCAATGTTCCCTTCTACCTGGGTTAGGGTTTGCTGGCTGCGTTGTATAAAGATTTTCGACTGCAGTCATTTGGATTATATTATTTTAATGAAAATAAAAGGAAATGAATTTAAAGGCCCAAATGGCATAGCCATGATAATTTTATTTTATTTATTTATTTATTTTTTTAATGCAAGAAGGGGCGCACCAGTAAAGAAGCAGCCCCTATGGATCTCGAAAGACCCTTGCATTACCGAAGAGAAGGAAAAGTTGATTGTGAGAGGGTGGAGACATAGGTGTTTATGCACTCGGGTTTTGAAGGTTTGAAGATTATAAGTGGTGGGAAAGATGGAGGCTGGGAGAGAGTTCCAGTTCCTTGAAGTCATGGGGATATACGTATTGGCGAATGAAGTGGTCCGGCACTTTTCTAATTTATGTCAGAAGGTCCCATCTAGAGTTGAACCCAAGTCCCAAACTAATCCGGGTACTCGGATCAACCCTTGAGATTTTATAATATCTGCACAAATTTCGAATTATATCAACATTCATTGTAAAAACTCTAATATAATATAAAACATGGCCTAGTAAATATTTGATTCAGACTTCATCGAAATTTTACACTGATTGTTGGTTTAATTATTGTAATTGTTGTGTAATTAATTTGTATGGATGTTTGTTAATTTGTTTTAGTTAAATTGTATTGATGTTTGGTTTTCTTTAGCCACCGAAGACTTTATTTATTACAGGGTGGCAATAAATAACCCGGTTAAACCTTTTGTAGTATAATTTGATTATATAAAAAAATTTAATAAATTAAGAATTAATAACAATAAAATGAACCTTTAGTAATAATATAATCAGCCGGTTTCGAAGTGGCCTCCCTTTGGGGCGATACAGAGGCCTAAACGCGTCTTGAAATTTTCGATGATGGGCCGCAGTTCTTCTGCTGACAATCAGTCCCACTCTCGGCGCACCGAGTTCTCCAGAGCCTTCAAACTTTTGTGGGTCTTAGCACAGATCCTGGCCTCCTAAATGGATCACAAGCTGAAGTCCATCGGGTTGAGATCAGGCGAGAACGGCGGCCACTCTGATGTGATCAAGCTTAGAAAATGGGCCTTGTACCACTCCTGAGTGGTTTTCGCTTTGTGAGGCGGTGCTGAGTCCTGTTGAAACGTCCAATGCTGATCTCTGAAGTGCTGCTGCGCCCACGGCTCCACTTTTTCCAAAACCTGACCCCGATACTCCTCTTTGTTGATTTTGACCTCCTAATCAAGGAAAATCAAAGGGGTTTTGCGCCTCAAACCATCAGCGATTGGGGATTTTGGCGGTGTTCGACATCTAAGTTTCTGAGATTGGCTCGTGATCCCGGCTTCTTTTCCTTCTACTCTGTTCTTTTCACGATGGAGGGGCCAGCCCATACAGGCCTTTAGGGGATCCGCCTTCTGGTGTATCTCCTTCTCACATCAATATCATTAAAAAAAAAAATGGCAGATGGTCCGGGAGCCTCTGAGGACTAGCTCCTGTCGTTTTGGCGGTTATGCGCTTGTTCCTCGGTGAACAGTTTCTCGCCGGCGAACAAAATCGTTTCCCAGGCCTCACCTGCGACCCGCTGCTTGAGTTGGCGGCATCTTTGGAGCCGCACGTGCTTGTTTTCGTTCGTAGCAGCTGTACCTTCTGGACCTTGTTCGTCTTGAGGTTCACCTCCTCTTTTGCTATTTGGCGGACAGATTCTCGGTTGATTCCGAACTCACGAGCGATTTTCCTCATGGAGATCCTCGAATTTCGCTGTACCCGCTTCTTGGTGATTTTGCGGTTGTCAGGAGTGTTGACGGTAATCTTCTGACGCTCCCGAGACGCTGGCCGGTGTGGTCAAGCTCATTGAAATGAAGGATTGCGTCGGAAAGGGTTTGTTGAGTCATATTGAGCAAACGGAATGACGTTTCCCTTCACGAAAAACCTCCACAATTTCATCAGGTTTGTTTGACATTCTTCAAAACACAATAAATTAACCAATATTAAATCTAAAATACATAATCTAGAATAAAAAAGTGTGGAGAATCCGATAAAACAAAAATTAATTGAATACGGTAATATACTTTCGTGTTAGGACGTATCAAACTTTAACCGGGTTCATTTTGTCACCCTGTATTGATGTTTGGTTTACCTTAGCCACCGAAGACTTTATTTATTATTTATTTAATTCGAAGGGAAATTTTTCAGCCGTGCAGATATAATACCTTTATTTCAAGGGTTCAACTATAACTGCATCGAGTTTGACACTTGGGTTCAAGAGATAGGCTCCTTCTGAAATGAAATTAAAAAAATTCACAAGTCATCGCAAGTTTACACTGATTGTTGGTTTAATTGTTATAATTAAATTGTATTGATGTTTGGTTTACCTAGCCACTGAGGACTTTATTTATTCGGAGTGAAATTTCTCAGTCGTGCAAATATAATACATTTATTCAAGGGTTCAACTATAACTGTACCGAGTTTGACACTTGGGTTCAACACTGGAAGAGATCTTTTGAAATTAAATCATGCATATTTAATAATATCCTTGATATGCTATATGACCTTTAAATTCATTTATTCCCATTTTTCATTAAATAATATGCTTCTGTACCTAAAGCCTGCTTTGATTGAATTTGAATGGAAAATACAATATTTTTTCACAAACTCACTTAGCTAATTCAAAATAAATATATTTGATGAGATATTTTTTCGCATCAGGACAACGTTTCGACTCCTTGGGGTTGTTTCGTTAAAGGAATGAATATTAATTATCTACTTATATAGCGACATGCCACTTGCTTTGCTAAAAAATGCCCGCGTTCAGACCAGCTGAGCAAGCAATCTCCTTATATCTACTAATATATTAAATCAGCATGACAACCTTTAATAAGCAGATAGGTATTTTATTTATAAATTGTATATATTACTACTATAGATGCTATTTTTATTTTAAAACAAATCATAGAGAAGTCGATAAACCTGGTTTTCTATGTTTTATTGATTTGACGCAAGCATTTGACAAAATACAGTTAACAGATATCATTGGGGCACTGGAAAAGAAACCTGTGATTTCTAGAATCATAAATATTATTAAAGAACTCAATACCAATAATAAAACTAGACTCATGATCTATCAATCCCTCACTGAAGAGATATCTGTTAACACGGGCATCCGTCAAGGTGATAGTCTCGAGCCCAATCCTAGGATGAAATTATATCCAATGTAGCAGCCCTTAAAACCGGTTAATAGTGTATTTAATCTGATATGTTACGTCGACGACGCAATCATCATTGGAGAGAGCGAAAAAGACCTCCAATAAATGATCAACAAATTCCAAGCCAAGGCTAAGGAATTATCTAGCTTAGATATATCGATTCTTAAAACCAAATCCATGGCAATATCTAGAATACCCATCAGATGGAAAGTTGTGCTAAAAGACACAAGAATAGAACAAGTCTCGAAATTCAATTATCTCGGAGTCGAGGTGAGCAGCGGAAATATCTACGACGAGGTGCAGACCCAAGGGATGAAGGCAGCAAAGGTCTCTGGATATCTTTGAAACGTAGTTTGGAACAATAAATAGAGATGTCCAAGGATTGTAAGACCCGCATATATAAAACCTGCATACGACAAACAATCCTACTGAGTTACAACGAATGATAAACAGTGTGGTTCAATACAGTGAACAATTTGGGCTACATATGAAGATACCAAATACCTAGAATTGTCACAATAAAAATAAATGACAAAACAGTCAAGCAGGTGGCTGCCATTAGATATCTGGGAGCCATAGTGAGCCAGGAATGCGACGCCGAAAAAGAGATAAGATCTAGAAGGGTCTTCGCTGACATGAAGAGGTTCTTTGTCAGGGATGAGCTGAGCAAAGAGCTGAGAACGAGAATGCTGAGATGCTATTTATTCCCGGTCCTCCTCTATGGATGCGAGATTTGGACTGTTAATTCAGCTATGGAAAGAAAAATCGAAGCATTTGAAATGTTCCTGTACCAAAGGATGCTATGAATACCCTGTGTGCATAGAATCACCAATAACGAAGTTCTCATTCGCATGAAAAAGTAAAAAGAGCTGCTGCTTGCCTTCAAGGAAAGAAAGATCCGGTACTTGGACCACATCATGAGAGGGGAACGAGAGGCTGATCATTGAGGGTAAAATTCAAGGCAAAATATCTGTTGGTAGACGCCAAAACTCGTGGCTGAAAGTCCTAAGAAGGTGGTTGGGATGCTCATCAATAAATGTTTTTATCGAGGACAATAATTGCCATGTGGATCATCAACCTTCGTAGGGTGACGGTGAATTAAGAAGAAGAATATGACCCATCACCTACGCCATAGAAACAAAAGCAGAAACCACCAAAACCAAAAACCGACTTCAAGTAGCCGAAATGAAAGTCCTGAGATCAATCTAATCTCAGGACTCAGTATAAGAGATAAAGTTCGAAATTAAAACATCATTGATATATTAAAGTGGACAAAAGGAAGATGCCGAGAGTGGTACGAAAACGTCATGCGAATGGACGATGAGAGGCTCGCCAAACAAGCTGTACTGTCCAAACCAAACACAAAGAGACATCTCTTTGACAGGGTCAGCTGACCCCCCCCCCCTCGGAATTTGTCTACGGGGTCAAGGGGTCAGCGGACCTCCTAAAGAAAGAAATTTTACCGTTACTTTACCCAAAAACAACTTTTTTGTCAAATTGTTGGTTGTAAAATTAATTAAATTGTACCAATTTGCTTCAAAATTTTTGGGGGAGCCCCTCCCATACCCCCCTACATCACTTTCCAAATTTTGACCCCCCTGGCCTAAGATCGTTCCGCCGTGCTTGCTCTTGGTAAACCTCCAAAAAGATGGCAAGACTCTGGAAATTAATTAACATGAGAAATCCTAAAATAAGAAGAAGAAGTATAGGTATAATACATAGGTATATCCTGCTATTATATTTTGCCTTAAAAGTTATCCCTTTGTTTATTTATATAATTTTGTTTGTTGTGTGTTCTAAATAATTGATATGTTTTTGGCTAGTCATTTATTATTGGACTATTGTTTCCTAATAATGTTGAATTTATTATTTTTTCCCCTTGCATTGTTGTTGTTTTTATCATTTTTATTTTTATTTTTTCTTCCTTTTATATTTTGTAAAATAAAGGGTGTGACTGCCCGTTTATTAAATAAATAAATGACAAATGAGAAAAATAAATAAAGTATACAGATAGGCTCCATTTTGGTTAACTAAAAGGATTTTCAGTATAAAAATCATGAGAGGGCACTTTTTTAAGAGACTTCTGTCAAGTATTAATGAGAGAAGAGAATCGTTGACATGAAATGTCAAAGACTGACTTTGAAAATGTCTTAATGAGCTTTTTTGAGTGATTTCATTTACATATTATATAAGATTATTAATCTGTCATCATCAAGTGTCTTATTTGAGATGTTTTATGGAGGGGCAATGATTATTTTGATACAGTGATATAATTATATTAATGCAGAAAAAATACATATACCTACCTATATCATTATAAAATAAATAAATAAACAAACGTTTTGAAGATTGTTTTATTTAAAGGTTTGTTTGTTGTTTAATTATAAAACAATCAATAAATGATTTTTTTTCTTTTCAATAATAGGTATAGGTATATCATTATAGCAAATTGATAATAATAAGAAAGATTTGTAAATAAAAAGCTTTAATCAAAGAAAATACCTATCTTTGAATTATGTTTTGACATTTGATTTAGGAAAAAACAAAAACCCAGAGAACTTTTATTGATAGGTAATTAAAATTTTATTTTCTTAACATGTTGAAAAAGATTTCCTTCCAGCTGATAAGCCGATTAAGTTAATTTCTTTCTTTCATTTTTTTTCCTTGATGTGTTCTTTCTATAGTCTTATGCTAAATTCATAGATATTTCAAGCAAGAATTTAGTCGAATACATTTATTATTAATAAAATAAACTTGATTCAAATTTTAAAATAAATCAACTTAAAATAATGATACCTAAGACCACCTCCTATGTCTGATAAAAACGATTTTGAAATTTCTACAATTACGTAGCTATAATTGAAAAAAGTTCTTAAGTAAGTAACAAGAGTTGCACCAACACCACAATCTCTACTAATTAGTAACATGAGTTGTTGAATCATGAGGAGAAACAAAGGTTGTTGATGCAAATAAAACATACAGACATATAATTATATCAAATATATAGGTATATTATTTATTTGTTTGAGACTATAGTTGCGAAGGCTTGGCCTACATCATCAGTCTTTTTTAAATTATTAATATTATTCTTCATGGGGCAGTATTTGCGTGGATATTGACAATTTGTGTTCTTACTTAATTTTAATATCCACGCGATACTGACCCCATGAAAAATAATAATAATAATTTAAAAAAGACTGATGATGAAGGCTAAACCTTTGAAACTATATAGTCCCAAACAAATAAATAATATATATACATATATATATATATAAGGTGACCAATCGTCCTCCTTTATTGAGGACAGACCTTCTTTTGTAAGCTCTGTCTTTGCCCGAAAAGTGTCCTCCTTTTAGAGAGGTATTTGTACAAGGACACTTTTGTCCGTCTATTGATTTAAAATAAAATAAAATTTGAGAACTATTCTGGACAGAGAGAATTGGCGTGTTGGATGCGGGAAACGGCGCATGCTGTAGAACAAACCGCTTTATTATTATTATTATTATTTGAGAACTATTCTGTAAATCTTCTTATTCTGTTGAGATTATATAGATATTATAGATAAATTCAATATTCCTTTTTCAGATATTTCCAATATATTGTTAAGAGATGATATATTGACAAAAATATTCATTCAATGGAAAAGTACTAAATTAATAGGCATGTCAACATAATTACAATATAAAATGCTACAAATGTTTTTACTATGTATTTATCATATTATAGTTTATTATTATTTCTTTTCTTTACGATATTTTTTTTTTCAATTAATTTGTGTCGGTATTTTCATCGTAAAAAAGTTGGTCACCTTAATATATATATCATCATCATCAGCCTGTCGATAGCGACAATCCACTGCTGAATATAGGCCTCTTCCATCAAATGGAAGGAGGTTGGCATTAAGTGACCACGCTTGCCAGACGGATTGGTGAGTAGGAATCAAATTATAGCCGGTCAAATATCAGGGACTCGGACTCGAACCCGGGACTCCTGCTTAGAAGGCTAGTGTCTTTAAGCTCTCGGCTAATAATATATATATATATATTCATGGTGTTTCAACAGGAATAGTAAATATTTTAGGAGGTGGTAGTATAGACGAATTGCAATAAAAAATGCCATATAACATGTGCCCAATTTTTATTGAGTACAGAGATACAGCTGTTAGTATATGTAACCCAATATCGGCATACTCAGAGCATGTGTAAATACGTGCGGCATCTTTACACGCTAATATACAGTAGACTTGACCAACAAATCACAATGAAAACTTAAATGTAAACTAAAGCACAACCTTCACAACTTAAACATCAACACTCTACTGCTGACATTCGATAAATACGCCCATAGCAGCCGGTGTACCAAGAAACGAAACGAAAATGCATTGAACTCAGCTGTATTTCTGTACTCAATAAAATTTGGACACATGTCAAATGGCATTTTTTATTGCAATTCGTCTATACTACCACCTCCCAAAATATTTACTATTCCTCCTGAAACACCCTGTATATATATATATATATATATATATATATATATATATATATATTTGATATAATTATATGTATGTTTATTTGGATCAAGCAGAAGACAACCTCTTTGTTTCTCTTTAAAATTAGCTTATGTATTCCCCTTAAAAATAACATTGAAGACATAAAAATATCAAATATTTTTAACGTTCTTGTTTATATCGAAGGTTATCCATCAAATATACTCAGATCACAGTAAGTACCTACTGCTAAACTATGTACTGGCTGGAAAATTTACCAATAATCACTTTGCTCTTGGTTGCAAAAATAAATAAATAATAAATGTTTGTTGTTTAAAATATTATAATTATTCAAACCGGGTCTTGTATATATATGTATAACAATACAGCGGGGCGAACCCGCGCAGATTTATTTTGGTTACAACTATGATACTAGATTTGGCTCGATATTGTAAACAAGAGGCTGATGGTTAGGTATTCTTATTGGCCTGTCCATTCTCATCCTGTGTCCCTCCATGGACTCACCTAAACAAGAATTGTTCATTTAGCAAAAGGTAGTTTAAGGGATTCGATTTCAAAATTGCTGGATGACATAAGCAAAAGTAGTATAATGGTCTACTTGACTTTTTAGAAGTAGATAATAGGAAGTTTAAGAGTAAGTATAGCTAAGGTCTAAGAAGGTTTCTTCCTTGATAAATTTTAAATAATTCTTCATTTTGTTTCTAAAAATCCGTCCTTTAAATAATAAGAATTCAATAATGAGGAGGATTATTTGTCACTTTAAAGATCTACTAAATAGCTCATAGTAAATAATAATTAATTAAAACAGGAATAGCAGGGAATTGGACAATAAATAAAAAACAGAGTTTTTATCAAATGGCCCAGACGCTTCGTCGATTTATTTCGAGTTCCTCAGTGGCCCATTCTATCACTCTTTGCGACGAGGCCAATAATGTATTGTATTTATAATAAAAAAGATTAAGGATGTTTCGTCGTATAGTGGAATTGTCTTTTGACAAAGAGTGAAAAGATGGGCCACTGAGGAGGTCGAAACAAATTAACGAAACGTCTGACCCATTCGATAAAAACTCTGTTTTTTATTTATTGTCCAATTCCCCGCCATTACTGCTTTAATTAATACTTATTATGGATGCCAGTGATATACCGCAAATAATAATTTTTCCAAAAAAAAATATTTTTACTTTTTCTTTATTAAAATATCTCTAATAAAATTATGTCTCTGTATTAATCATGAAATAGAGGAGTAATATTGCTGCTCCACAACTGACTAACATTGGCTAATTAAAAGAAAATTGTGAATAACTGTTCCAAAATCAGTAGATCAAGAGCAGGGGTTTTATGGTCTCCGGCGTTCCCGCACTGGTTTGGAGTTGTTTTGTTTTTGTAATTTTTTTATTTATCTATTTATTTTAGGGGTTAAAAGAAGGAAACTTGTTAAGTGAAAATGACTAAAATTGGAGCCAGAAACCCTTAAAATGTATACAGTAATTTGGAACATATAATTCCAAAAATTTCCGAGGAGGACACCCCGGAACCCTGAGGTCACCCAGAATTTCAGCCTTAAATTTGCGATGACACCACTGAACAAGAGACCATTTCTATCAAGAGGATTTGGTTGATGACTAAGACACAACATGCACACAGCTACAGTATGAGAACGATCGCAGAATAAGTCTCGACCGAAACGTGGTAGTTATTGAATTATTAAAAAAAAAAAGTAAGTAAAACCTTGAACCCACACCTAATTCTTTAAAAATTGCTGTATTATTTATTAATAATTAGCTGTAGAAATCCCTTGAATATATGCAACAAAACTACAATGATGCTGTCAAAAGTTGAAATTTTAATTAAAATCACTTACCTATACGAATAAATAATACGAGTAATAACTATGAGAACGAATGTAGAATAAGTCAATCAAAACGTCGTAGTTTTATTGTATTATTTATATTCGTGTTTAATAAATAATTATAATTAATTATGTGTGATTTTAATAAAATTTCAACTTTTGACAGCATTGTATAATCACAAAAATAAAAGCTTCAACAGCTGCATTTCTAATACAATTTTTTTTCCAAGTTTCTTTAGAGGTTTTTTATGAAACATGCCCCTTATTAACCTTTATCAACTGCTATCGAATTGATTTTAATATGTATGAAACATATGATTGCCAAAATAAGGCGTTGAATGAATTCAGTAGGACTTGGAAAAGGTTCTGGGAGTAATCGAAACTTTGTTTATTCTGATGGGAATATCTCATCTAAATATACTTATTATGTAACACAGGTATTATTTTTCTCAATCAATTAGTTCATATTATAAAATTATCGAAAACTTTACTTTTAACAAATTGAACAAAGCAAAAAAAGTGCACCGATCCGCGCATAAGATATAAGTGATCGGGTCGATGTTGACAGGGTGTGTCGGTCATGTTGTTTTGACGGCGTCTGTCAAATCGGTTGTTTATTATTCAGTCACTGATGCCAAATCACCATAGCAACTTATTCCGCCCTTAGAGTCAACATAACCCAGGCCATTGCTCAAATTCAGCCGGTTCTTTGCAGCAGAAAATTGGATCTCTCGAATCCATGCGCACCGCAGCGGACATTTGGAAGATGTCATATTCCATACATAATGGCATACATGGGCCTTTCAAATAAAAAAGGAATTTCATTAATACCTCACACATAGCTTGTTTTATTCCATTTCAACATCGACCCGACATTATTGGAAAACCCTTTATATAGGGTTGGGGCATAAACACCTGGCAATTTTCTTGATACCAAAACATACTCACTACATAACATGTTATTTACTTTTAGAAAAATAATGACCATTAGCTGTCCACTATGAAAATTGTTCCATTCTAGCTATAAGAGAATGCATTACTCGCTGTTCTTTGGGATTTCATCTTGAATGCTTCCAGCTGAATGTCTTTCATAGACCTTGCTATTAATCTCACGGTTAGGGGACCTAAGGCGTCTCGGTTTGGTGATAATAACTGGCCCGCCAGCTCACCAGACCTAACAGCGCCCAGACTTTTTGTAAAGCAATATCAAAGAAAAACTTCCAGACAGCATCCTTGAGCTGAAGCTAACGCAATCAATGCATTCTCTTTCAAGTGTTCAGATTACAGGCCTTCAGTATAATCGATTAATGATTACAGATTACATGGGTTTTGCTTAATTAGATTACAGATTAACGATTACTTTCAGGCGGCGTCAATCTCTGATTACATGTAATTAGGAAATTATTAAAAACTCTAACTCTACTTCACTAAGAATCAAAATCAAAAGAAAAATAGTCATCTCCGGAAGAACTATCAGCCTGCTGACGTATGTCCTCCATTGTGCGAACCATCAAAGAATATACAGTGTTTCTTTTTTCTCTTGAAACCCAAAACGCATCTTAAAGTTGGGATGAGAACAGGAAGCGATTATCATACAGTTGACTGTTGAAGAAAGGTCTAGAAATTCTTTAAAACGTTTTTTTTAAAGGCCTCTCTAAGTTTGACAACCAGTTAGTTTAAATTTAGATTCAGGAATTGTGAAAGTTGCTGATGTACACGGGTTTTCTAACTGTACAATATTGATCTAACATTAATTTTTCATCACAGTTAAAACAAAGAACTATATATAGTATACTTGCCATTATTAATAAACGAAACTTATTTCATCATAAAATATTATTTCTTAATCATTTTTACATGCAACATTCGCAATATTGCTGCAATGTTCCTGTAGCATTGACAATGTCCCTGCAACATCGGAAATGTTCCTACAACATTGGCAATATTGCTACAATGTTCCTGCAACATTGGAAATATTGCAGCCTCTTTTACATTGCGGGCATAGGAATATTGTTGCAATGTTCCTGCAGCATTGACAATGTTCCTGCGACATTGGAAATGTTCCTACAACATTGGCAATATTGCTTCTATGTTTCTGCAACATTGGCCTCTTTTACATTGCGGCAACATTGCGGACATAGGAATATTGTTGCAATTAATCTCCGGAAGAACTATCAGTATTGCAATGTAATATTGCTGCAATATTCCTTTCTGTCTGTATACAGAAAGCACAATTGTGTTGGAAATTAAGTCGCTGAAGAAGTCGCAAATATAGTGACGAAACGTCCCTCTTATTCAATATAAAACAAATTAATTTCAATTTATTTATACAATTTCCTATGGTCTTATAAATTAATTACATTATGGATACGATTCACCAAACAATATTTTTAAATTTAATTTGTGTGCCGCAAATAATTCCAGATATTTTTAGTGTGCCGTCAACCAAATAAAGGTTGAGAAACACTAATCTAAATATTCAAGTTCATATGCTTTTAGCTTAGACATGTTTAGGTTTTTTTTAGTAATCTGTAATCAGTAATCTAATAAAGAAATTGATTACATTAAAATAGCAATCAAATTTCTTTTGAGAATTACTTTTAATTTCGGTAATCGGTAATCTGATTACTTTTACTGACCAGCTCTGCCTAGAAAGGAACATTGTTCGTAATTTAACATTTTAAAAGTAAATAAAATGTTATCTTAAACTTAATACAATAAGGAATCTTTCAGTATAATGTTGCATTTAAGTAAGAACAGTATTAAGTATTAATTATCTGATGGCTAAAAGGCCAGGGATGAATCAATAAAAAAAAAGTATTAATAATTTAAAAAAAAATCAGGTGTTTTTTATAATAGTATTTTTCTACAGTGAAAAGTAAATAAATATTCTAGTTCAGATTTTTTATATCAATTAGAATATCATCATCAGATTTGCTTATATAATACTTATCAACACTATCTTTATAACACTATACTTGTAGCTTTTAAAAATTGAAAGCTTTCTAAAAGAGAATAATAATAATTAATGTATCCTCTAAATAACCAATGTTTTTTTGCAGGTCAACGTCATAGTATGTTTGTGCCGGTTTCTCTTGCATGTTAATTTTTATTATTAATATTAATAAATGAGTCTCATTTCATTTCGAAGATTGATATAATATATAAAAACTTTTATTTATTTATAAATCTTTTTAAACTCATTCAAATTAATAAATTTTACATTGTTGAAATATAAATAAAATAGATTCTTTGTGTAAACAATAGTTATTATGCTTATTATTAAATAATTGTTTATCTTTTCATATATTGTTATTCCAATTAAACAACAATTGCACTTTCCCTGTTTGTTTGAAAATTAAATTAAATTTTAAGGCATAAGTGAGGTAAAAGCCAGACAATTCAATGACTAGTTATTAAAACTAAAGCCTCTGATTTACACGGGTAGAGTATTGGGTAGAGTAGAGTAACTTTACCCGTAGAAACCCGGCAAAAATCTCAGTAGAGTACTGGTTTGCTGGAGGGTCCCTACTATCGTATACCCGTGTATACTCAACCTTTTCAGTAGAGTAGACTGACTGGTAGAGTTCAGTTTAGTCCAACACGTTGTGCCTTTTATTTTTGTTAAATAATTTTTATCTATTTTAAATAACAAACTTGAAGTTCACGAAGGATGAAACAGTTCAACTCGTAACTTTATAAAGGGTGTCCCTTATCACAACAATAAACCGTGAACAAAGGATAGGGCAATTTAAGACGGTCCTGAACATAAAATTTTCCTAATTTTCGAGTTATAGGCATTTTTTTGAAAATGATAAAAATCGCTACCCTGCCCTAAATATCGAGATATACTGTGGCTACAAATTTACATATTTTATTATTAATTAATAAAGTAAAGGGTGTGTAGTTTCACAGTGAATGAAATAAAACTCAAAGAGAACTTAAGTTTTAACCTGTAAACTCCTGATGATGGACTAATAATCCGAAATATATTGAGTTTGTATAAACCTCTTTGAGTTTTATCTCATTCACTGTGAAACCACACACCCTTTACTTTATTAATTAATATCATGTTTCACCTAAAACCTACACCACTTTCTCTAAGTAAAATATTTTATTATTCTAATTTTTGTTACGCAATCCTGAATAATCCTGCCATTGACCAGAATTCAAAATAAAACCATAAGTACCATACTTTTGGAGAAAAAAAATCTTTTTTCCGGACTTAGTTTTAAAAAATTTTGATCAGCAAACTTTGAATCATCTTTAATGTAAAAAAAGCCTAGTAAACTACCATGGCAAGTTTTTAAAAAATTGGCCCATTTATTTGAGATTTCAAAATGGTACAGCACTTTGTACTTAGTTCTTTAGAAAAAAAAATATTGATATTGGCAAAATTATCTAATTTAAAAACATATTTTAATAGTGTTTTTTATTTAATATGTTAATCAATTATGTCGCATCTTAATTGATCCAATCTTTGGCTATTAATGGCATTATTATTAGCTATTAATTATTAATAGCCAAAGATTAGCTCAATCAAGATGCAACATAATTGATTATTTAATATTATTTTTAGTTTTTTTTATTTATTATGTTAATCAACCATGTCGCATCCCAATTGAACCAATCTTTGGCTATTAATGGCATTATTAATAGCTTTTATAGTATTAATGTCTATAATAGCCAAAGATTAGTTCAATTAAGATGCGACATAATTGATTAACATATTAAATAAAAAACACAATCAAAATATGGTTATAAATTAGGAACCAGTAGTGGGCCACATGCTTTTAAAAATTACTCTATCTATAGCTCATACCATGCGCTATATATAGCGCTATTTTTCAAAGTTGGATAAGCTAATTTTTGCACTTTTCTTGCATGTGGCCCACTACTTGTGCTTTTTTTTACCTTAAGTCCGGCAAAAATATTTTTTCTCTCCAAAAGTCTAGTACTTATGGTTTTATTTTGAATTCTGGTCAATAGCAGGATTATTCAGGATTGCGCAACAAAAATTAGAATAATAAAATATGTAAATTTCTAGCCACAACATTTCATTATTTAGGACAGGGTAGCGATTTTTATCATTTTCAAAAAAATGCCTATAACTCAAAAACTATTAGACTTTTATTAAATTTTTTTATGTTTAGGACCGTCTTAAATTGCCCTATCCCATTGTTGTGATACGGGACACCCTGTATAGTGAAAACGAGCTTTTGAAACCTACGATAAACAATTTTGAAAATTTTTACTTTAGACTCATCTACTCTACTAAAAACTCTACCCGTGTAAATCAGGCTTAAAGGGAATATTTAAACTTATACTACAAATAGTTTTTAAAAGTAATCCATTATTAGAACTTTAGATTTCTCTGTTCTAATAATGAAAATTTCGGCTTCTTTGGATCAAAATTTCTTTCTTTTATAGAAAGTTCATTATTTTTATTCACGAATTCAAGATGTTCACAAATCTTACCACTTACTACATTTCTTTCTATTTATAATATATAAGTATATATTTTAAAATTTATGAATAATTATAATATTTATTATTAAACAAATACCGTAAATTGATTTGAAAGCTAAACAAAAGGAAATTTCTGTTCCGAATTCTCGGGGGAAATAGAAATGCAGACATTATTATTATATATTTTGGGGATATATTATTATTATTTTTAACCTTATTTTCTATAATATATTATATAAGAAATCTTATTAATAATTTTATAAATGTTATTATTATTATTATTATTTGAGACCATATACATTTTCTACACTTTTCATACATTCTTCTTCAACTTAAAAATTTTCTTGCAAAAAATATTTCCTTTTTTTTTATTTTTTTTTAAAAGTCTGCATTTATTTTAGAATCTAGAAAAACTTGATAAACGACAAGTTTATTGAATAAGGTACAAAATTTTCCAATCTAAGCAATCTTTTCAATTTACGACTGTCCAAAATTAAATTTTTTTTAATTGTATTTAATTTTGGACATATTTAGAATTTCTTTCTAGCCCAAATCTAAACCATTTTTATTGCTTATATTTAAAATCCGGGAAAAAGGCAAGAGTATGAAAGACAAGCCTACATATACATATTATGCATACACTTTTTTTTAACTTTCATTTACAATATAATAATATGTAAGTTAATGTATTTCTCTTAGTTGTTTTCACATTTCATGAGAGTATGTATATTATGTATTTTTTATGATAATGATGGGGGGGGGGGGGGGGGTAATTTATTAAAAATTCAAAAATCTCAATATTAAACCTTTTTTTTTTATTTTTATTATTATGCACAAATTTTTGGATCTTTCCTAGAAATTGTTACGAATGAGTGAACAATGATTTAAAAAAAAATTACAAGTTTGTATGTTTCTTTGTGACGCTTTTAAGTCTAAAAGTCCAAAATTATAATAGCTAGAAATCTGTAAAAATTCTGAAGTATAGCTATTATTGTAAGAATATAGTCTAGAGAGTTTCAAATTTTTTGAACCATTACTTTGGCCAGAATAAAAAAATTGATCTTTCAATGCCAAAAACCTCATGTTATTTAGATGGGAAACTTGCATCACTGTTTCGGCACAGGTTAAAATTGAGATAGAGACTTAAGGGATATTTTTTTTTTTTTATTTATTTCGAACCATATAAGCCTCTGTCAGCGTAAAAATTCGGAAATACCCAAAATAAGGACCAACCCCTAATGTGCATTCATATTATAAAATATAAAAAATTTCTATATATCTAAATTTTATTGAGGATACAAATTCTCTTTTAAATAGGTGTTAGTTTTATTCTTTTTTGACAAAAAAAACCCACATTTTTATCTTTTATTTTTCTTTATTCTATTGTCACCCAGGAACATTTCGACATTTACAAATATGTCATCTTCAGCCTTGGAACAATCTTAAGAGGGGAAAAACTCCCTCACATCGAAATTATCACAATATGTAACATTATCATTCTGCCCAACAACCATTCCTGCATCAACATTCAAATTCAATGACTCTTTCATCTTTAGATTCAATTTAGATATATATAAATGAAAGAGTCATTGAATTTGAATGTTGATGCAAAAATAATTGTTGGGCAGAATGATAATGTTACATTAAATTGAAAGTTTTTGCCGAGAGTAGCAGAATTTTTATATATTGAAGGAGACAATAAAGAGTGTGTCTTCTGCTGGAATTATAAATGTTATTTATTTATAACGAGACTATAGTTTCGAGGGCTTTGCCCTCTTCATCAGTCTATTACAATGTATTCACAGGAATTAATTTATGCATAAATTAATTCCTGTGAATCCATTGTAATAGACTGATGAAGAGGGCAAAGCCCTCGAAACTATAGTCTCGTTATAAATAAATAACATTTATAATTCCAGCAGAAGACACACTCTTTTATTGTCTCCTTCAATAATGTTACATATTGTGATAATTTCGATGTGAAGGAATTTTTCCCCTCTTAAGATTGTTCCAAGGCTGAAGACGACATATTTGTAAATGTCGAAACGTTCCTGGGTGACAATAGAATAAAAAAAATAAAAGGTAAAAATGTGGGTTTTTTTGTCAAAAAAAGAATAAAAGAGAATTGTATCCTCAGAAAATGTAGATATATATAAATAAAAAATTTTCAGAATTAATAAAAAATTTCGATAAAATAACTTTTTAATGGATTTTTAAAATTTTATGTTATTTTGAATTATTCTTATTTTCTTGAGAATGAAATCTTGAATCAAGTCTCTAGGAATCATCAGAAAAATTTGTGCCCATTATATTATATATATGCATATTATGTTTTAATCGTTTAATTCATTAACTTTAAATATTAATTTATTTTACAGGGAATATTAATATAAAGTTGGGATTTCAAAAAAAAAAAAAAAAAAAGAGAAAAAAGATAGCCAATTTATTAAATTTGTTCATTATATGATATTTTTTTTTTTTTTATTTGGAAGATTTTTCTTTAAATAGTTACTTTAAAAGCGTTTAATTCTATATATGTATATTAATCTTATATTATTTTAAGAGATAATATAAGATGGAAATAATGTGTTATCAACGCCACGAATATATATATATATATACCTTATTTTAATATTAGACAAAAATATATTTATATTCCTATTAAAATTAATAAAAAAAATTTCAAAGCTATTTTTTAAACATTTTATTATTAAATTGAAGACTAAATTAGGCCCTAAACGGTCAATCATTGACGCGGGCTTCAATCATTCCTAAATCTTTTGATCAAAACTCATTCGTAGTGGAGTTTCGGTGTTAGAAGATAGCGGAGAGTCCTCCGAGTGCGAGATTGAAGGAAAGATTGATCAAAACCCTTCTAGACGGTCATGCGCCTTTTTAATCATTTGCGTCAATCAAACTTTCTATCAATCACCGTCAATGATTGACTCAAGCATCAAACGGGTTCCTAGACGGTCAATCATGCTTGACTCAATCATTTGGGTCCATCCATAAATTTTATCACACGAATTTCAAGATTTTTAGACCCCCCCCTGTGTCACATTCTGTCATTATGACGTCACATTATCACTTTTATATTTATTATTTATATTAAGAGAGAAATAATTTAATTTTTAGGACAAAATCTAGGATTTTATCGGTAATTTTTTTCTTTCAAAGTGATATATATTAATATTATTTTTAATAATTTATTAATTTAATATTCAATAAAAAATACCTCCAATTAATCAAATTGGCAAATTCTACTATATAATAATATTTGTGATGATCTTTTTGTGGGATATAAAATTAAAAAACCAATTAATTATTAAAAGGAAAGTGAATAAAAATGTAATTATACATTTTTATCGAGACAACCACCTGTGAATACTTATTTCAATTAACAAAAAACCCATCAAAAACAACTTAGCCGAAGATGAGACTGTGACAGAGTTCCGGGGTTTGAAAAACATTCCAACTATTTAAAAAAAAAAAAAAGATATTCAAATCTTTCATTTATTATTTATATTTGAAAATTAAAAAAAAATTTAATTTGATTTTTGTGACATCACAATTTTTAAGATCCCCGGGCCCCTTTCCCCTTACTGTGTGACGTAATTTATGGACGGTCTCTTTTAGTCAAAATATCGATCCATAGAGTAATATAGAGTGGAAGAATACCGTATATCGAAAAAGCGCTCTCTAGCGAGTGCAGGGCGAAAACTCTTAGTTCTTAAGAGCTATCCAAAAATCATTTAACATTCAAAGTCTTTGTCGTAGATAAAAGTTACATACCCTTTATATTATATATATATATATAAGCGCATTTTTTATTCTTGATAATGTCATCAAAATTTGCCCCGAAGAGAGCGGTTTCCGACATTTTATTGCCCAATGGTTTCGACCTGGTCTCACCAGAGAGCTCTGTAGCTCGTATAGACTAAAATACATTGGCTCCTTATGGAGCCTTCCACTCTATGGATTGACCGTCTAAGGCCTCCTTAAAATACGCTATTAGCCGGGCTAATATTGAAAATAAATTTAAAAATCGGCTATTTATTCTCTAAATTTTAGAATGCTTGTCTGGGAATAATGGATTTATACTTATATATATATAAGTATATAGTTATTGAAATATAGACTTATATATATATTATTATACGTTGAGCATGATAACTAGATTTGACTAATAATAGTTTAAATTGATTGTATTAATTAATTAACAAATGACTATTGTGTGGCATAATAAGGTGAGCAAAGACGTCTGAGTCTCTAGACTGAGGAGTCAAGGCTAAGCGAGCACTTTGGGCGTTGATTTGAGCTTTCTCTCTCGTTTATTCTAGATATTCAATCCGATTCAATATCTGGTTGCACTTTGTTGTAGCGCTAATGCTGATGAAGCCACTGCCAGCCAACAGGCCAACGATGCGGATCCGCCTTGTCTTCCGGGGGCTTGGTTGCAGCCATCCTCGGAACAGCAGAAGATCTTGGTTCCCCACGCAACTGAAAAAAAAACAAGAAAACAAGTTGCAATTAATAATAATAATAATGTAGCTAGAAAGAAATATTTGCTTTTATTATACCGGGTGAGTTTTTTTTTTTTTTTTTTTTTTTGAGTTATAAACTAATAGGCCAGGCAAATTACGATTTTAACAGGAAATGATTCCCGGTAAAGATTTTATTGCTGGAATACCTTTATTGGTACTCCAATATTACTATCCTAAGTTTTCCCCAAAATCTGTGTTTTGGATATTTTTATACGCGCCTCAAAATGAGAGAATTTCGAAGTTTTTTGTTAAAACTCTTAGATTTATAGATATCAAGTATTTTCCATGACGCTTTTGAGGATTCGTATCATATCCTGTCATGGAAAATGCTGGATATCTATAAATCTAAGAGGTTTATCAAAAGAGTGGTCCAAGTAAACGTTCAAGTAAATAAGACTTCCTAGAGAATGAGATAAAAATAAAGTTTCTAAGATGAGTGGTTTTCATTTTATGAAGGAAAAACTGCGATTTTTTGAAACAATGGAAACTCTCATCTTAGATCTCAAGTTCACTTGGTGATCCATCCGAGTATCTAGCGGGCTATACGCAAAATGACGTTGGATTGTACCTAAATGGATCATATCTTTTTCTCTCTTGGTCCAGACTTCAGACTCCGCAGACTTCAATAGCTTCAACCGCAATAGTCTAGCGATATATATCTTTTTCAAAAAGTGCGATCAAATCAATTCTCGGTAATATGTGAATTATTCTTTGATATATTAATTAGAAAAATGATAAAAATGGAAACTCAGAAACAGTGCATTATATGAAAAAAAAGTTTCAAATAAAAGTTGTTTTATATCAAGGGGGAAACAAAATTACGCTATTAGTTGCGACCTAGAACAAGCCCGTATGCGGCCCAGCGCTAATATCAATGCGGCCCGACACAAAATTGTAAACTTATGAAAAACTTAGAAATTTTTTTAATACATTTTATTTAAAAATTTGTCACAAAATGCCATTAATGTAACTACACATATAAAGAGTCTTTAAAAATACCTAATTTATTTGCTTGTTTCCCAATTTAAATTCATAGTACACGACGTTTTTAATCTTCATTTCGTCAATACACAGGGACACAGCATAATCGAATTAACATCATGTGCATGATTATTATCAATATTTTAACTGTTCCCTCTATTATTACTTAGAAGAGTTGTAAGTAGTTTTAATTGTTTAATTTATCCTTTCAGACTAGTTCTGTATTTTTAAGTGACTGTAGATTTAATTATTGAAACTTGGAGGGTTGCTACTTTTGTAAAATACTATTATTTATTATTTTTAATTCATCATACAGTTTCGCTCACCACTGGTAGACCATCCTTAATAGTAAATGTCAAATTAGTTTCAGGATATTGTCAATAAAAACCCACTTCCATCATTTTTTATTTGTTTTCAAATATATACAAGGTGCGAGGCATGAAGTGTTATCAATTTAAAACACTATCGAGAATCTATTTTTAATTACTACAAAAGCAAAAATATTCTAAATATATTATATTTTTTATAAAACATCCTTTTATTTGATGTATCCACCATTTCCTTTAATAATTAGATAAAGCCTGTGAAAAAACGACTCGTGTGCTGCACGAACGTGGTCTGACGAATTTCGTTTCCGTTCTCGACGAAGCGCTGACTTTAAAGAGTCCAAATTTCCATATTTTTTAGTGCAAACCCTGGTCTCTAAAATGGCTCAAATGGAAAAGACCATTGGATGTGCATCTGGTGAATTCGAAAGCCATTGTAGAGTCAAAATAGAGTGTGGAACGTTTTTACTTTACCATACAGGATATGGTCAAGTATTGTAATCGTGCATGAAAAAAGTGGTTTTTTTCCTTCTTTTTTTCGAAATATCTCAAAAACGGCTGAAACTATTTTGATTAAAAAAATTGAGCAAAACCATGGCATTTTCCTCTACAAAAAAGCTCTAATAAGTGAACATCGAAAAAATTATATTTTTCGAGATAATAATTGTTTTGTCAAAATGTCTGATAGTTAGTCTGTGCGTTACCAAATTTGTGGACGAGCTAGCTCAAAAACTAGTGTGAATATCGAAACCAAATTTCACACGTAGTTTTGGTCCATTGAGATTAAGAGCTGATTAGATTTTGGTGCACATCGACCCAAAATTAAGGGGGGTCGAGGGGGGTTAAAAATTAAAAATCTAGGTCGTTTGAACAAACTCAACCAAATTTTGTATACATAATCAGTGGGTCCCCAGAAGTCTAAAAATGCAAAAACTAAGCCCCCTCCCCTAGATGATTATAAATAATTTTATTAAATATTAATGTAAGTGAGGGGCCAGGTTGTATGGTAAAGTCAAGTGGATGGCCACATCAGAACACGTCAGCTTATTTCTTAACCAATCTTGATTCACACGAGTTTTATGTGATGGTGCTGAATCTTAGTGAAACGTCAGTTAAGTAATCCAGAATCGGGTCGCGACCCATAGTTTAAGAAGCACTGGTTTAAAAGAGATCATTTCTAAAATATATTTCTATTTATAACTGGGTAATAGGTACTTGAATATGTTTAAGAGAAAAGCTATTTAGAAAAAAAAAAAAAAAAAGAATATTTAATATTATTAGTAATTTTGTTTTTTCTTTTATTTATTTCGTGGGGGTGGAGTTTAAATGAAATTAGAGCAATTTTTTGCTACATTTTATTTTATATACAATAATTACAACGCGTATGTGAATATTCTCTACTGCATTTCTAATTAAGAAGGGAAAGAATATTAATTAAAGAGATGTTCAGAAAAAACCTTTTCACTTACAACTATTATCGCCTTTTTCGACGCATTGCACCGCACAGTCCCTCACCACCGACCCCTCGCTCACATATTTCTGAAAAAGACAAACACAACAAACAATATCAGTAATTAGATGGATATTTTATTATTTTGGATTAATATGGGCTTAAATATAGAGCGGGCGATTTGGGTGCACCCCAACCACAAACCACTATACCTACGTTGAAATACAAATTAAACTTGTATTTAAATTAGTTTGTAATTTATTCGAAGATTCTTCCAAAACTTAATAAGTGACTTTTTAAATTTTTTAAATTAAAGGTTTTTTTTAGTAACATAAAATAAAGTGCCTGGAGCCACCGAGCGATGCACGGTAACCAAACGCCCCCCGAAACCCCGCACCACACCCCCTGCACTCCCCACATCCATCCCCACCCCGCACCCAGTTTTGTGTGTATAAATTCCGTATAATTATTTTTTTTAATTAAATAACAACTTATCGAGTTTTTTAATCAATTAAATAAATAATAAATAATAATTTTATTGAAGCAATTTTTTACATGAAATGAGGCTTCGATTTCGGAGATTACTTCCCCACCATCGACTGTATACTTGATCTTCTAGCTTGCGATAATATTTTTAGTCCGTGGTTTTTAATAAGATGAATTTTAATCAATTAAATTGGCAAATTCTAATATATAATAATATTTGCTATAAAGTATTAGTGGGTTTTAAAATTAAAAAACCAATTAATAAATAAAAGATAATTGAAAAAAATGTAAACAAACTTTTTTATTGAGATTTTCATCTATCAATAATTAGTTTAATCAAGAAAAGATCAATTAAGATGAAATTTGTCGAGGTCCAGACCTAGCCAGATCGTTTTCTCATCCTCAAAACTTGTTAATAGAGTAGGTTTCATCAAAATCGGTAGAGCCGTTTTCAAAATAGAACTAAAATACAAATATATATATTATACAATTTTTACTCGTTTAACAAGAGTAGATAGATAGATAAATAGAGTAATTTTAATCATAATTTTGGTAAATCTATCAAATAAATAATAATAATTGTTTAAAATTACTGTATTTATTTATTTTATGTTACTAAAAAAAACCTTTAATTTTTTATTTATTTAAAATTTATTTACAATCAACCATTTAAACCAGGTTTTAAGTAAATTTGATAAAATTGAGTGACAAACACACAAAATTAACACAAAACTTTGTCACATATACACATGAAAGGGAAGTTTTCCATCGAAGTCAGCCTTAATTTTATTTATTAGTCCAGTTGTGTAGAATAGCGCGTTCCTCGGTGTCTAGAATGTGATTCTTTTTAAGTCTCCTAGTTAAAACTTGACTGTTGTCCAGGAGATTGATGGCTGATATATTTGAATGGTTTTAGAGTTTTTTAATATGTTTGTTGTACGACGAGTACAATTGAAAAATATTTATATATAGATATGAAAAAATTATTTTGACAGCCTCAAAGGGAAAAATTCCAAATACCTGCTAGCATATTTGATTAATTAAATAATATGGATGCTATGGACTTTAATGATACTTTTATTTAAAGGAACTATTTATATAGAGATAAAATAATAATAATTTCTTTAAAATATATCGAAAAAATCTCTTTTCGCACCCTCCGCAGTGACGGCACTAGAAGTACCTACACCCCCAGCCCTCCCCAAACTCCTATAAATAGGTGTACAAATAAGTTTCCGCCGTTTGACAAAGTTGGTCCCACCACTAAATTATGATTAAAATTGTCAGAATTAAAACTTAATTATCGTAATTACTTTTTCAATTTGAAAAAATCTGCAGCTGAGGGGCATCGATTGCTTGTAGAAGCATATGGGGAGGCTGCCTTAAGTGAGAGACGTTGCCCTGAGTGGTTTCAAAAGTTTAAGGGTGAATTCGACATCGAAGACAGCCGAAAGTGTACGAAGACGCGGAATTGAAAGCATTATCGGACTAAGATTCTTGCCAAACGCTAGAAGAACTTGCACATACATTGAGAGTGACTCAACAAGCAATTTCACATTGGTTGAAATCATTGGGAATGATACAAAACAAGGAAATGGAGTTCCATAGGAAGTGACGCCGATTTTTCACAAAACCTATTTGGAAACACTCAATTGGTAAGTTTTACCCCCACCAGCAATGTCGGCTCCTTCTGATGTCCACTCGTTTCGATCGATGGCGTATGGCCTGTCTGAGCAGCACTTCACATCATATGAAGATACCAAAAGTTGGGTCGATTCGTGGATAGCCTTAAAAGATGAAGCATTCTTCCGAAGCGGTATCCATATGCTGCCAGAAAGATGGAAGAGAGTAGTGGACAATACTTCGATTAAACTTAAGGTTGCGTTCATTCACAATAAATGCCCAATTTTTGATTAAAAACGGCGGAAACATATTTGTACACCCTATATATTTCAAGAGGGGAATTAATCTGCCTACAAATCTCAAAAGTTTTAAATAATATATTAAAGAAGATAAAAAAGATGGTCCCTAGGCCGGGACGAATTTTAATTACAAACAAATTGCATTCTCTAATGGAAATTCGTCCCTTATTAGGAACCACATTTTTTTTATTACTATTTTTATAATTAAGCAAAAATCGAAATACAAACTTTTAAGAATTTTTTCTGTTACTTGCTTCTTTTCTCATATTAATAAAAAAATTTCTACATTTTTCCTTCCAGGTCGATTATTTAGTTTTGACATTTCTATGTAGATCTGAGAGCATGTCATGTATGTGACCTGGAATATGCTTTTATTGGGTCTATAATTAAAAGATTTCTTGTAACAGTCCAACAAGCTGGCTTAAAAGAAAATGTTCGTTTAATATTTGCATTTTGTGAGAGCACACTGAAAATATTCTGACACATTTTCAAATAATTTATTGAAAAGAACTTGTCTTGAACAATTTTAAATTTATTCGCAACTTATAAAAAAGGTATTTATTATATTATTTGTATTAAAACACATATAATAATCCGGATAATTACGAGTCTTGCTATTATTTTATAGAATTGGGGACGTAATTATGTTTTTTTTATAATTGATGATGCTTGACAACGACAAGTGTTTATTTGTTGTTGAATGGTGTTTTAAATTTCCACCACCAGGTGGAACCATGTGCGCATTTGAATCTTGGCCACCGCACTTTTGAACGAAAAACCTAATAATTATATTATCTTCCAAAATATATATCAAATCTTATTATATTAAACGAGCAATTCTTGTATATATATAGAATCGGTTTCTATAAAATGACTCTAACGATTTAGATGAAATTCACTGGTTAGGAGGGTTTTGTGTTGGCGATTCGATCTGTCACGGTCTCATCTTCGGCTAAGTTGTTTTTGATGGATTTTTTTGTTAATTGAAATAATTATTCACAGGTGGTTGTTTGAATAAAAATGTATAATTACATTTTTATTAAATTTCTTTTTAATTATTAATTGGTTTTTCAATTTTAAATTCCACTAATAGATCATTACAATTATTATTATATTTTAAAAGTTAGACAATTTAATTGATTAAAAATCGAATTTTAAATCCCACAAACGTATTTTTTCTGTATTAGAATTTGGCAATTTAATTGATGGACTCAAAAATTGTTATTTAATTAAAAAAAATAATTATACGGTATTTATTTATATACCTATACATATATACAGATAATCTGTGGGTCACTACAAGGCTTGAAATGCAAAAACTGGGTGAGGGGGCGGGGGTGCAGGTGACGGTGGGGTAGATGTGGGAGGTGCAGTGGCGAAGGGGTGCGGGGGGAGGGAAGTGGTTTCGGGGGTGGGGTGAGGGTGTAGGTGGGGGTTCGTGGGCGAGGGGGGGCTTCGGTGATTAATTTATAGCTTTTAACTGAAGCAAAAAGTTACCGAGCATCGCTCGGAGGCCAGGTACTTTATTCTTATTTGTCGTTGATAAAGAAGAAATGAAAGAATTTGTGGAATTTTGATTTGAATATTTGATTGAAATTGAACTGGTACAAAAAAATCTCATAAGAGCGACCGACCACTTTGCAACTCACTCACACAGTCAGTCAATTTAAAACAAAATAATTTTAATAAAAATTAAACAAAAGTTTCGTGAATTTATTCTGGCTTAATCCGAAACTTTGATTTTATTCCTTTTAATGTCATGGATGAGCTGGATGAATCCATTTAATAATAGTAATAAATAACACTAGGTGGGACCTAAGGTCCTATGTTTGTATACTTTGTGAAACAAATAAATAAATAAAAAAATAAAATAAATAAAAATTAATAATCTATTCTAAAAACTAATTTTAATTTATTAAATGGATTCATGACATAAATAACATTCAGGGCCGCATTAAGCCATGTAGAGAGCGCCTGAGGCAATCTCGGAGGGCCCCTCTTATAATAAAAAAAAATTTGAACCTTTAATAATGCATTTTTAATTTCTGGGTTTCTAATTCAGTATTATTCTAATTTTATTTCATTTTTCATGTTAAAATTTCATCATAGAAACTTGAACTTCTGTAATGGTTTTCTATCTTGTTCTCAGCAATCTATTCTGCAACCGTCTATCTCTGACTAGTAGCATCATACTGGACTTTCTCGTTCTGATTCCTGTTTTAACAACTGAATAAGTGTCTGGCAAATTAATTTTAGGTTTTTTCACACTTAAATAACATAATATTAAAATTACAGACGTACTAAAATACTTAAAATTTTTAATTTTTAATCAATAAAAAAATCGCGTCTGGGACATTATTAGCAACGATAAAAACGTCTGGCAATAAGAGATGGATGTTTGTTAAACCTATCTAAAGATAAAATATTAAAAATTAGCCTTCTTAAAATTCTTTCAAAAGTTAGTATTATTACCTGTACAAATTGGATGCGCAGAAGTAAACGCAACCACTACCGCCAGCCAGATGGCCCAGACCCTAACCGAAATAGCAAAAGAAACGACATATCAAAAAATCAGCTGACCTAAAATTCTTGTTTTCCCGACGTTGCCTAGCTCCCGGACTATTAGGTAAGTAGCATTTAAACCATAGAACATATACCTAACAATACAAATTTTGGGTTGGGGGCCACTAGGCAGTTGCCAACATTGCCTATTGGGAAATGCGGCCCTGATAACAATAAAATCAAAGTTATTGATAAAGTTATAATAAATCCATGAAACTTTTTAAAAAATGTTTGCTTTAAAAAATGAGTTTGTCTACGTACAACCCTACGAATCCTCAATTCAATTTATAAAACATAAAAACAGGTAATTTTAATTTTATTTTCTATTAATTTCAGAATAACTACTCTTCTACATAGATGATAAATGTCTAAATTAATCAACAAATCCTACTAATATCATCTATTAAAAAAAAAAAAACAAAGAAGATTTAATGAGTACTTTGAAGTTTCTCAAGTGTATGAAACTTTGATTCAAATGTGCCTGTTTAAAAAGCTCAGCATGAAACTCAGCGGAACCGTTAACTTTTACAGGTAACAGATTATATATATATTATACATAGGGGAAAATGTGACAAAGAAACCGCCCTTTTAACGATAATTATCCACCCTTTTGAAGGGTTTTCTTCTATGGGGTGTGAACAAAGGACACTGATCTACCCTCATCTAGTTTTGAATAGGTTATTTTAAACCTACCAGTGCAGCGTCTTTTGAAATAGTTTCTTAACATGACCATGTAAATAATTATTGGTTAGGATCGTAGAAAAATGGAGATTAAATAATAAGAGTTCTATTTAATGACTCGAACGTTTCGTCGTTTTATTTGAGACTTCATCAGGGGGGCTCATTATTTAGTAGGGCCTCCATATTTTTTAGTAGTTTGTATGTGACTCAATTGTCTACTTTGGAATTATTAAACTAATCATTATGTTGCCATATTATTGTTTTTATGTGATGAAACACTCAATTTATCCAAATATTGTGAAAATGTATTTCTTTTTTGTAACTGGGCTACCTAGTCCGTGTGTTTGTCAAATAAATAAATAAATTGTTATAATGTTGCCAAAAATTTTTAAGTTGGTTCTTGTAACCAGGCGTCCGCCCCGAGGCCCAGTAAATAGGGGGTGGTTTCAACTTACATTAATTGCGGTAAATATTTTTTCTAGGATCGTTTGGAATAGTTTGGGTATGCCAAATCTAGGTTTGCGACCTCGAAAGTGTGGGGGACAACTTTTGGTGGCCGAAAAACCTCTTAAATTTTCGGACTTTTTCCAGTTTTTCGCTTATAATTCGAAAATAGTTAATAATTTTGTAAATAATCGTTCTATAGTAAATTAAAGAGGACAGAATTTCACGTCGATTGAAAAAAAGAAATTCAAAATTGGTCCAGTAGTTCGATTTTTAAAGAGGATCCAAAAAACAGCCCCCGTGATCACTTTTGAATATATCCCAAAAACTCGCACTTTTTTCGATTTTTCCCATTTTGACCACGAAGGAGTACGTTTTCAACATAGACCACTCTATACATTTTTAAACTACATTAAATTTGGTTCAATTCAAACAAAATTTCATCCTAATTGGATAATGATAACTGGTGCTGCAATGAGGTTGAAGTTTTGAAAAAATCGCAGTTTTTCTATTATAAAATGAAAACCACTCATCCTAGAAACTTGATTCTTTTCTCATTCTCTAGGAAATTTTATTTACTTGAAGGTTTACTTGGACCACTTTTTTGATAAAACTCTTAGATTTATAGATATCCTACATTTTCCGAAAAGGATATGATTCGAATTCTCAAAAGCGTCATCGAAAATTCTGGATATCTATAATTCTAAGAGTTTTAACAAAAAAGTGGTCCATGTAAACGTCCAAGCCAACAGAATTTTGTAGACATTGTGATAGGAACCATGTTTCTAGAATAAGTGGTTTTCATTTTATGAAGGAAAAACTGCAATTTTGTGCAAAAAATTGCAGTTTTTCAAAACTTTAACCTCATTGGAGCACGGGCTACCATTATCCAATTAAGATAAAACTTTATTTAAATGGTAGAAAATTTAAGCTACTTTAAGAATGTATAGGGTGGTCTTTGTCGAAAACATGCTCCTTAATGGTCAAAATGGGGAAAAATCGAAAAAAGTACGAATTTTTGGGATATTCAAAAGTGATCCCGGGGGCTGTTTTTTGACAGGCCCTAGTACCGGTTCTACTGAACCTAAATAGATTAAATTGTTATCATTTTACACGTAATTTAAAGAGCTTTAATTTAACTAATGAATATCTTTTTGATTTGATAAGCTGTTTTAGAGTTATTCAAGAAAAACTGAAAAAACTCTGAAATTTTCTCATTTTGGAACAAGTAGAAAAATTTCCACAACACAGAATTGGGGGAAAACTTTTAGGGTAATATATAGAAATATATAGAGTAAACTAAAAAAATCTTTATATTTTAATTTTTCTCCTTGTGAAACACCACCAACTCCAACCTAATTTAATTTTAACTTTAGGGTAGTAATATTGGAGTACCATAATAAAGAAAGGTATTCCAGCAATAAAATCTTTACCTGGAATTATTTCCTGTTTATGTCATTTTTTCACGTAATTTGCCTGGACTACAAATGAATAATAGTCTAATTTTAAATATATTTATAATTTTCTCATTCGCTGACATCAGACACTGATGTGGATCACCAAATGAATTTGAAATCTGAGATGTTATATAATAAATCTCCCAGTCCAGCTCGCTAGGTCTGTTAACACGTATGTTAGGTGCTTGCCATTAATTAATCGTAGTTTGATATAAAAAGTGTCATGCGGGCTAAACGCGAAAATGATGCTGGATTATAGCCAAATGGATCACATCTTTTTCATTCTCTCTTGGTCCAAACTTAAGACTCAGTCAGACTCCAATAGCTTCAACCAGCAGTAGTCTCGCGATATATATCTTGTTTAAAAAGCAAGATCAAAACAATTCTTGTTAATATGTTAATTATTCTTTAATATATTAATGAGAAAATTATAAATATATTTAACTTCATTATTTCAAGTTAGAAATATATAAATTCGAATATTATTTTCACTTAATATTTGACAAAAATCACCTGCTTTTGATTCTCTGTCGAATCAAATACAGGAAACTTATGATTAATTTTAATACTGATTTTTTTCTTCTGAAACGAATTAATCATAAATGATAATTTTCTTATTGCGGCGTCACGTAAAGAGCCACTTTGTTCTTGAGAGAATGAATGAGAGGAACGTGATGGTTTCACCCCCCCCCCGCCCCTATCTCCAGGATCCACAATCCACACACAACCAAGTTCATTTTCCGTATCCGTATCCGTATCCCAATCCGTATCCAGCAGTCATTAGCCTGGCTGGCTGGCTGCTCGGCATAATCTCAGCCATCCAGAGCACTCTCCCTTGTCAGAACAGAACAGAGCACACCTGGGCCGTACACACAATACAACCCTCTCCTCCTCCTCTCCTAGCTAGCATTAGGCCAATCAATGTCAGCAACAACAAAAGGAGCACCCACAGTTGATGCGACGACCACCCCTCTCTCTCTCTCTCTCTCTCTCTCTCTCTCTCTCACAACCATTTAATAATAAAAGAAAATTTATTTCCCTTGCGAATTGCCTCCTACAAAAACATTAAAAGAATGCAATTCATTACAAAATGTGATTGATTCAAATATCTACATGTAGCAGTAAATCTTAAAATTTATTCTTCTAATTAGATTATCCATCCAAAATCCCGGGTGAGTTTTTTTTATCTTGAGACAGCCTTATAACTCAAAAACAGTCCATTATATGGAAAAAGTTTCAAATAAAAGTTTATTTACATCAGGGGAAACTAAACTACGCTATTGTTTGTCAACCTAGAACAAGCTTTCAAGGGTATTTCAAGGTCAAGGTCTGTTTTTTAAATGGAAACCTATATTTTTCTATACGACTACTTTTTTTTTTATTTATTTAATGTCACCGGGAACAAAGCCCATTTAGACAGTACATAAGTAGAGTGTTAGTAGGGTTAGTGAGGGAGCCGAGTTTTCAGCCAGTAGAAATTTTTATTTGCCAGCTAGGATCGAACCCAGGACCTCCACCTCAACATCGTCATAATCGATCGATGCCGAAGCGAAGCCAGTGCGTTAGCTCAGTGGTTCTTAACCTTTTTAAGCTGGGACCCAAATTTGAGAAATTTGTTCATGTCGCGACCCCCCATCTCCCGTCAAAAAAAATATAATTGCTTTTTTTTAGACGATACTTGAGAAATTTTCTTTAATTTTCAATGATGACTTTTTTAACTCACATATAATAATATAATTTTGTAACTATTAAGGTAATTGTTTCGCGGCAATACTAGCAAAAAGTTAATGCTAGAGTATATAGAACAGACAATAAGGATTCATAATTCATAAGCCCAAAACTTTTTGCTGTTTATGTACCGATTCTAGCCAATCCTGTGCTCGTTTGACAAATCTGGCACCATTGTAAGAGATTGAATATTTTTATATTATAATGAGAGATAAAATACATTTTAAATTTCTATAAAAATTGTTTTATTATTTTTTAACAATTGTAATCAACGCCTACGTTACACCTTATGAAAATTATAATTTTGAAAAATTCTAGCGCATGCTCGCTTTATACATCTTTCGCTGGTTAAATAAATGCGCCGTTGCCAAATTGTTTTTAGTGTAAATTTTTTTTATACATTTTTCATTATTTATTAATTATTATCTCAGAAACTGTGTTGTAACTATGAATCAAAATTGTCTTAAAATATGTATTGGTTATTGTTTAATTTTGGTTTAGTTTTTTATTAAAATGGTAAGAAGGGTTTCTTAATTATAATTAAATATGTATGTAAATTTTCCGATATCCCGTATAGTGCAATGTATAAGTGTCTGAAAAACTAATTTTGAAATTTAATATCTCCGGTACTATATTGTTCATAAATTTCGTTTTGCCACCAATCGATGCAGAAGTATTTAAATAATAATCTGTCTAAATTTCAAAAAAAATACTAAGAAAACATATTTGGCAGAACAACTACCTTAAGATAACCAAAGGTACTTTTCGATCTAAGGGAAATTTAATGAAAAAGAGCAAGTTTTTCATATTTTCTTTTTTTATAGTATTGAATAAATCAAAATATATGTTTCAACTTATAATAATAAGTAAAATATTTGATTAACAACTCTGCGCGACCCAAAGAATATGTTTTGCGACCCAATTTTGGGTCGCGACCCATAGGTTAAGAACCACTGCGTTAGCTGACTGAGCTACTCGACTCCCCATACGTCTACTTAATCTAGAAAAAAAACTGAACAACTTTCATGAGAACTATTTTTTTATCCGACATCAAATAAACAAAATACATGAATCAATTAGATCTCAATAAAAAATCTTAATAATTATTTTTAACAATTATTTAACTTAATTATCAAATAATAATGATTAAATAATTAATTATTAAATAAATAATTTAATAATAATTAATAATTTAATAATAATTAATAATTTAATAAATATTTATTTAATAATTAATTATTTAATCATTATTATTGATAATTAAGTTAAATAATTGTTATGATTTTTTAAGATCTAATTGATTTAATATTTTGTTTATTTGATGTCAGATAAAAACAGTTCTTATGAAAGTTGTTCAGTTTTTTTGTAGATTATGAATATGTAAGGAAATATATAGGTTTAGATTTAAAAAACAAAACTTGACTTTAAAATACCCATGAAAGCTTGTTCTAGAATCTAGATCGACAAACAAGCCTAGTTTAGTTTCCCTCCTTATATAAATAAACTTTTTATTTGAAACTTTTTTCATATAAATGCATTTTTTTTGAGTTATAAGACTGTCTCAAAATACAAAACTCCCCCGGTATATCTTATTATATTAAAAGAGCAATTCTTGTATTTTATGGGTTAGTGGGTTTTTGTGTTGACAAAATTTAAAATTACATTTGTATTCAATTTCCTTTTAATAATTAATTGGTTTTTCAATTTTAATATCGATAAATAGATTGTAGCAAATATTATTATATATTAGAATTTGCCAATTTAACTAATTAAAGATATTTTTCTATAAAATAATTTATTAGAATATAAATTTGATTCTCTTAAAAAATCCGACAATTCGAAGGATCGTGGCTCCTTCTTCAGGATTTAAAAGGGTCAACGAAAGAACCTCAGTGTATATTAATATTATTTTTAATTGCAATTAAAATCAAAATTCTTGTGGCCAGTGTTGATGATAGCAATAGCGGGTCAAAACGTTGCTAAAAATATAAATTAAGTTTTATTTCAATTTTATTTTATTTTGGCTGCGATTAAAAATCAAAGGTTGATTTTTTAACCTGAATTTAAAATTAAAAATAATATTAATATATCGCTTTTAACCTAATCAAAAAATTAAATGTTTCAGCTACTTTAAACATAAATGAGAATGTGCAAATGTGGAAACGCCTAATAATGCAACCCGCAATTCAGAGCTGTCGATTTGAATGCATAACCTAGAACTCACAGGCGAACCTCCATCTTTCTATCTTAATTTGGTCTCTATCAATTTCACACAGTGAGTCATTTTCATAGGGTAAATTGTTTCAACTATCAAAAAATTATTAGTCAAGTCACATATACAAAGAGAAACAAAGAGGTTGTCATCTGCTTGATGCAAATAAACATACACACATACCATATATATCGAAAATATATATCTGTATACCATATATTATTTATTTGTTTGATACTATAGTTTCGAAGGCTTGGCCCTCATCATCAGTCTTTTTAATTATTTATTTATTTAATAATGATGCTCTGAGGCGATTGCCCTCATAGAATGAGATTACAAAAGTTTTCCTTATTAAGATATATAATATATAATACCCACAGTAATATATAATAAATATAATACAAAGCAAAACAAAATATGTCCAATTGACAGCCCTCCACCGACCCCCACGATCAAGAGCAGAACCAGCAGGCATAGCCTTTAGCAGCCAGCACCTCCGCCCCCACCTCTGCCCCCACCTCCGCCCCCACCTCCGCCCCACCAAGGAGATGCGCCCTGAGTAACCGATTAAAAGTGGATTGAGATGAAGATGAACGAATATGAAATGGAAGTGAATTCCAGAATCGGGCTAGCAGGCCACAAAAGATCTGCTGGTCAGCTCAGAATGGTGTGCAGGGTGCAGGGATATTATAAATACTATTTTTTATGGAATCAGTACCGCGTGGATATTGAAAATTTTTGAATTTTTTTTTTCTTTCTTTCTCAGCTGAATAGCCAGGTAGAAGTAGTTTTTTTTTCTAAATGGCTATTCAGTTGAGAAAGGAAGAAAATAAATTTCGAAAAAATTTTTATATCCACGCGATATGATCCCATGAAAAATAATATTTATAATTAAAAAGACTGATGATGAGGGCCAAGCCTTCGATCTTTTTTGATTCTTTTATATTATATTATATTGGAGGGGTGGCCACTAACCTTAACTTTGGGAGCCGCAAATTTATAAAACTGTTTCAAAGCGAGCCACATTGTTTGGAGATTAAATAATGGTTTATTAAAAAAAGACACATTTTTTTATTTTATAAAATATAAATGAAGTAACATATATTTTTTGCTCTACTTACTTATAACATTACAAAAATAATTTTTGTATTATTATTTTTTTAATTTAATTATTATACAGGGTGTGGCATGAAGATCTACCACATTTTGAAGAGATATAAAAAATGAAAAAATTTAACTAGAAAAAAACTAAATTTATTTTTGAAAAGAAAATAAATGAAATTTTTTTAAATGTATTTTTAACATTATCAGACAAAAAAAAGGGGGGGGGTCAAAAAAAATTCTAGCCCTTTTGATCAAACTCAACCAAATTTTGTATACATATTCTGTGGATCCCCAGAAGGCTAGAAATGCAAAAACTAACCAAATTTTGTATGCATAGTTTGGTCGAAAGGGCTAGAATTTTCATTTTTGACCCTCCCCCCATTTAGAGTGGTTAGTTTTTGCATTTCTAGCCCTCTGGGTATACAAAATTTTGGTTGATTTTGGTTGAAAGGGCTAGAATTTTCAATTTTGACCATCCCCCCGTTTTGGGTGGTTAGTTTTTGCATTTCTGGCCTTCTGGGGGTCCACAGAATATGTATATAAAATTTGGTTGAGTTTGATCGAAAGGGCTAGAATTTTCATTTTTGAACCCCCCTCCACTTTTGTCTGATAATGTTTAAAATACATAAAAAAAAATATTTTATGTTCTTTTCAAAAATATATTCAGTTTTTTCCTAGTTAAATTTTTCATTTTTTTTATACCTCTTCAAAATGTGGTAGATCTTTATGCCACAGCCTGTACTTTTTAAAATCAGTATTATTCAAGAGGGTTCAAGAGCCGCACGAGATTGACTGAAGAGCCGCATGCGGCTCATGGGCTACAGTTGTGGCCACCTCTGTTATATTGTATTGTAGCCTTCTTTATTGGTTCTAAGTTATACATTTCTTAGTATACAAGTTTTTATTATTAATTTTATAATTTTGAATTTATAATTTTATCTACAGTTTTTATAATAAGCATTTACATCTGTATATTTATATATTACTTTAATTTATTATTATTATTATTTTTTTTTTCAACTTTTACAATTTGAATTTTAATATTTATAATAAGTACTAACTATTCGAAACTATAGTCTCTAACAAATAAATAATATATATGCAGATATATAATTTCGATATATATGCATCAATCAGAGGACAACCTATTTGTTTCTCTTTGTGAATAAACAACTCTCGTACTCTCGGCAAAGCAAAAACTTTTCAATTAAGTCACATGATTCCGCGATATTTCAGCCCCCGACAAACTATCCCCGACAGAACATCCCCCGACAAAATATCCTTCAGACAAAATATCTCATGACAAAATAACCCTTCCCCTCGTGAATCTTATGAGTAATGCAAATCGACTCCGGTTCGGTTAATATATATTCAGTTAGGCCTCGGTTGGGTTCGTATAGCTCCTTTTCGCCGATGCCAACCGATCCGTCTGAAAACCAGCCCGCAAAAGGAGCTATACGAACCCAATCGTTCCGAACTGAATATATATTAGATACAATTTTGATGGCTCATGTGCAAGTATAATTACGTAATGGAGAGGGATTCAGCCAATGGGTAGCCTCTGCTGAATAAAAAAAAAAACCGCCAATTATGAAAAACGTTTCCGGCTTTAATTAAATAATGCCATCATCAGTTCCTAAGAGTTGATGAGTCTTTGAAGACGAGCGCCATATTTATGTATAAGGTGTCCGAGCATGATGGTATTCCTCGATGGTTATAAATTTGATACAATTTTGATGGCTGTATTGGTATATAATTAAGCAAATGGAGAGGGATTCCAGCCAATGGGTAACTCTCTGGATATATATAAATCCAGAACCTCCGAAAGTTTAGTCCGGGCGGGGTGTGTTTGGGGCTCCCATTTTTTCCTAATCAAACACGACAGACAGCAGCACTTTCAAACTGCTAATTAGCCGCCAAAATATAAAAGTCTGTTTATATTATTCAAAACTATGATTATAAGCTTCTCACTTAATCTCTTTTGTATTCTCTCTTAAACTGGGTAATATTTTATCAGAAGATATTATGTCGGGGGATGTTATATGTCGGGGGCTGAAATGTCGCGGTACCAAGTCTCTCATACACCGAACAATATTTCGGGTTGACCAGCCCTGTCTTAGAGCATTTAATGGAAGACGAAATGACGCATTATACACCATAAACGATTATCGGTTGATTCGTACATTTTGTTGTATTATTTTTATTCGGCAGTCGGCTCCAATCGACCGATAATCGTTCAATGTGTTCGTACCTTTAGAGACATTTTTTACTTAGGCCTCAGTTTTTCTTCTTAGGATCAAAACAGGGACCGTGTCACTTGGGGGGAGCTCTGTATATAAATTTATACTTTATTATATATTTCTCTATTTTTTTTATTCGTAAGATACTTGTAATCATTGATCCTTGTGTTATTTCCAGGCGAACCAGTATTGGATAATAAACACTACATTCTACAATATGATAATCCAGTATCCTGAGAAAGTTCAACTGAATTGCTAACATCATCAGCATCCTCAAGAAATAGTGCATCAAGAACCACGACTACTCCTTCAAGACATTAAGATGAAGAGAAGAATCTGCGCCATCTTTATTATTAATCAGCAGTATGGGAGAACATGAAGATCCTGATCAAGAGGAAGGAACCAATTTTCACCAATAACTTGCTTTACAATTAACAGATTTTCAAATATAGAGTCTCATTTTCTTCTCTATATAAGGGTCAACCTTTTTTGTATATGAAACGCAATTTGATAAATCTTATAATTATAGTTATAACGGATTTGAATATTGACATGAACGGCATTTAGAAATTTGATCACCAGCAAATGCTTGATATTTAAGTAATTAGTACTCTGGAGCCACCGAGCGATGCACGGCCAAATTACCCCCCCCCCGAAACCACGCACCTCGCCCCCACAGCCAACCCCAATCCGCCCGCAAATGCTTGATATCTAAGTAATTATTATTGTTATCAAATTATTTTATATAAGAAGAAATGTTTAGCCTTTTATTCTGAATAAAGCAACACCTTAATGTTAAAATTCGGTTTACAAATAAGGGAATTACAGCCGGAAAGCAATTCTTTAAATAAAAACTATAAATTACTTTAGGTTAAAAACAATTCTGTTACCATCGACAGTGAAATCTTTTATTCATCTATAAATTACATTGCATTCAGTCGTTGCATTCGAAATGCATCGAATAACTTGATTTTTCATAAATGGATTTTCAAAAATAAGGTGTCATTTTTGTCTCTATCAAAGGCTCAATATTTTATATATGAAACTCAATTTTTGAGATTTAATAATTATTGAGTTATAATGATATGAATATTGACATGAACAACATTTGTAAATTTGTTCACAATAGCAAATGCGTGATATCTAAGTAATTATTAGTGTTATAAAATTATTTTAAATGAGAAGAAATGTTTAGCATTTTATTCTGAATTAATCAACACCTTAATGTTAAAATTCGGTTCCAAAATAAGAGAATTACAGCCGGAAAGCAATTCTTTAAATTGAAACTCTAAAAATAACATTGCATTCAGACTTGGATACGAAATGCATCGAATAACTTGATTGTTTATAAATGGATTTTCAAAAATAAGGCGTAATTTTCATCTCTATAAAAGGCTCAACATTTTTCTAAACGAAACACAATTTGAAAAATCTTATAAAAAATTGACTTGAGAAAAATTTTGATATTTGATAACACATTGAATATGATAGCCCCAGATTAACTCAGTTGTTTTTCAAGTAAATTTCAAAAACAATATGTTATTTTCTTCTATATAAAAGGCTGAACATTTTATCATATATGAAACATATTTTGAAAAATCTAATAATTATTGAGTTATAATGATTTGAATAATGATATGAACGACATTAGTAACTTTGGTCACAGGCAATTGCTTGATATCTAAGTAATTATTAGTGTTATAAAATTATTTTGTATTAGAAGAAATGTTTAGCATTTTATTCTGAATTAATCAACCCCTTAATGTTAAAATTTGGTTCACAAATAAGAGAATTAGAGCCGGAAAACAATTCTTTAAATAAAAACGCTATAAATTCCATTGGCTTCAGAATTGCATTCGAAATGCATGGAATTACATGATTATTTATAAATGGAGTTTCAAAAATAAGGTGTCTTTTTCTTCTGTATAAAAGGCTCAATATTTTATATATGAAACACAATTTAATAAATCTTATAATTACTGAAATATTAACGAATGAAAAATTGACTTGAGAAAAATTCTAATATTTGAGAACATATTGAATATGATAGCCCCAGATTAACTCGGTTGTTTTTCAAGTAAATTTCAAAAACAATATTTCATTTTCTTCCATATAAATTGCGCAACATTTTATATATGAAACACAATTTGATAAATTTCATAATTATTAAGTTATAATGATTTGAATATTGACATGAACGACATTTTGCAAATTTATTCATCAGTAAATGCTTGATATCTAAGTAATTATTAGTGTTATAAAATTATTTTAAATTAGAAGAAATGTTTAGCCTTTTATTCTGAATTAATCAACACCATAATGTTAAAATTCGGTTTACAAATATGAGAATTAGAGCAAGAAAACAATTCTTTAAATAAAAACTCTATAAATTCCATTGGATTCAGAATTGCATTCGAAATGCATGGAATTACATGATTATTTATAAATGCAGTTTCAAAAATAAGGCGTCATTTTCTTCTATTTAAAAGGCGCAACATTTTATATATGAAACATATTTTGATAAATCTAATAATTATTGAGTTATAACGATTTGAATATTGATATGAACGACATTTGCAAATTTCCTCATCAGTAAATGCTTGATATCTAAGTAATTATTAGTGTTATAAAATTATTTTAAATTAGAAGAAATGTTTAGCCTTTTATTCTGAATTAATCAACACCTTAATGTTAAAATTCGGTTTACAAATATGAGAATTAGAGCAAGAAAACAATTCTTTAAATAAAAACTCTATAAATTCCATTGGATTCAGAATTGCATTCGAAATGCATGGAATTACATGATTATTTATAAATGGAGTTTCAAAAATAAGGTGTCATTTTCTTCTGTATAAAAGGCTCAATATTTTATATATGAAACACAATTTAATAAATCTTATAATTACAGAAATATTAACGAATGAAAAATTGACTTGAGAAAAATTCTAATATTTGAGAACATATTGAATATGATAGCCCCAGATTAACTCGGTTGTTTTTCAAGTAAATTCCAAAAACAATATTTCATTTTCTTCTATATAAATCGCGCAACATTTTATATATGAAACACAATTTGATAAATTTCATAATTATTAAGTTATAATGATTTGAATATTGACATGAACGACATTTGCAAATTTATTCATCAGTAAATGCTTGATATCTAAGTAATTATTAGTGTTATAAAATTATTTTAAATTAGAAGAAATGTTTAGCCTTTTATTCTGAATTAATCAACACCATAATGTTAAAATTCGGTTTACAAATATGAGAATTAGAGCAAGAAAACAATTCTTTAAATAAAAACTCTATAAATTCCATTGGATTCAGAATTGCATTCGAAATGCATGGAATTACATGATTATTTATAAATGGAGTTTCAAAAATAAGGTGTCATTTTCTTCTGTATAAAAGGCTCAATATTTTATATATGAAACACAATTTAATAAATCTTATAATTACAGAAATATTAACGAATGAAAAATTGACTTGAGAAAAATTCTAATATTTGAGAACATATTGAATATGATAGCCCCAGATTAACTCGGTTGTTTTTCAAGTAAATTCCAAAAACAATATTTCATTTTCTTCTATATAAATCGCGCAACATTTTATATATGAAACACAATTTGATAAATTTCATAATTATTAAGTTATAATGATTTGAATATTGACATGAACGACATTTGCAAATTTATTCATCAGTAAATGCTTGATATCTAAGTAATTATTAGTGTTATAAAATTATTTTAAATTAGAAGAAATGTTTAGCCTTTTATTCTGAATTAATCAACACCTTAATGTTAAAATTCGGTTTACAAATATGAGAATTATAGCAAGAAAACAATTCTTTAAATAAAAACTCTATAAATTCCATTGGATTCAGAATTGCATTCGAAATGCATGGAATTACATGATTATTTATAAATGGAGTTTCAAAAATAAGGTGTCATTTTCTTCTGTATAAAAGGCTCAATATTTTATATATGAAACACAATTTAATAAATCTTATAATTACAGAAATATTAACGAATGAAAAATTGACTTGAGAAAAATTCTAATATTTGAGAACATATTGAATATGATAGCCCCAGATTAACTCGGTTGTTTTTCAAGTAAATTCCAAAAACAATATTTCATTTTCTTCTATATAAATCGCGCAACATTTTATATATGAAACACAATTTGATAAATTTCATAATTATTAAGTTATAATGATTTGAATATTGACATGAACGACATTTGCAAATTTATTCATCAGTAAATGCTTGATATCTAAGTAATTATTAGTGTTATAAAATTATTTTAAATTAGAAGAAATGTTTAGCCTTTTATTCTGAATTAATCAACACCATAATGTTAAAATTCGGTTTACAAATATGAGAATTAGAGCAAGAAAACAATTCTTTAAATAAAAACTCTATAAATTCCATTGGATTCAGAATTGCATTCGAAATGCATGGAATTACATGATTATTTATAAATGGAGTTTCAAAAATAAGGTGTCATTTTCTTCTGTATAAAAGGCTCAATATTTTATATATGAAACACAATTTAATAAATCTTATAATTACAGAAATATTAACGAATGAAAAATTGACTTGAGAAAAATTCTAATATTTGAGAACATATTGAATATGATAGCCCCAGATTAACTCGGTTGTTTTTCAAGTAAATTCCAAAAACAATATTTCATTTTCTTCTATATAAATCGCGCAACATTTTATATATGAAACACAATTTGATAAATTTCATAATTATTAAGTTATAATGATTTGAATATTGACATGAACGACATTTGCAAATTTATTCATCAGTAAATGCTTGATATCTAAGTAATTATTAGTGTTATAAAATTATTTTAAATTAGAAGAAATGTTTAGCCTTTTATTCTGAATTAATCAACACCTTAATGTTAAAATTCGGTTTACAAATATGAGAATTAGAGCAAGAAAACAATTCTTTAAATAAAAACTCTATAAATTCCATTGGATTCAGAATTGCATTCGAAATGCATGGAATTACATGATTATTTATAAATGGAGTTTCAAAAATAAGGTGTCATTTTCTTCTGTATAAAAGGCTCAATATTTTATATATGAAACACAATTTAATAAATCTTATAATTACAGAAATATTAACGAATGAAAAATTGACTTGAGAAAAATTCTAATATTTGAGAACATATTGAATATGATAGCCCCAGATTAACTCGGTTGTTTTTCAAGTAAATTTCAAAAACAATATTTCATTTTCTTCTATATAAATCGCGCAACATTTTATATATTAAACACAATTTGATAAATTTCATAATTATTAAGTTATAATGATTTGAATATTGACATGAACGACATTTGCAAATTTATTCATCAGTAAATGCTTGATATCTAAGTAATTATTAGTGTTATAAAATTATTTTAAATTAGAAGAAATGTTTAGCCTTTTATTCTGAATTAATCAACACCATAATGTTAAAATTCGGTTTACAAATATGAGAATTATAGCAAGAAAACAATTCTTTAAATAAAAACTCTATAAATTCCATTGGATTCAGAATTGCATTCGAAATGCATGGAATTACATGATTATTTATAAATGGAGTTTCAAAAATAAGGTGTCATTTTCTTCTGTATAAAAGGCTCAATATTTTATATATGAAACACAATTTAATAAATCTTATAATTACAGAAATATTAACGAATGAAAAATTGACTTGAGAAAAATTCTAATATTTGAGAACATATTGAATATGATAGCCCCAGATTAACTCGGTTGTTTTTCAAGTAAATTTCAAAAACAATATTTCATTTTCTTCTATATAAATCGCGCAACATTTTATATATTAAACACAATTTGATAAATTTCATAATTATTAAGTTATAATGATTTGAATATTGACATGAACGACATTTGCAAATTTCCTCATCAGTAAATGCTTGATATCTAGTTATTATTAGTGTTATAAAATTATTTTAAATTAGAAGAAATGTTTAACCTTTTATTCTGAATAAATCAACACCTTAATGTTAAAATTCGGTTTACAAATATGAGAATTAGAGCAAGAAAACAATTCTTTAAATAAAAACTCTATAAATTCCATTGGATTCAGAATTGCATTCGAAATGCATGGAATTACATGATTATTTATAAATGGAGTTTCAAAAATAAGGTGTCATTTTCTTCTGTATAAAAGGCTCAATATTTTATATATGAAACACAATTTAATAAATCTTATAATTACAGAAATATTAACGAATGAAAAATTGACTTGAGAAAAATTCTAATATTTGAGAACATATTGAATATGATAGCCCCAGATTAACTCGGTTGTTTTTCAAGTAAATTTCAAAAACAATATTTCATTTTCTTCTATATAAATCGCGCAACATTTTATATATTAAACACAATTTGATAAATTTCATAATTATTAAGTTATAATGATTTGAATATTGACATGAACGACATTTGCAAATTTCTTCATCAGTAAATGCTTGATATCTAGTTATTATTAGTGTTATAAAATTATTTTAAATTAGAAGAAATGTTTAACCTTTTATTCTGAATAAATCAACACCTTAATGTTAAAATTCGGTTTACAAATATGAGAATTAGAGCAAGAAAACAATTCTTTAAATAAAAACTCTATAAATTCCATTGGATTCAGAATTGCATTCGAAATGCATGGAATTACATGATTATTTATAAATGGAGTTTCAAAAATAAGGTGTCTTTTTCTTCTGTATAAAAGGCTCAATATTTTATATATGAAACACAATTTAATAAATCTTATAATTACTGAGATATTAACGAATGAAAAATTGACTTGAGAAAAATTCTAATATTTGAGAACATATTGAATATGATAGCCCCAGATTAACTCGATTGTTTTTCAAGTAAATTTCAAAAACAATATTTCATTTTCTTCTATATAAATCGCGCAACATTTTATATATAAAACACAATTTGATAAATTTCATAATTATTAAGTTATAATGATTTGAATATTGACATGAACGACATTTGCAAATTTCCTCATCAGTAAATGCTTGATATCTAGTTATTATTAGTGTTATAAAATTATTTTAAATTAGAAGAAATGTTTAACCTTTTATTCTGAATAAATCAACACCTTAATGTTAAAATTCGGTTTACAAAATATGAGAATTAGAGCAAGAAAACAATTCTTTAAATAAAAACTCTATAAATTCCATTGGATTCAGAATTGCATTCGAAAATGCATGGAATTACATGATTATTTATAAATGGAGTTTCAAAAATAAGGTGTCTTTTTCTTCTGTATAAAAGGCTCAATATTTTATATATGAAACACAATTCAATAAATCTTATAATTACTGAAATATTAACGAATGAAAAATTGGCTTGAGAAAAATTCTAATATTTGAGAACATATTGAATATGATAGCCCCAGATTAACTCGGTTGTTTTTCAAGTAAATTTCAAAAACAATATTTCATTTTCTTCTATATAAATCGCGCAACATTTTATATTTAAACACAATTTGATAAATTTCATAATTATTAAGTTATAATGATTTGAATATTGACATGAACGACATTTGCAAATTTCCTCATCAGTAAATGCTTGATATCTAGTTATTATTAGTGTTATAAAATTATTTTAAATTAGAAGAAATGTTTAACCTTTTATTCTGAATAAATCAACACCTTAATGTTAAAATTCGGTTTACAAATATGAGAATTAGAGCAAGAAAACAATTCTTTAAATAAAAACTCTATAAATTCCATTGGATTCAGAATTGCATTCGAAATGCATGGAATTAAATGATTATTTATAAATGTAGTTTCAAAAATAAGGTGTCATTTTCTTCTGTATAAAAGGCTCAACATTTTATATATGAAACATATTTTGATAAATCTAATAATTATTGAGTTATAACGATTTGAATATTGATATGAACGACATTTGCAAATTTCCTCATCAGTAAATGCTTGATATCTAAGTAATTATTAGTGTTATAAAATTATTTTAAATTAGAAGAAATGTTTAGCCTTTTATTCTGAATTAATCAACACCTTAATGTTAAAATTCGGTTTACAAATATGAGAATTAGAGCAAGAAAACAATTCTTTAAATAAAAACTCTATAAATTCCATTGGATTCAGAATTGCATTCGAAATGCATGGAATTACATGATTATTTATAAATGTAGTTTCAAAAATAAGGTGTCTTTTTCTTCTGTATAAAAGGCTCAACATTTTATATATGAAACATATTTTGATAAATCTAATAATTATTGAGTTATAACGATTTGAATATTGATATGAACGACATTTGCAAATTTCCTCATCAGTAAATGCTTGATATCTAAGTAATTATTAGTGTTATAAAATTATTTTAAATTAGAAGAAATGTTTAGCCTTTTATTCTGAATTAATCAACACCTTAATGTTAAAATTCGGTTTACAAATATGAGAATTAGAGCAAGAAAACAATTCTTTAAATAAAAACTCTATAAATTCCATTGGATTCAGAATTGCATTCGAAATGCATGGAATTACATGATTATTTATAAATGGAGTTTCAAAAATAAGGTGTCATTTTCTTCTGTATAAAAGGCTCAATATTTTATATATGAAACACAATTTAATAAATCTTATAATTACTGAAATATTAACGAATGAAAAATTGACTTGAGAAAAATTCTAATATTTGAGAACATATTGAATATGATAGCCCCAGATTAACTCGGTTGTTTTTCAAGTAAATTTCAAAAACAATATTTCATTTTCTTCTATATAAATCGCGCAACATTTTATATATTAAACACAATTTGATAAATTTCATAATTATTAAGTTATAATGATTTGAATATTGACATGAACGACATTTGCAAATTTCCTCATCAGTAAATGCTTGATATCTAGTTATTATTAGTGTTATAAAATTATTTTAAATTAGAAGAAATGTTTAACCTTTTATTCTGAATAAATCAACACCTTAATGTTAAAATTCGGTTTACAAATATGAGAATTAGAGCAAGAAAACAATTCTTTAAATAAAAACTCTATAAATTCCATTGGATTCAGAATTGCATTCGAAATGCATGGAATTACATGATTATTTATAAATGGAGTTTCAAAAATAAGGTGTCATTTTCTTCTGTATAAAAGGCTCAATATTTTATATATGAAACACAATTTAATAAATCTTATAATTACTGAAATATTAACGAATGAAAAATTGACTTGAGAAAAATTCTAATATTTGAGAACATATTGAATATGATAGCCCCAGATTAACTCGGTTGTTTTTCAAGTAAATTTCAAAAACAATATTTCATTTTCTTCTATATAAATCGCGCAACATTTTATATATTAAACACAATTTGATAAATTTCATAATTATTAAGTTATAATGATTTGAATATTGACATGAACGACATTTGCAAATTTCCTCATCAGTAAATGCTTGATATCTAGTTATTATTAGTGTTATAAAATTATTTTAAATTAGAAGAAATGTTTAACCTTTTATTCTGAATAAATCAACACCTTAATGTTAAAATTCGGTTTACAAATATGAGAATTAGAGCAAGAAAACAATTCTTTAAATAAAAACTCTATAAATTCCATTGGATTCAGAATTGCATTCGAAATGCATGGAATTACATGATTATTTATAAATGGAGTTTCAAAAATAAGGTGTCTTTTTCTTCTGTATAAAAGGCTCAATATTTTATATATGAAACACAATTTAATAAATCTTATAATTACTGAAATATTAACGAATGAAAAATTGACTTGAGAAAAATTCTAATATTTGAGAACATATTGAATATGATAGCCCCAGATTAACTCGGTTGTTTTTCAAGTAAATTTCAAAAACAATATTTCATTTTCTTCTATATAAATCGCGCAACATTTTATATATTAAACACAATTTGATAAATTTCATAATTATTAAGTTATAATGATTTGAATATTGACATGAACGACATTTGCAAATTTCCTCATCAGTAAATGCTTGATATCTAGTTATTATTAGTGTTATAAAATTATTTTAAATTAGAAGAAATGTTTAACCTTTTATTCTGAATAAATCAACACCTTAATGTTAAAATTCGGTTTACAAATATGAGAATTAGAGCAAGAAAACAATTCTTTAAATAAAAACTCTATAAATTCCATTGGATTCAGAATTGCATTCGAAATGCATGGAATTACATGATTATTTATAAATGGAGTTTCAAAAATAAGGTGTCTTTTTCTTCTGTATAAAAGGCTCAATATTTTATATATGAAACACAATTTAATAAATCTTATAATTACTGAAATATTAACGAATGAAAAATTGACTTGAGAAAAATTCTAATATTTGAGAACATATTGAATATGATAGCCCCAGATTAACTCGGTTGTTTTTCAAGTAAATTTCAAAAACAATATTTCATTTTCTTCTATATAAATCGCGCAACATTTTATATATTAAACACAATTTGATAAATTTCATAATTATTAAGTTATAATGATTTGAATATTGACATGAACGACATTTGCAAATTTCCTCATCAGTAAATGCTTGATATCTAGTTATTATTAGTGTTATAAAATTATTTTAAATTAGAAGAAATGTTTAACCTTTTATTCTGAATAAATCAACACCTTAATGTTAAAATTCGGTTTACAAATATGAGAATTAGAGCAAGAAAACAATTCTTTAAATAAAAACTCTATAAATTCCATTGGATTCAGAATTGCATTCGAAATGCATGGAATTACATGATTATTTATAAATGGAGTTTCAAAAATAAGGTGTCTTTTTCTTCTGTATAAAAGGCTCAATATTTTATATATGAAACACAATTTAATAAATCTTATAATTACTGAGATATTAACGAATGAAAAATTGACTTGAGAAAAATTCTAATATTTGAGAACATATTGAATATGATAGCCCCAGATTAACTCGGTTGTTTTTCAAGTAAATTTCAAAAACAATATTTCATTTTCTTCTATATAAATCGCGCAACATTTTATATATAAATCACAATTTTATAAATTTCATAATTATTAAGTTATAATGATTTGAATATTGACATGAACGACATTTGCAAATTTCCTCATCAGTAAATGCTTGATATCTAGTTATTATTAGTGTTATAAAATTATTTTAAATTAGAAGAAATGTTTAACCTTTTATTCTGAATAAATCAACACCTTAATGTTAAAATTCGGTTTACAAATATGAGAATTAGAGCAAGAAAACAATTCTTTAAATAAAAACTCTATAAATTCCATTGGATTCAGAATTGCATTCGAAATGCATGGAATTACATGATTATTTATAAATGGAGTTTCAAAAATAAGGTGTCATTTTCTTCTGTATAAAAGGCTCAATATTTTATATATGAAACACAATTCAATAAATCTTATAATTACTGAAATATTAACGAATGAAAAATTGACTTGAGAAAAATTTTGACATTTGAGAACACATTGAATATGATAGCCCTAGCTTATCTCGAATGTATTTTAAGTAAATTTCAAAATCACTATGTTATTTTCTTCTATATAAAAGGCTCAACATTTTTCTATATGAAACACAATTTGATAAATCTAAAAATTATTGAGTTATAATGTTTTGAATATAGACATGAACGACATTTGCAAATTTGTTCACTACTAAATGCTTGATATCTAAGTAATTTATTAGTTTTATCAAATTATTTTATATTAGAAGAAATGTTTTTTCTTCTGTATAAAAGGCTCAATATTTTATATATGAAACACAATTTAATAAATCTTATAATTACTGAAATATTAACGAATGAAAAATTGACTTGAGAAAAATTCTAATATTTGAGAACATATTGAATATGATAGCCCCAGATTAACTCGGTTGTTTTTCAAGTAAATTTCAAAAACAATATTTCATTTTCTTCTATATAAATCGCGCAACATTTTATATTTTAAACACAATTTGATAAATTTCATAATTATTAAGTTATAATGATTTGAATATTGACATGAACGACATTTGCAAATTTCCTCATCAGTAAATGCTTGATATCTAGTTATTATTAGTGTTATAAAATTATTTTAAATTAGAAGAAATGTTTAACCTTTTATTCTGAATAAATCAACACCTTAATGTTAAAATTCGGTTTACAAATATGAGAATTAGAGCAAGAAAACAATTCTTTAAATAAAAACTCTATAAATTCCATTGGATTCAGAATTGCATTCGAAATGCATGGAATTACATGATTATTTATAAATGGAGTTTCAAAAATAAGGTGTCTTTTTCTTCTGTATAAAAGGCTCAATATTTTATATATGAAACACAATTCAATAAATCTTATAATTACTGAAATATTAACGAATGAAAAATTGACTTGAGAAAAATTCTAATATTTGAGAACATATTGAATATGATAGCCCCAGATTAACTCGGTTGTTTTTCAAGTAAATTTCAAAAACAATATTTCATTTTCTTCTATATAAATCGCGCAACATTTTATATATTAAACACAATTTGATAAATTTCATAATTATTAAGTTATAATGATTTGAATATTGACATGAACGACATTTGCAAATTTCCTCATCAGTAAATGCTTGATATCTAGTTATTATTAGTGTTATAAAATTATTTTAAATTAGAAGAAATGTTTAACCTTTTATTCTGAATAAATCAACACCTTAATGTTAAAATTCGGTTTACAAATATGAGAATTAGAGCAAGAAAACAATTCTTTAAATAAAAACTCTATAAATTCCATTGGATTCAGAATTGCATTCGAAATGCATGGAATTACATGATTATTTATAAATGTAATTTCAAAAATAAGGCGTCATTTTCTTCTGTATAAAAGGCGCAACATTTTATATATGAAACATATTTTGATAAATCTAATAATTATTGAGTTATAACGATTTGAATATTGATATGAACGACATTTGCAAATTTCCTCATCAGTAAATGCTTGATATCTAAGTAATTATTAGTGTTATAAAATTATTTTAAATTAGAAGAAATGTTTAGCCTTTTATTCTGAATTAATCAACACCTTAATGTTAAAATTCGGTTTACAAATATGAGAATTAGAGCAAGAAAACAATTCTTTAAATAAAAACTCTATAAATTCCATTGGATTCAGAATTGCATTCGAAATGCATGGAATTACATGATTATTTATAAATGGAGTTTCAAAAATAAGGTGTCATTTTCTTCTGTATAAAAGGCTCAATATTTTATATATGAAACACAATTTAATAAATCTTATAATTACTAGAAATATTAACGAATGAAAAATTGACTTGAGAAAAATTCTAATATTTGAGAACATATTGAATATGATAGCCCCAGATTAACTCGGTTGTTTTTCAAGTAAATTTCAAAAACAATATTTCATTTTCTTCTATATAAATCGCGCAACATTTTATATATGAAACACAATTTGATAAATTTCATAATTATTAAGTTATAATGATTTGAATATTGACATGAACGACATTTGCAAATTTCTTCATCAGTAAATGCTTGATATCTAAGTTATTATTAGTGTTATAAAATTATTTTAAATTAGAAGAAATGTTTAACCTTTTATTCTGAATAAATCAACACCTTAATGTTAAAATTCGGTTTACAAATATGAGAATTAGAGCAAGAAAACAATTCTTTAAATAAAAACTCTATAAATTCCATTGGATTCAGAATTGCATTCGAAATGCATGGAATTACATGATTATTTATAAATGGAGTTTCAAAAATAAGGTGTCTTTTTCTTCTGTATAAAAGGCTCAATATTTTATATATGAAACACAATTTAATAAATCTTATAATTACTGAAATATTAACGAATGAAAAATTGACTTGAGAAAAATTCTAATATTTGAGAACATATTGAATATGATAGCCCCAGATTAACTCGGTTGTTTTTCAAGTAAATTTCAAAAACAATATTTCATTTTCTTCTATATAAATCGCGCAACATTTTATATATTAAACACAATTTGATAAATTTCATAATTATTAAGTTATAATGATTTGAATATTGACATGAACGACATTTGCAAATTTCCTCATCAGTAAATGCTTGATATCTAGTTATTATTAGTGTTATAAAATTATTTTAAATTAGAAGAAATGTTTAACCTTTTATTCTGAATAAATCAACACCTTAATGTTAAAATTCGGTTTACAAATATGAGAATTAGAGCAAGAAAACAATTCTTTAAATAAAAACTCTATAAATTCCATTGGATTCAGAATTGCATTCGAAATGCATGGAATTACATGATTATTTATAAATGGAGTTTCAAAAATAAGGTGTCTTTTTCTTCTGTATAAAAGGCTCAATATTTTATATATGAAACACAATTTAATAAATCTTATAATTACTGAAATATTAACGAATGAAAAATTGACTTGAGAAAAATTCTAATATTTGAGAACATATTGAATATGATAGCCCCAGATTAACTCGGTTGTTTTTCAAGTAAATTTCAAAAACAATATTTCATTTTCTTCTATATAAATCGCGCAACATTTTATATATTAAACACAATTTGATAAATTTCATAATTATTAAGTTATAATGATTTGAATATTGACATGAACGACATTTGCAAATTTCCTCATCAGTAAATGCTTGATATCTAGTTATTATTAGTGTTATAAAATTATTTTAAATTAGAAGAAATGTTTAACCTTTTATTCTGAATAAATCAACACCTTAATGTTAAAATTCGGTTTACAAATATGAGAATTAGAGCAAGAAAACAATTCTTTAAATAAAAACTCTATAAATTCCATTGGATTCAGAATTGCATTCGAAATGCATGGAATTACATGATTATTTATAAATGGAGTTTCAAAAATAAGGTGTCTTTTTCTTCTGTATAAAAGGCTCAATATTTTATATATGAAACACAATTTAATAAATCTTATAATTACTGAAATATTAACGAATGAAAAATTGACTTGAGAAAAATTCTAATATTTGAGAACATATTGAATATGATAGCCCCAGATTAACTCGGTTGTTTTTCAAGTAAATTTCAAAAACAATATTTCATTTTCTTCTATATAAATCGCGCAACATTTTATATATTAAACACAATTTGATAAATTTCATAATTATTAAGTTATAATGATTTGAATATTGACATGAACGACATTTGCAAATTTCCTCATCAGTAAATGCTTGATATCTAGTTATTATTAGTGTTATAAAATTATTTTAAATTAGAAGAAATGTTTAACCTTTTATTCTGAATAAATCAACACCTTAATGTTAAAATTCGGTTTACAAATATGAGAATTAGAGCAAGAAAACAATTCTTTAAATAAAAACTCTATAAATTCCATTGGATTCAGAATTGCATTCGAAATGCATGGAATTACATGATTATTTATAAATGGAGTTTCAAAAATAAGGTGTCTTTTTCTTCTGTATAAAAGGCTCAATATTTTATATATGAAACACAATTTAATAAATCTTATAATTACTGAGATATTAACGAATGAAAAATTGACTTGAGAAAAATTCTAATATTTGAGAACATATTGAATATGATAGCCCCAGATTAACTCGGTTGTTTTTCAAGTAAATTTCAAAAACAATATTTCATTTTCTTCTATATAAATCGCGCAACATTTTATATATAAAACACAATTTGATAAATCTAATAATTATTAAGTTATAATGATTTGAATATTGACATGAACGACATTTGCAAATTTCCTCATCAGTAAATGCTTGATATCTAGTTATTATTAGTGTTATAAAATTATTTTAAATTAGAAGAAATGTTTAACCTTTTATTCTGAATAAATCAACACCTTAATGTTAAAATTCGGTTTACAAATATGAGAATTAGAGCAAGAAAACAATTCTTTAAATAGAAACTCTATAAATTCCATTGCATTCAGAATTGCATTCGAAATGCATCGAATAACTTGATTATTTATAAATGGATTTTCAAAAATAAGGTGTCATTTTCTTCTCTATAAAAGGCTCAATATTTTACTATATGAAACACAATTCAATAAATCTTATAATTACTGAGATATTAACGAATGAAAAATTGACTTGAGCAAAATTTTGATATTTGAGAACACATTGAATATGATACCCCTAGCTTATCTCGAATGTATTTTAAGTAAATTTCAAAATCACTGTGTAATTTTCTTCTAAATAAAAGGCTCAACATTTTTCTATATGAAACACAATTTGATAAATCTAAGAATTACTGAGTTATAATGTTTTGAATATAGACATGAACGACATTTGCAAATTTGTTCACTACTAAATGCTTGATATCTAAGTAATTATTAGTTTTATCAAATTATTTTATATTAGAAGAAATGTTTTTTCTTCTGTATAAAAGGCTCAATATTTTATATATGAAACACAATTTAATAAATCTTATAATTACTGAAATATTAACGAATGAAAAATTGACTTGAGAAAAATTCTAATATTTGAGAACATATTGAATATGATAGCCCCAGATTAACTCGGTTGTTTTTCAAGTAAATTTCAAAAACAATATTTCATTTTCTTCTATATAAATCGCGCAACATTTTATATTTTAAACACAATTTGATAAATTTCATAATTATTAAGTTATAATGATTTGAATATTGACATGAACGACATTTGCAAATTTCCTCATCAGTAAATGCTTGATATCTAGTTATTATTAGTGTTATAAAATTATTTTAAATTAGAAGAAATGTTTAACCTTTTATTCTGAATAAATCAACACCTTAATGTTAAAATTCGGTTTACAAATATGAGAATTAGAGCAAGAAAACAATTCTTTAAATAAAAACTCTATAAATTCCATTGGATTCAGAATTGCATTCGAAATGCATGGAATTACATGATTATTTATAAATGGAGTTTCAAAAATAAGGTGTCATTTTCTTCTGTATAAAAGGCTCAATATTTTATATATGAAACACAATTCAATAAATCTTATAATTACAGAAATATTAACGAATGAAAAATTGACTTGAGAAAAATTTTAATATTTGAGAACATATTGAATATGATAGCCCCAGATTAACTCGGTTGTTTTTCAAGTAAATTTCAAAAACAATATTTCATTTTCTTCTATATAAATCGCGCAACATTTTATATATTAAACACAATTTGATAAATTTCATAATTATTAAGTTATAATGATTTGAATATTGACATGAACGACATTTGCAAATTTCTTCATCAGTAAATGCTTGATATCTAGTTATTATTAGTGTTATAAAATTATTTTAAATTAGAAGAAATGTTTAACCTTTTTATTCTGAATAAATCAACACCTTAATGTTAAAATTCGGTTTACAAATATGAGAATTAGAGCAAGAAAACAATTCTTTAAATAAAAACTCTATAAATTCCATTGGATTCAGAATTGCATTCGAAATGCATGGAATTACATGATTATTTATAAATGGAGTTTCAAAAATAAGGTGTCATTTTCTTCTGTATAAAAGGCTCAATATTTTATATATGAAACACAATTCAATAAATCTTATAATTACTGAAATATTAACGAATGAAAAATTGACTTGAGAAAAATTCTAATATTTGAGAACATATTGAATATGATAGCCCCAGATTAACTCGGTTGTTTTTCAAGTAAATTTCAAAAACAATATTTCATTTTCTTCTATATAAATCGCGCAACATTTTATATATTAAACACAATTTGATAAATTTCATAATTATTAAGTTATAATGATTTGAATATTGACATGAACGACATTTGCAAATTTCCTCATCAGTAAATGCTTGATATCTAGTTATTATTAGTGTTATAAAATTATTTTAAATTAGAAGAAATGTTTAACCTTTTATTCTGAATAAATCAACACCTTAATGTTAAAATTCGGTTTACAAATATGAGAATTAGAGCAAGAAAACAATTCTTTAAATAAAAACTCTATAAATTCCATTGGATTCAGAATTGCATTCGAAATGCATGGAATTACATGATTATTTATAAATGGAGTTTCAAAAATAAGGTGTCATTTTCTTCTGTATAAAAGGCTCAATATTTTATATATGAAACACAATTCAATAAATCTTATAATTACTGAAATATTAACGAATGAAAAATTGACTTGAGAAAAATTCTAATATTTGAGAACATATTGAATATGATAGCCCCAGATTAACTCGGTTGTTTTTCAAGTAAATTTCAAAAACAATATTTCATTTTCTTCTATATAAATCGCGCAACATTTTATATATTAAACACAATTTGATAAATTTCATAATTATTAAGTTATAATGATTTGAATATTGACATGAACGACATTTGCAAATTTCCTCATCAGTAAATGCTTGATATCTAGTTATTATTAGTGTTATAAAATTATTTTAAATTAGAAGAAATGTTTAACCTTTTATTCTGAATAAATCAACACCTTAATGTTAAAATTCGGTTTACAAATATGAGAATTAGAGCAAGAAAACAATTCTTTAAATAAAAACTCTATAAATTCCATTGGATTCAGAATTGCATTCGAAATGCATGGAATTACATGATTATTTATAAATGGAGTTTCAAAAATAAGGTGTCTTTTTCTTCTGTATAAAAGGCTCAATATTTTATATATGAAACACAATTCAATAAATCTTATAATTACTGAAATATTAACGAATGAAAAATTGACTTGAGAAAAATTCTAATATTTGAGAACATATTGAATATGATAGCCCCAGATTAACTCGGTTGTTTTTCAAGTAAATTTCAAAAACAATATTTCATTTTCTTCTATATAAATCGCGCAACATTTTATATATTAAACACAATTTGATAAATTTCATAATTATTAAGTTATAATGATTTGAATATTGACATGAACGACATTTGCAAATTTCCTCATCAGTAAATGCTTGATATCTAGTTATTATTAGTGTTATAAAATTATTTTAAATTAGAAGAAATGTTTAACCTTTTATTCTGAATAAATCAACACCTTAATGTTAAAATTCGGTTTACAAATATGAGAATTAGAGCAAGAAAACAATTCTTTAAATAAAAACTCTATAAATTCCATTGGATTCAGAATTGCATTCGAAATGCATGGAATTACATGATTATTTATAAATGGAGTTTCAAAAATAAGGTGTCTTTTTCTTCTGTATAAAAGGCTCAATATTTTATATATGAAACACAATTTAATAAATCTTATAATTACTGAGATATTAACGAATGAAAAATTGACTTGAGAAAAATTCTAATATTTGAGAACATATTGAATATGATAGCCCCAGATTAACTCGGTTGTTTTTCAAGTAAATTTCAAAAACAATATTTCATTTTCTTCTATATAAATCGCGCAACATTTTATATATTAAACACAATTTGATAAATTTCATAATTATTAAGTTATAATGATTTGAATATTGACATGAACGACATTTGCAAATTTCCTCATCAGTAAATGCTTGATATCTAGTTATTATTAGTGTTATAAAATTATTTTAAATTAGAAGAAATGTTTAACCTTTTATTCTGAATAAATCAACACCTTAATGTTAAAATTCGGTTTACAAATATGAGAATTAGAGCAAGAAAACAATTCTTTAAATAAAAACTCTATAAATTCCATTGGATTCAGAATTGCATTCGAAATGCATGGAATTACATGATTATTTATAAATGGAGTTTCAAAAATAAGGTGTCTTTTTCTTCTGTATAAAAGGCTCAATATTTTATATATGAAACACAATTTAATAAATCTTATAATTACTGAGATATTAACGAATGAAAAATTGACTTGAGAAAAATTCTAATATTTGAGAACATATTGAATATGATAGCCCCAGATTAACTCGGTTGTTTTTCAAGTAAATTTCAAAAACAATATTTCATTTTCTTCTATATAAATCGCGCAACATTTTATATATAAAACACAATTTGATAAATTTCATAATTATTAAGTTATAATGATTTGAATATTGACATGAACGACATTTGCAAATTTCCTCATCAGTAAATGCTTGATATCTAGTTATTATTAGTGTTATAAAATTATTTTAAATTAGAAGAAATGTTTAACCTTTTATTCTGAATAAATCAACACCTTAATGTTAAAATTCGGTTTACAAATATGAGAATTAGAGCAAGAAAACAATTCTTTAAATAAAAACTCTATAAATTCCATTGGATTCAGAATTGCATTCGAAATGCATGGAATTACATGATTATTTATAAATGGAGTTTCAAAAAATAAGGTGTCATTTTCTTCTGTATAAAAGGCTCAATATTTTATATATGAAACACAATTCAATAAATCTTATAATTACTGAAATATTAACGAATGAAAAATTGACTTGAGAAAAATTTTGACATTTGAGAACACATTGAATATGATAGCCCTAGCTTATCTCGAATGTATTTTAAGTAAATTTCAAAATCACTATGTTATTTTCTTCTATATAAAAGGCTCAACATTTTTCTATATGAAACACAATTTGATAAATCTAAAAATTATTGAGTTATAATGTTTTGAATATAGACATGAACGACATTTGCAAATTTGTTCACTACTAAATGCTTGATATCTAAGTAATTATTAGTTTTATCAAATTATTTTATATTAGAAGAAATGTTTTTTCTTCTGTATAAAAGGCTCAATATTTTATATATGAAACACAATTTAATAAATCTTATAATTACTGAAATATTAACGAATGAAAAATTGACTTGAGAAAAATTCTAATATTTGAGAACATATTGAATATGATAGCCCCAGATTAACTCGGTTGTTTTTCAAGTAAATTTCAAAAACAATATTTCATTTTCTTCTATATAAATCGCGCAACATTTTATATTTTAAACACAATTTGATAAATTTCATAATTATTAAGTTATAATGATTTGAATATTGACATGAACGACATTTGCAAATTTCTTCATCAGTAAATGCTTGATATCTAGTTATTATTAGTGTTATAAAATTATTTTAAATTAGAAGACATGTTTAACCTTTTATTCTGAATAAATCAACACCTTAATGTTAAAATTCGGTTTACAAATATGAGAATTAGAGCAAGAAAACAATTCTTTAAATAAAAACTCTATAAATTCCATTGGATTCAGAATTGCATTCGAAATGCATGGAATTACATGATTATTTATAAATGGAGTTTCAAAAATAAGGTGTCTTTTTCTTCTGTATAAAAGGCTCAATATTTTATATATGAAACACAATTCAATAAATCTTATAATTACTGAAATATTAACGAATGAAAAATTGACTTGAGAAAAATTCTAATATTTGAGAACATATTGAATATGATAGCCCCAGATTAACTCGGTTGTTTTTCAAGTAAATTTCAAAAACAATATTTCATTTTCTTCTATATAAATCGCGCAACATTTTATATATTAAACACAATTTGATAAATTTCATAATTATTAAGTTATAATGATTTGAATATTGACATGAACGACATTTGCAAATTTATTCATCAGTAAATGCTTGATATCTAGTTATTATTAGTGTTATAAAATTATTTTAAATTAGAAGAAATGTTTAACCTTTTATTCTGAATAAATCAACACCTTAATGTTAAAATTCGGTTTACAAATATGAGAATTAGAGCAAGAAAACAATTCTTTAAATAAAAACTCTATAAATTCCATTGGATTCAGAATTGCATTCGAAATGCATGGAATTACATGATTATTTATAAATGGAGTTTCAAAAATAAGGTGTCTTTTTCTTCTGTATAAAAGGCTCAATATTTTATATATGAAACACAATTCAATAAATCTTATAATTACTGAAATATTAACGAATGAAAAATTGGCTTGAGAAAAATTCTAATATTTGAGAACATATTGAATATGATAGCCCCAGATTAACTCGGTTGTTTTTCAAGTAAATTTCAAAAACAATATTTCATTTTCTTCTATATAAATCGCGCAACATTTTATATATTAAACACAATTTGATAAATTTCATAATTATTAAGTTATAATGATTTGAATATTGACATGAACGACATTTGCAAATTTCCTCATCAGTAAATGCTTGATATCTAGTTATTATTAGTGTTATAAAATTATTTTAAATTAGAAGAAATGTTTAACCTTTTATTCTGAATAAATCAACACCTTAATGTTAAAATTCGGTTTACAAATATGAGAATTAGAGCAAGAAAACAATTCTTTAAATAAAAACTCTATAAATTCCATTGGATTCAGAATTGCATTCGAAATGCATGGAATTACATGATTATTTATAAATGCAGTTTCAAAAATAAGGTGTCTTTTTCTTCTGTATAAAAGGCTCAACATTTTATATATGAAACATATTTTGATAAATCTAATAATTATTGAGTTATAACGATTTGAATATTGATATGAACGACATTTGCAAATTTCCTCATCAGTAAATGCTTGATATCTAAGTAATTATTAGTGTTATAAAATTATTTTAAATTAGAAGAAATGTTTAGCCTTTTATTCTGAATTAATCAACACCTTAATGTTAAAATTCGGTTTACAAATATGAGAATTAGAGCAAGAAAACAATTCTTTAAATAAAAACTCTATAAATTCCATTGGATTCAGAATTGCATTCGAAATGCATGGAATTACATGATTATTTATAAATGGAGTTTCAAAAATAAGGTGTCTTTTTCTTCTGTATAAAAGGCTCAATATTTTATATATGAAACACAATTTAATAAATCTTATAATTACTGAAATATTAACGAATGAAAAATTGACTTGAGAAAAATTCTAATATTTGAGAACATATTGAATATGATAGCCCCAGATTAACTCGGTTGTTTTTCAAGTAAATTTCAAAAACAATATTTCATTTTCTTCTATATAAATCGCGCAACATTTTATATATTAAACACAATTTGATAAATTTCATAATTATTAAGTTATAATGATTTGAATATTGACATGAACGACATTTGCAAATTTCCTCATCAGTAAATGCTTGATATCTAGTTATTATTAGTGTTATAAAATTATTTTAAATTAGAAGAAATGTTTAACCTTTTATTCTGAATAAATCAACACCTTAATGTTAAAATTCGGTTTACAAATATGAGAATTAGAGCAAGAAAACAATTCTTTAAATAAAAACTCTATAAATTCCATTGGATTCAGAATTGCATTCGAAATGCATGGAATTACATGATTATTTATAAATGGAGTTTCAAAAATAAGGTGTCTTTTTCTTCTGTATAAAAGGCTCAATATTTTATATATGAAACACAATTTAATAAATCTTATAATTACTGAAATATTAACGAATGAAAAATTGACTTGAGAAAAATTCTAATATTTGAGAACATATTGAATATGATAGCCCCAGATTAACTCGGTTGTTTTTCAAGTAAATTTCAAAAACAATATTTCATTTTCTTCTATATAAATCGCGCAACATTTTATATATTAAACACAATTTGATAAATTTCATAATTATTAAGTTATAATGATTTGAATATTGACATGAACGACATTTGCAAATTTCCTCATCAGTAAATGCTTGATATCTAGTTATTATTAGTGTTATAAAATTATTTTAAATTAGAAGAAATGTTTAACCTTTTATTCTGAATAAATCAACACCTTAATGTTAAAATTCGGTTTACAAATATGAGAATTAGAGCAAGAAAACAATTCTTTAAATAAAAACTCTATAAATTCCATTGGATTCAGAATTGCATTCGAAATGCATGGAATTACATGATTATTTATAAATGGAGTTTCAAAAATAAGGTGTCTTTTTCTTCTGTATAAAAGGCTCAATATTTTATATATGAAACACAATTCAATAAATCTTATAATTACTGAGATATTAACGAATGAAAAATTGGCTTGAGAAAAATTCTAATATTTGAGAACATATTGAATATGATAGCCCCAGATTAACTCGGTTGTTTTTCAAGTAAAATTTCAAAAACAATATTTCATTTTCTTCATATAAATCGCGCAACATTTTATATATGAAACATAATTTGATAAATTTCATAATTATTAAGTTATAATGATTTGAATATTGACATGAACGACATTTGCAAATTTCCTCATCAGTAAATGCTTGATATCTAGTTATTATTAGTGTTATAAAATTATTTTAAATTAGAAGAAATGTTTAACCTTTTATTCTGAATAAATCAACACCTTAATGTTAAAATTCGGTTTACAAATATGAGAATTAGAGCAAGAAAACAATTCTTTAAATAAAAACTCTATAAATTCCATTGGATTCAGAATTGCATTCGAAATGCATGGAATTACATGATTATTTATAAATGCAGTTTCAAAAATAAGGTGTCATTTTCTTCTGTATAAAAGGCTCAACATTTTATATATGAAACATATTTTGATAAATCTAATAATTATTGAGTTATAACGATTTGAATATTGATATGAACGACATTTGCAAATTTCCTCATCAGTAAATGCTTGATATCTAAGTAATTATTAGTGTTATAAAATTATTTTAAATTAGAAGAAATGTTTAGCCTTTTATTCTGAATTAATCAACACCTTAATGTTAAAATTCGGTTTACAAATATGAGAATTAGAGCAAGAAAACAATTCTTTAAATAAAAACTCTATAAATTCCATTGGATTCAGAATTGCATTCGAAATGCATGGAATTACATGATTATTTATAAATGGAGTTTCAAAAATAAGGTGTCTTTTTCTTCTGTATAAAAGGCTCAATATTTTATATATGAAACACAATTCAATAAATCTTATAATTACTGAAATATTAACGAATGAAAAATTGACTTGAGAAAAATTCTAATATTTGAGAACATATTGAATATGATAGCCCCAGATTAACTCGGTTGTTTTTCAAGTAAATTTCAAAAACAATATTTCATTTTCTTCTATATAAATCGCGCAACATTTTATATATTAAACACAATTTGATAAATTTCATAATTATTAAGTTATAATGATTTGAATATTGACATGAACGACATTTGCAAATTTCCTCATCAGTAAATGCTTGATATCTAGTTATTATTAGTGTTATAAAATTATTTTAAATTAGAAGAAATGTTTAACCTTTTATTCTGAATAAATCAACACCTTAATGTTAAAATTCGGTTTACAAATATGAGAATTAGAGCAAGAAAACAATTCTTTAAATAAAAACTCTATAAATTCCATTGGATTCAGAATTGCATTCGAAATGCATGGAATTACATGATTATTTATAAATGGAGTTTCAAAAAATAAGGTGTCTTTTTCTTCTGTATAAAAGGCTCAATATTTTATATATGAAACACAATTCAATAAATCTTATAATTACTGAAATATTAACGAATGAAAAATTGACTTGAGAAAAATTCTAATATTTGAGAACATATTGAATATGATAGCCCCAGATTAACTCGGTTGTTTTTCAAGTAAATTTCAAAAACAATATTTCATTTTCTTCTATATAAATCGCGCAACATTTTATATATTAAACACAATTTGATAAATTTCATAATTATTAAGTTATAATGATTTGAATATTGACATGAACGACATTTGCAAATTTCCTCATCAGTAAATGCTTGATATCTAGTTATTATTAGTGTTATAAAATTATTTTAAATTAGAAGAAATGTTTAACCTTTTATTCTGAATAAATCAACACCTTAATGTTAAAATTCGGTTTACAAATATGAGAATTAGAGCAAGAAAACAATTCTTTAAATAAAAACTCTATAAATTCCATTGGATTCAGAATTGCATTCGAAATGCATCGAATAACTTGATTGTTTATAAATGGATTTTCAAAAATAAGGTGTCATTTTCTTCTCTATAAAAGGCTCAACATTTTCTATATGAAACACAATTTGATAAATCTAATAATTACTGAGATATTAACGAATGAAAAATTGACTTGAGCAAAATTTTGATATTTGAGAACACATTGAATATGATATCCCTAGCTTATCTCGAATGTATTTTAAGTAAATTTCAAAATCACTATGTTATTTTCTTCTATATAAAAGGCTCAACATTTTTCTATATGAAACACAATTTGATAAATCTAAAAATTATTGAGTTATAATGTTTTGAATATAGACATGAACGACATTTGCAAATTTGTTCACTACTAAATGCTTGATATCTAAGTAATTATTAGTTTTATCAAATTATTTTATATTAGAAGAAATGTTTTTTCTTCTCTATAAAAGGCTCAATATTTTATATATGAAACACAATTTAATAAATCTTATAATTACAGAAATATTAACGAATGAAAAATTGGCTTGAGAAAAATTCTAATATTTGAGAACATATTGAATATGATAGCCCCAGATTAACTCGGTTGTTTTTCAAGTAAATTTCAAAAACAATATTTCATTTTCTTCTATATAAATCGCGCAACATTTTATATATTAAACACAATTTGATAAATTTCATAATTATTAAGTTATAATGATTTGAATATTGACATGAACGACATTTGCAAATTTCCTCATCAGTAAATGCTTGATATCTAGTTATTATTAGTGTTATAAAATTATTTTAAATTAGAAGAAATGTTTAACCTTTTATTCTGAATAAATCAACACCTTAATGTTAAAATTCGGTTTACAAATATGAGAATTAGAGCAAGAAAACAATTCTTTAAATAAAAACTCTATAAATTCCATTGGATTCAGAATTGCATCTCGAAATGCATGGAATTACATGATTATTTATAAATGGAGTTTCAAAAAATAAGGTGTCATTTTCTTCTGTATAAAAGGCTCAATATTTTATATATGAAACACAATTCAATAAATCTTATAATTACTGAAATATTAACGAATGAAAAATTGACTTGAGAAAAATTTTGACATTTGAGAACACATTGAATATGATAGCCCTAGCTTATCTCGAATGTATTTTAAGTAAATTTCAAAATCACTATGTTATTTTCTTCTATATAAAAGGCTCAACATTTTTCTATATGAAACACAATTTGATAAATCTAAAAATTATTGAGTTATAATGTTTTGAATATAGACATGAACGACATTTGCAAATTTGTTCACTACTAAATGCTTGATATCTAAGTAATTATTAGTTTTATCAAATTATT
>JALMQS010000295.1:0-193279 GCA_024734495.1 Forficula auricularia | reverse complement strand
AAACACTGTTTCTACTTTTAAAATTCCAAATGTTTCAAATAAATAAAATACTAAATATGAATGAGTCTGAATATTTATGTACAGAATCATTAGATAAAACTTTTAGAAACCATTCTTAGTTTAGTAGGTTTGACTTGATGTGGCCGATTCCCTTTGATTCAATTGAATTTTCGAATGCAATCGAATGAACTTTGAATATTGTGGTCTCGACATCATCATTATCGAATGGAATGGAAACATTGAAATCATGGAATGGGATTCGACTCGAATGGAATTATAAATAGAAAGAAGAGACATCTTCGAATAGTGGCATAGAATTGAATGGAAACACATAGATGGAATGGGATGTCCTCAGATGGAATGGAATCAAAAACTTTTGGAAGAATTCCTTAAAGTTCGATACTTTTGTAATGCTACATCATATACACACAGTTTTCACTACAATATTTCATTCCAGCAATCAATTTTTTCCATTTGGATTCCTCACATAAACTTGCATTCAACTATCTTTGTATTATTATAATAGTCGCATATGCTTTTTAAACATATTTGGTATATATTTTATCAGGTTAGTAATATTTTTTTTAATACATATGATTGTTAGAAATTTCCTTTGAAATTAATACTCCCTATTATTTTTTATTTTAATTATTTTTTATTATGTAATTCACGTAAGTTTTTGAAAACTTGACTTAATCAGTGCTTTTTTTTCAAATTCTTCTATTTTAAGATTTATATTCTATTCAATTTATAAATTTTTATGAAAAAAACATTACTCTTTCAACTTTTTCAATTTTCATTTAATTGAAAATGTTTTATACATAACTCTATATAAATATATAGAATTTATTTTTATAAAAACTTCTTTATAAATCACAATCAATGATTTTTTATACCAAATTTTGTAAAGTTTGGTATTAGGCCTCCTTATTTTCACTGTTTTTTACCAGATTTTGCATATCAAATTTGTTAAATTTTTTTAATAGATTTTATATCCCAAATTTGGTGAAGTTTGGTAAGGTTTATATTTTCAATTTTTTTTTTTTTTTTTTACTGATTTTGATACCAAATTTTTGATTTTTTTACTGGTCCCGAATAACAACATAGAGTTTTATTTAAGGACTATATTTTTATTTTTTGTTCTCCTCCCCCCCCCCCCACATTTATGTAGTTAGCTATTTTTTCTTCTGAAATAACTCAAAAATGGGGGGAAATATTTTGATTAAAATTTATTGAAACACTGTTATTTTTATATTTATTGTTGTATTTAATTTTATAAAATAGTTTTTTTTTCTTCTAATAATTATAATCAATATCCTTTTAATTATTACAGGACCGAAGGAAGCCTTTGTTTGAAAAGTTGGGACAATTTACCAGTGGACAGCAGCAAAATCAGCCGGTGAGCTAAATCCAATTCAAATTGACCCAAGAGATTCAACTTGACAAAAAATAATAATAATTTTATTACTATCTTAGATAAATCAAGTAAAGATGGTAAAAATTACCCCCAAACTTAACAAAAATTTTAAACCCAAACATAATATTTTAATCGAGAGAAACAGCACTAGAAAAAATGTATTTAAAAATCCACCCGAATCACCACCAAAAGGCTTTGAAAATAAGACATATTTGCGCCACATGCTGATTTTCTTATTCAATCAGAAGAAAAAAGCAGCGGAAGCACATCGAATACATGTGGAAACATACGGTGCAGATACTTTATCTTTCGACACTTGCGGACGGTGGTTTAAACGATTCAGAAGCGGTGATTTCAATGCCAGTGACAAAAAACGTGAAAATCGACCGAAACAGTTTGAAGCCACCCAATTGCTGCTGAAACCTGGCGAAATAGTTAATACGGATCGCTACCGACAACAAATGATTAATTTAAATCATTCGTTGATCGAAAAATGATTTCTATGGGCTCGAAGGCATGGAAAGGTGATTTCACTGCATGTTGCACCCAGTCAGGCAGAAAAACTGGTCAAGGACACTCTGATAGCACTTGGATGGGAAATATTATCCCACCCGCCGTACTCACCAGCTTTGCTCCTTCCGACTGCCACTTGTTTTCATTCACGGGACTCAAACTTGCCGTTCAGTATTTTGATTTTTATGAAGACGTCCAAAAATGGCTCGCCTACTGGTTTTGCTCAGGCGACTTTCAATTCTTTTGGAATGGCATCCATAATTTGCCTACTAGATGTCAAAAATGTGTAGAAAGCGAGGACCCATACTTTGAATAAAATATATTTTTTAATTTTGTCTAAATTATTGTGTATTTTTATTGAAAAAACCCGCATTTTACAGACCTCTTATATATTGAATTGTGACAATATCAGGCAGCCGCAAAGTTAAATGTATCGGTCCCCTAATCTATGTCTAATCAATGTCCTATTTAGTTGACACCTTCTTTCATCTCTTAAATACCTTGGAATTCGGTTACTGAACTGAATGGATCAATTTTGATCGATGGTAGTAATGGGAACAGAAATTAAATAAATTTAATGCTATTTATTTAGTAGTGCTCCCGTGGGAGACTTTTTGCCTTATAGGTAGGAAATTTAATTTGCGGTATATCCAAGTTATTTTTCCTTTATTTATATCTTATATCCTACATATAGGACCCCCCCCCATTCTTAAATTTTCAAAAACCAATTATTCAATTAACGATTATTAATTTCCATTTGTCGCATTTGAGAATAGTGTTCTGTCTCTAGAACATTAAGATCTTTTATCATAATTTGACTGTTTTTCTGACTCTACTACTGTTGGACCTATCAACAACTGATATTGATAATAATAAATGAACTTATGGGATGATTTTATTTGAGTGTTCTAACTCTCTCTCCCCCCCCCAATTATTATTCTTTTCATCGCTAAATTCCCCCCAATTAAATTTTGCTTCAAAATTTACTGATTTTAAGTTATCTTCCACTCCACAATTCAGGTACTTTGATTTCTTCTTCTAAAATAGAGTCAGTCGGTCCTCGTCATTTTCAAAAAATGTTTTATTAGGAGCATAAGCTTTAATTAATGTTTTTAAGGAATTTGGTGTTGGTACTTGGTGAAACATTTTTTATCCAATAATTTTAATTAATGTCATCGTCAAAAAAAATCCTAGTCCTGAAATGGTGGAATTATTTTATATGGCTCGTTTTTGACTTTAGAGTGTCAAGTGAAATCTCAGCCTATTTCTTACTCATTCCCAAAAAGTAAATATGTAGCTAGGTGCATTGTAAGATACTATCTGTCTAGTTTGATATGTCCCTAATCCCATCTTTCGTGTGCTTTTCAGTACACAGTCTGGTTTACACGGTATACCTTTCAATTTCTTGGTTATTTTACTAGATCGGGTAAATTTTAAAGGGCCAATCCGCTTTTCGCGTTTAGGCTTCTTCTTCTTCGCCGATATTTTCATAGGAATCTGTTAAATTTCACTATCTGATTCGAGATTATTGTCAATTATATTATCTGTTGGTATTTGATGAAACTCCAATGGTTGTTCTAGGACTATTTTTGGTTTTATTAAATCAGGCTCAGGAGTAGGCAAGGTTTTTAAATCTTCCATTCATCTTCCATAATTGAAGTAACTACATTTGTTGGCAGTGTTGTTATCTTTTGGTCGAATTTTAGTGGCAGTTCTAAAGTCCTTTTCGCGTTTTGGTTGATTGTATTTCCTCTTGAGTCTCTTTGTTGACCTTATTAACTTGAATTTTCATTTCAAGGAATTGCTCCTTCTATAATTGAGCGCAACTCCATTTGTTGGCAGTGTTGTTATCTTTTGGTCGAATTTTAGTGGCAGTCTCTAAAGTCCTTTTTCGCGGTTTTGGTTGATTGTATTTCCTCTTGAGTCTCTTTGTTGACCTTATTAACTTGAATTTTCATTTCAAGGAATTGCTCCTTCTATAATTGAAGTAACTACATTTGTTGGCAGTGTTGTTATCTTTTGGTCGAATTTTAGTGGCAGTTCTAAAGTCCTTTTCGCGGTTTTGGTTGATTGTATTTCCTCTTGAGTCTCTTTGTTGACCTTATTAACTTGAATTTTCATTTCAAGGAATTGCTCCTTCTATAATTGAAGTAACTACATTTGTTGGCAGTGTTGTTATCTTTTGGCCGAATTCTAGTGGCAGTTCTAAAGCCCTTTTCGCGGTTTTGATTGTTTGTATTTCTTCTTGAGCCTCTTTGTTGACCTTACTAACTTGAAACTTCATTTCAAGGAATTGCTCTTGCAATTGATATTGAGCTTGGATCTCATATGAAATATTGCTTTGTACTCCTTTTATTCCTTCCGAAATTTGTTGCGATTTGTGTACATTACTTTTAGCTTGCATAGATACTTTTAAAATTCTTAAATCCTTTTTTTTTCAATTATTATTGCTTCTAGTTGACTTAAAATTAATCTTAGTGAGTCATCAGGTATTTCCTTTTGTGGTTGATTTTCTTGTTTAATTACTTTGATTTCCGGTTTCTTTTCTATTTGTTCTTCTGTTGAGCATTGCAATAATCCGGATTCTCTATGTCTCTGTTTTCTGTCTTCCATTTTCTCTTTGTTATCGGACATTTTGCTGGAATCCTGACAAATTCACTTCAATCCCTCGTGACAATATCAGGCAGCCGCAAGATTCGGTCGCCTAACCTATGTTAATCAATATCCTATTTCGTTGACACCTTCTATTCTTTCATCTCTTAATTTGAAATTTCATATTGAATCATAACAATAATATTATTAACTAATAACCTTATTTAATCGAAAGGATTTTTTTATATATAAGGGTAGTTCTACTTTCAAACTTTTTTTGGATCTGTCACAATATATATATATATATATAATTAGCCGGAACAGATCTAACGACCTAACCCTCCTTATTTGTGAATAATGATGATGATATAATTAAAATAAATCGAATCTTTTAAAAAGAACAATCATCAAACGTTTAATTAAAACTAACGTTTCGAGAGAATTTCACCCTTTTTCAATTAGTAAAAAGGAAAAAAGTTGCTTTTTCTAAGAAATAAATAGCAGTTCACTGAGTGCTAATGGAGTTGAAGGCAGTTTTACCGTCGCCTTCAACTAGCGACTTACTTGACCAAATGCACGTTTACACACATGACTGTTTTTCTATCATTTAGAGTTGGTTTGCAAAGATTTAAACATTCGTATACAGTGTATGTGTGTATGACAGAGATTTTGTCGTCCTTTGTGTATGGTACTAGGTTTCTCTGAGCGACGCCGTGTGTATGTAACCAGCCTAAAACCTGAAATCTTCCAGATCACTAAGAATGTTTTCAATAAGGAAATCAATCAGCCTTTCAATCCTTGATAAAACTAAAGTAGGGATCATATTCAAAAGACAATTTCAATTAATTTTTAATTTTCTTTCTCAAAGGTGGACTAAGCCATTTGCTTTATCTTCATTTAATGTATTTCCCTAAAAGAAAGTCTCAGGTTTGAGTAGAATGCACTGTAGTCAGATTGAGCTATTGTCTGGCCTTAATTTGACTAATCCACTCTTATCTCTTTTAGAAATCGCATGACGTTATTGAGTTTTAGGATCCTTTCTTTAGAAATACGTAGATTTAAAAAAATGAATTTTTTTTATTGATATTCAAGAAAAATATTCACCGAACAGCCATTTCGCTTAAAAATTTTCATTATTCATGTTTGACTGGATAAAAAAGACTATTATGCTCTTCAAATTAGTCTAAAAAATAAAAAGATGTTGCTGAATATACAGGGTGCTTCAAAAAAATGTATACACACTTTGAACTTCCATAGAAAATTTATTTACCGTTCTACAAAGTTAAATTTCAGGAAAATAGAAAGCTGAAAGTCCAATGTAAATGAAACATAAATAACAAATGTTAATACTGTTCAAATTGGTGACCTGCAGCATCAATACAATTCTGAGTACGAGTCACCACTGATTCTGTACATCGTATCAAAACGTCCAATGAGATTTCTCTACACACTGCTTGAATCTCATTCCAAAGAATGTCTAGGTTACGTGGTTTACGTTTGTACACCTCATCTTTTACTGTGCCCCACAAGAAGAAATCCAGTGGTGTAAGGTCTGAGAGCGTGCTGGAAACTCGATTGGCCCCCTGCGTCCTATCCACTGGCCCGACAAATTTTGATCCAGGTAAGCTCGTACGTCCCTGTGATAGTGCGGCGGGGCACCATCTTGTTGAAAATAAAAATCATCATTACCGTATAATGCACGAATGGCAGGAAATATGGAATCAGCAAGCATTGTTAGGTAATTAATACCAGTTACAGTGCCTTCAAATCGAAAAGGTCCAATGAGTCCCCTTGAAGACAAACCGCACCACACATTTACACCAGGCAAATTTACAGCTTTTTCAATTGTAATGTGAGGATTACAAACGTAAACCACGTAACCTAGACATTCTTTGGAATGAGATTCAAGCAGTGTGTAGAGAAATCTCATTGGACGTTTTGATACGATGTACAGAATCAGTGGTGACTCGTACTCAGAATTGTATTGATGCTGCAGGTCACCAATTTGAACAGTATTAACATTTGTTATTTATGTTTCATTTACATTGGACTTTCAGCTTTCTATTTTCCTGAAATTTAACTTTGTAGAAAGGTATGATGGAATGAACTGTGAATACATTTTTTGAAGCACCCTGTATATAGAATCACGCTGTATGGATGTGAGATTTGAGACAAGAGAATAAGACTAGACACCTTCGGTATAGAATAATGCTGAAGATTAATTGGGTAGATAAAATAAAAAAATGAAATAGTTATCTGGATAGAATTAGAGAAATTATAATATTAGTAGCTGAGGAATATTCTGGAGAGTATAGTCTAAGAAAATTGGGGCTGAGAGGAAGACCAAGATTGGAAAATTTACTATAGGGTCGTTCAAAAGTCGCACCTAGTGTGTAATAAAGTCGAATGGAACTAAATGGTTGCGTCATACCAGTCTCAGGTCTGAATATTCTACATCAGCGGTCGGCAACCTTTTAGATATTGATGACCACTGAATTCGCAATTTAAAATTTCGCGGATCACCACTAAACTTTTGGCCGTCTTGAGATGCCACCCACTAGTGGCTTAACAATAGAGTGGCAGGACGGGCAAAATGTCACGGGCCCCCGAGCCAAGAGCACAGGAGGATCCAAACATTTATTATTACTAAATTTAGTAAATTTTATTAGTTCTGTATTCAATTAATTTAAATTACCTACTAAAGTACAGACACAAATTAAAAGTTACTAGAAAATCAACGAAAAATTATAATAGCGTTTGTATGTACTTTCATAGTGATTTATTTGTTTAGCTTCTTTACATTGAGAGAGGGGCCTATCCGATGAATTTGCTACAGGCCTCAAAGATATAGTTATGCCACTACCACCCGCCATAATTAATTTTAAATTTTAATTTTATTTAATTTACGGATTACAATGTTAGACAGTCGGACACTCCGACACTATATAGGGTCTTGTTTTAATTTTTAAACGAGACCCTTAAAAAAAGAAAAGTAGATAAAACACTTGTACACCACTATATAAACCAGTTAGAAATAAATTATTGACCTTAATCTTTGTGTAAAATTAATTAAAATTGAAGATGGACTGATCCTATGTATATTGCCCTAACAATGTAATATGAGGGAAAAAATTAATTAAAATAAGTGTAATCGAGCCCCAACCTCCATGACCTAAAAAAAGGAGGGCTGGATTTCAAATCAATTCATTCAATTAACCGAAATTGAACCCTATATGAAAATGTTAATTTCACAAATGCATTTATAGTAGGCGTTTATAATTTGATAATTATTATAATTTATTGATTTAATAAATGAATAAGTGAGTTAAAACTGAATTCTTTTCATTGGTAATTATTAGGCCTCGGATTTCGCCCTATTTGCCTTTTTTTTATTTATGGCATAAAATTTAGGCCAATATTTTTTACACTCTATACATCTTCTAAATTTAAAAGTTTTTTTGAATAATTTAAAAAAATATTCCGAAAAAATTATTTATCGACTAGGACATCCAAAAATCGAAAAGTGGACCATATTTGATAGCTTTTTCCGAACTTGAAGCAACAAATAGTTCAACAATTGCTAGAGCAATTCTCAAAGTATTACTAAGTTTCAATTTTCTTGTTTCCTAAAAATATTATGTATTGTCATTTTTTCAATGGGAATTTGCATTATACAGGGTAGGACATAAAGATCTCCTACATTTTGAAGAGGTATAAAAAAATTTAAAAAAACTAGAATAAAACGGAATTTAATTTTTGAAAAGGACATAAAATAATTTTTTTTTAAATGTGTTTTAAACATTACACGAGTCAAAAAAAAAGGGGGCGGAGGATCAAAAATGAAAATTTTAGTCCTTTCGACCAAACTCAACCAAATTTTGTTTACCTACATTCTTCTTATCGTGCCATGCCCGAACGGGCGTCGGCTCCTTTCCACATATACCTATGCTGAGTGTGTTTAGCTGTTTTACACAGATATACGGGACCTACTTTTTAACACCAGTTCCAAACGGCTAATTTGGAGAGATTGACTAGGCAATTATATCTCTTGGTAGTTTGCCATTGCTTTCCATGAGGGGGCGACTGCAAATATCTGCCAAGACTCAGTCTCGAACTTCAGACAGCGGTCCGACAATCTGACCACTGAGCCACAGTCGCTTCTATACCTACATACTTAATACTCAATATTTTACTTTTATTTTCAAGTGCCTCTTTGTTCTTAAAATACCTTTTCAAGTGTCTATTTTTACTTAAAATGCCTTTATAAGTGCCTATTTTAGTTATTTTTAGTGCTTAGTTGCCTGCCTATTTTAAAGATTTTTAGTGCCTAAAAATCCCAGCCCTAGTAAATATTTTTACTCATATTCCAAGCACGGCCCTTGTACTTAATGAACTACACAGCGCTTTTAGTGAATACCTAGATATATGTTAGAGGGAAAAGGGAAAGTAATTTTTTGTATTTTGAATGAAATATTTTCTACTCAAAGATATGTACACTAAGGTATCTACAGAGTAATAGGTGTCTTAACATTTCACAAATTGGTTGTGTTGTAAGTGAACAAAAAAGGTTGAGAGCAGCTATTCTAGATAATAATGATGATTTGTGTATAAAAATCTCTAAATGAGAAAAATCAATTTCAGACATAGCTTTTTCTGTGTTTGTCTGGAATTTTCATAATACCATTTAGGACTTTGTAATCAATTGCAGTGGGATGCAATCAAATTAGGGAGGCTGTAATATGCAAACAAAAACATTGGGTGTCAGACGAAGAGAGGCGTTGAGAAACAGACCGGGATTAGGGGCAAAACATTTTATGCCCCTTTCCCCATGAGTAGAGGCGACATCGAAAAAAATTCCATGCAAATAAGAAATTATAGTTGTTGTATATCACAATTTAAGAAAGAAAATACTATATTTTTTTAGAATTCATAAACAACAGGATAGGTTAAGAAAATTTCAACAATTTTTTTATTTACACTTGCTATCTCTATATAAAAACAATAAGGAAGTTTTTTATTGGTTAAAGCAAAGTCCAATATTGTTGATTAATTTGAGCCATGAATATGTTATAACCAGGAATATGTTGTAACAAAAAAAGATTAATGATGTTTTGTCGAATAGTGAAATTGTTTTTGATAAAGAGTGAAAAAATGGGCCACTGAGGAAGTCAAAATAAATTGACGAAACGTCTGGCCCATTTAATAAAACTCTGTGTTTTTAATTTTGTAATTCCCTGCTATTCCTGTTACAAATTTAGTATGAATGCGAATGATTCAACATTTCAACACAACATTCACCCTATATAATATATTATAAATACTAATTTATATTATCGTCTTTTTTAGGTATTTAATCATATTATTTTATAGATTTTAAATTATATATCTATATAATAAAAATGAATTTCTGTTTCTTTATAAGCGCAGATCTCTCAAATGCCTGGACCGATTTGGCTAATTTTTTTTAAATGTTCGTAATAGTCCAATTCAGGTTAATACGTAAAAAAAATTGGAAAAGTTGCCCGGAAAATTTGGAAAATTCAGGAAAAACTAAAAAAATTCAGGTTAGCCAACATAGCTTGCCAAACAATGAAAGAACTAAACTAGCAAACTAAACATGTGTTGGCGGCCCTGTTTGTCAGATTTTTGAGTGTCATTCATTCTCAATAGTTCTAACCACATTATCGTTGAAGAAGAATTTAATATTGCAACAAAGATTTAAAAAAACTATCTATTTTTTTTAAGTTTATTTAAAACCAAAAATTAAAAAAAATGGTCATGATAACTAAATTTTTCAAAAAGTTATGGTTATTTAAAAAAAAGCTATTTTTTTAAAAACTCCTAACTTCTTTGGGGTTGGGTGAAAAAATTTGAAAAAAATTCTGAAAACCATCTTTATAGGGTAGAAAAAATAAAAAAGTTTCCCTTGGGAATCTCACCTCATCTTTTTTCTATTGTATTTAAGACCCTAGGCCATTTCAAAAGAACTAAGCCTTTTGGCTTTTGTATTCGAGCTCATTCATTCATTTCAATATTATTTATTTATTTCAAAGTTAATTTTAAATGATTATTGAAACTATACTAACTAAACTAACTGAAAGGAATTAATTAGCTTTTGGAATTTCTTTAAAAATATATTTTAAAGATTACAACCAAAATTCAATTAGCCCGTAGAATTCTTTAAAGAAAACAAAATCTTTGAAAACCCATTGTTATATTGTTTTGAAATCTAGGAAATTTCAGCCTATTGAAATTATTAAAAACCAATTTTGAGCCTAATTAAACCTAAATTTTCTATAATCTAATAATAAGCTTTAAAAGTTTATTATTTTTAATTGGATAATTCTCCCCAAATGACGATATTTACCTTATTTATTGAATTTTTACAAGACAAAAACTTTATTTTAATTTAAGTTGAAAGCTTCTTTTTGCGTTAATTGAGTAGCAGAAGGGGACAATAAAATATTGTCTTCTGCTGGAAAAATAAATTTTTAAATTCATTCATAAAGAGATATACTTTGTCCTTTTCATCAATCTATTACAATTAATTCAAAAGAGTTGATATATGAAAGTGTTCTTTACACGTGTATAAAACATCAATAAAACAGCCACGTGGGGGTCCAGGGGGCTTCGCCTCCTGGTTAGCAAAAGGCCCGCCTTTGGCGGGCCTTGAAGCTAGTAATATAAAATATAATATTATTAGCACCATAATTTTAGGGTAGAAAATTCTTCCTAAATTTGCAACAACGTATTCATCTCATATGATATATTAAAACCAACAAATGGTTAGAACAGTGTTTCTCAATCTTTCTTGGTTGACGGCACACTAAAAATTTCTGGAATCATTTGCGGCACACCTAAATATAAAAAAAAATAAAAGTTGTATGATACAAAGAAAAATTGAAGTAATTACAAATACTATTTCAAAGTTACAAAACGCATGCAATTTTAATTATTTGTCAAAAAGCCTCGCCGCTCATTTGACAATCTCTCGATTTACACTGGTGTGCCGCGGCACACAGGTTGAGAAAAACTGGTTTAGAATAATAATAATTTAAAAAAACTAAAAAACACGCTTTTGTCAGTAATTCTCTAAAAAGTACAAAATAATGTAATAACCTAATAAACATAAAGTCAAAAAGCGTGGGGCGCTTTGTCGAAATTAATTAAAACTACATGCTTCTGCGCCTCACGCTTTTTGACTTTATGTTTATTAGGTTATTACATTATTTTATACTTTTTAGAGAATTACTGACAAAAGCGTGTTTTTTAGTTTTTTAAAATTATAATTTATTTTTTTACTTTTTAGTCTTAATTATTTTTATATTGAAAAGTTTGCGGAATTTCACAGAATGAACTGTTTTTATTTTTATATAATTTCATTTAAATTGAGTAGGTAAACGAATATTTTTATAGAAAAATGCTTGTGGAATTTTACAGAAAAATCGAGCCCAAACGAATCAGTTACATACATACAAACAAACAAACATACAGGGGAAACTAATAAAAGCGTGTTAAAAATAAATATTATTATCATTTCCGTCCATAATTTGTATTAATTTGAAAGTTTATAATATGAAAATAAGGACAAGTTTTTATGTGTGACTTTTTTATTTGTCAGCCAACGTTTCGTCGACTTTTCCGACTTCTTCAGTGCTTCAAATAGTCATGCCACACATTCGCCTAAATTTTCTTGTTATCTTCGTTACCATTGATTTAAATTTGAGATTTCTTTATGTAAGGATCAAAAGAAAAAAATATTCTATTCTGGTTTTAAAAATAGTGTTACCTCATTCTATTTATGTTATTTCTGTTTTATATCTAATGTAATTGTTAATACAAAAAAGAAAAAAATGTTTATGTGAGTGTGCAAAATATTTTTTGAAATTTGTGTTTCTAAAGATCTTCAATGGTAGACGAAGATAACAAGAAAATTTCGACGAATGTGTGGCATGACTATTTGAAGCCCTGAAGAAGTCGGCAAAGTCGACGAAACGTTGGCTGATAAATAAAAAAGTCACACATAAAAACTTGTCCTTATTTTCCTACTATAAACTTTCAAATGAATAAAAATAAACATAAAATTAATACCATTTGAGGAAAAATATGACTGGTTCCGGGGATCCTTGATATTACGTGGTTCGCCCCCCCCTCTATTTCTCCCTCATCGGGCCTGCAGACGCTCAAATGGTAACCGATTTATTTTAATTGCCTTTGGCATAATATAACATATAAATCAATAATAAAAATACACATATTTTGCTTATAAATACTCACAATACCGAGGGTTGAAATATTGATAATTTAAAACACCAATAAAAATTAATTATAAAACAAATCACAAGGATTTTTTTTTATTTTTAACTACTTCCCTTCTGCTATATTAATATTTTTATTAAATGAAAAATCTCTCAAAATTAATATTTGATAGGAATATATATATTAACAAAGAATAACTGTTTGGGATATTTCAAGAAAAATAGAGAGCCAGTATAAAAATAATATATCCGAAAGTCAATATTTAATAAGAAAATATAATAAAAGAAACAATTACATTTCAATGAAATGTTTCCTATAAAATATATATAGGTACCTATGCTGTTTTTGCTAGCTAGAAAATCAATAACGAATTAAAACTAATATGGTTTCTTTTTTCAAAATTTGTAAATTGTTGAGTCTTGTCTTGAACTTTTTGTTAAGAAGATGATTTTAATGTCAATAAGGAATAAAATTGAGATCATTTATTATTTGCTGTTTCAGTATCCATAGTCCGCTACTTCGGTAGTCCGTAGCTTACCAAGTTATTAATATAAGCTAAAACTTTTTGTTAAATATTTTAATAATTTGAAAATATGCTCGCAGAATTAGTGAGTACACTTGATTTTTTTTTATTCTTATTTTATCTAGAAATGTGTCAAATGAAGACAATAAGCTAGCTATACCGGTTCCGTACCTTATAACTTATAACTAGAGACCGGATTCCTATGAAATTGTATAATTTGATTGCCGCCACATACGACCCAGGCGATCAATTATTATCTATCCGAATCATGTATCTAGGACACTCTGGGTTAAATTTTATACTGCATATTTGAGTAATATTCCATAAAATTGCATATTTGAAGGATATTGCATAAAATTGCGTCAAATACAAAGGTTTTCAAAATAGCTTTCCGGGGAAAGAATGAAAAAAAAAAGATTAAATAAAACAAAAGGACATTAATTTAAATTTGAAGAAAACTGAAATTAGGCCTCAACGACACGAAGTGTATTGTTGGACTACGAAGTAGGAAGTTGGTTTACAAAAAATGTAAACAAGCTACAAAACAACAACCCACTCATTTTCCTTATTATTCTGTTGTACTAGATATCTACTATATTCTACACGAAAATGACGAAAAGTTTGCAATATTTTTCTTTCAAAGTAAAAGTGGGGGGTTTAAGTTCCTTCAAATTTGCTCCCATTACACCTGTGGATGTGGAGCACTCCTTTTTATTGTATAAATCAATTTTAAGTGACCGTAGACATAATAACCTGAAGATAATTTAAAAAATACTTATAAACATAAATTATTCACATTACAATAAATTACAATTAATTTTAATTATTTTTGAGATCATTTGATTATTATTATTATTTTTTTTTTAATGGTCTTCGGGAACTTAAGCCCATTTTGGCCATTGAGTGTTCGTGTGTGTGTGTGTATGTGTGTGGAAGTGCGTGTATAGTAAATTAGTGTAGGGTTCAGATTATAGCCGGTCAAATTTTACATTATTTCTTTATTAGTTTAATATTTGTATGTCAATATGAAGAGATGGTTAATATAAAAAAATAAAAGCAATACAATACAATCGTGTCCGTTAAATAAAACTATCCCCCGATCCCGTATTTTTTTCGTTCACATTTTTGATATATTATTAAACTTATTATGTTGATTTTATTCAAGTGCACCTATTATTTCTCTGAGTTTAAATATTTTTTATTATATTAAATGTGATGAAAATTTTCTGCTATTCTTACGAAATAAAAATACATATTTGACACTTGGTGTCTGTAGCTTACTTTATCATTTTATTCCTTTCATAGCTTTTTTCATAGTCTTTTTGTCTTCAATTTTAATTTTTTAGTGCGGGGGTCGGGTAGGCTAGGCGGTAGCATGTCAGCCAGCTAACCAAGAGGACCCGAGTTCGAATCCGACTCGAGGCATCCGGCTAAAATCTGACCCCCGAGGTAGAGACAAATTTAAATAAAATAATTAGTATCGTAAATGGCTTATAGCTAGAAAGGCCGAAAAGCCAAAAAAAAAAAAAAAAAAAAATTTAGTGCATAGAAAAATTTATTTTGCCATCTTTTGAGGCATATATTTGCATATTTAAACTTATTCTACATATTACTTGCATATTTCAGAATTTTTAACTGCATATTTTATGGCATATTTTGGAAGTTTTTACTGCATAAAAATCCGGCCTTTACTTATAACTCTTAAAATAATTGAGATATCAAATACTTTCTTATTTATAGTTGATAAGGATAGAATGAGTGAATTTGTGGATTTTTTTTATAATTTTTTCATTGATTTTTTTCAAATATTCAGCTTGACTCCATATTTTTTATTAGGTATAATTATAAAAATAAAATTAAAGATACCTTGACTTTGAATAACGAGCAACACCATCAAATGTCCTTTTTAGACACAATTTACGACCATATTATTATAAAGCATGTTTTCTAAATAGACCTCATTTAAGGAATCATTTAAATAGATGAATAAATAAATAAAATACCAAGAGAATAATCCGAATATATCCATTTCTTTTGATTTATTTTCATTACCATAATAACTACTTACCATTAATCTTAATATATAATCATTGTTGAAATTATTATACTATCAAACTATAATTACAAGATAAATAACCTCGCAAATTTTTAATATTTTATGTAAATGATTATTTTTACTACATTTTCACTCTCGTAAGATATCAAAGTTACTAATAACAAAAGCTTGACTTTTCAAGCCAGTCACGTTCACAAGAGCATAACTTTATCTATAAGTTTTGGCAACTAGTCTCATCTTTATGGGACTTTCCTGGGAGCAAAACTTTATTTTTGTGATATATCTCTCTAATAAAAGAATATTTTCCTCGGTCAACTCGATACTGATTTTCATTATCGTTTTTTGAGAATTTAATCAGAATAAGAGTAGATATGTATAATATTTAAATCATACATAATTAATTATTGATATTGATTTGTCATAATTTTTCACTTTAATGATTTAAAAACATGTAATGCTCAATTCGACATAGGGGTCTATGTGCTTGTTAGTAGGTTTCTGACTGGACTGTACTCCCAGCCTATAATATACTATTATAACTAGACAATGACATGGCAAGCTCACTCAATTAACCGAAAATCGGAGTGGATGGTCAATGCTCATACTTGAGAACGATCGCAGAATAAGCCGATCAAAGCATTGTAGTTATATTGTATTATTTGTTCATAGATTATTTGATAAATTTTAAATTAAATATAATGCATAAAATAATATTATTAGCACTGTTGTTTTATGATTGTGAATTTATAATTTAATATTTGTATTTTTAAAGAAAGAAAGAAAAATTAAAATATGGGAATCAAAAAGTCGACAAAGTCATAAGCGAAAATCAAAACAACTAGAGGCATTAGTTAATGGGGAGCAAAATAATTTTCACCCATAAGAGCACATTTGTTTACTTTTTTATTCTCATTAAACGACCAAGAGGTTTCCAAACGATAATAGGGGATGATTTTACATGTAGGTAATTATTAATTCTATTTATCTCTAAAAACTGTCATGCCAATCGGGATTTGCGCCAATAAAGATAAATATATACTCTAGATCAATGGTTCCTTTTCAGTTTTATTACTCCTCTGTAACCAAGCAAACCATGTGTCTTTCTTCTTCTTTTAAGTGCCATATCAGGTCTCTCTGACGTTTTGGCTCCTCCCCACATATACCTGTGCTGAGTGTGTTTAGTTGTTTTACACAGATATACAGGACCTACTTTTTAACGCCGGTTCCGAACGGCTAGTTTGGAGAGGTTACTAGACAATTATACTCTTGGTAGGTTGCCATTGCTTTCCAAGAGGAGGCTACTGCAAATATCTGATCTGCCGAGACTCAGTCTCGAACCAGCTTAGTTCGAGTCAGCGACCCGACACTCTAGCCACTGACCCACAGTCACCCCTAATGTGTCTTTACCCCTTGTTAACAAAATATCCATACTCGCCTCGCCCCGTGGGGGAAAAATTGAATCCGTTAGCGTCAATGAATATTATAATTAATGTGATTAGCCCTTTCAAGTAGCTATTTTACCCCCATGGGGTTAAATATTCCTAGGTTAGGAACCACTGCTCTAGATAAATATATACACTAACAATTTGATTAGCCTTAGCCCAAGCACGGCAGAACGATCTTAGGCCAGGGGGTTAAAACTTGGATAGTGATGTAGGCCTACCTGGGGGTCTGGTGGGTATGGAATACCACCAGCAAACGGGGGTCTAGGGACCCTACCCTAGAAAATTTTGAAGCAAATTGGTACAATTTAACACATTTTTAAGCAGTTTGTAGCTGTGATTTTATTGAAACCTGAAAGAAAAAAGAGTTAAAATTTTTGTTTGTAGTTATAATGCTTGAGTTTAGGTTCAAGAGGTAATAAAATAAAACGAAATTAATTATCAATTACTCCTGGCCCTATCTATTTAAGTAAAATGAGTAATTATTAGGCTAACGTTACGGCGTAAGGGTTTTAGGTTTTGTTAACGCAAACAGATAATAAATTTTACAACCAACAATTTGGCAAAAAGTTGTTTTTGGTTAAAGTAACGGTAAAATTTCTTTCTTTAGGAGTCCGCTGACCCCCTTGGCCCCGTAGACAAATTCCCAGGAGGGTCAGCTGACCCCCTGACCTCCACGGTTCCGCCGTCCCTACCTAGCCTGTGAAAATACCCAAACAATATCTAAAAATTGAAAACTTCATGGATTAGTTTGACATATACAATTCAAATTTTTCGGTAACTCGAACTCTTCAGCTGTTAACTTCGGTAAATCGAAAAATGCTGTGTATTTTGATAAGCTCGATAACTCGAAATTCTTTTCGTAACAAGAGGGGCAGTGAACGTTCTATAATTCGAACTAGAGCCACTTACCCTCTTTATAATTCGAATTTTTCCCAGCAATGTTTACTCCTCATTTTTTTAATTAGGTATGTTATTATCTATTGCAATGTTAATACACGTGTAATTTTTTTTATTTATTTTTTTTTTGTCTTTTTCATTATTTTTACATTTTTACTTTTTTACTTGAGACTACATATAAAATTTATGTAAGCTCATACATATTTTCAAAAATATAATAAAAACTCTTAATAATTCGATTTTTTTCCTCTTGATAATTCGAATTTTTCTTGTAGTCCCTTAGATTTCGAATTATCGAGAGTCCACTGTACGTATGTAGTTATAAACTATTTCACATTAATTATGTCAAGACATACTTTATTACCAAATTGATGAATTCAGATAGAAAGCAGGCCGTCAACTTGGGATGGACAAGCTAAAACACTTAAATAAACACAAATAACCAATGACCGAAATGAGCAACCTGCTTAATCTCTAGATACGACCTAAGATGGTAGACAGAGGAAAGAAAACTAAGTGGTCAGAGAGGAACAAAGAATTTTGGTTGTAGGTTATCAAGTACATAGTTTGTAAGTGAATTTTGATTTAAATTGAAAGTTTTTGTGCCGAGGGTAGCAGAATTTTTACATATTGAATGGGAAGAATTTTAAATTATTTATCGCAGCCAAATTTTAATTTCATCTAACAATTCTTTGTTGTTGCAACATATCTGTTAATTCATAGCAAAGGGAAGAATTAATTCAAAATTTCTTGATTTGTTAAATGTTTTTTAAGCCTTGGGAAGATTAACACAGTAATCAACAGAGAGGATCCTCGGTCATGATTTTAATTATCTATATGAAAACTGGAAAATCTGATTTTTATCAAATCAAAATTCGAAGGAGACAATAAAATAGTTTGTCTTCTGGTGGAATTATAAATTTTATTTATAACGATACTATAGTTTCGAGGACTTTGCCTTCTTCATCAGTCTATTACTATAAAAGAGTGTGTGTCTTCTGCTGGAATTATAAATTTTATTATTTTTATATTTTTTATAAATAAAATTTTTAATTCCAGCAGAAGACACACACTCTTTTATTGTCACCTTCGAATTTTGATTTGATAAAAATCAGATTTTCCAGTTTTCATATAGGTAATTAAAATCATGAACGAGAATCCTCTCTGTTGATTACTGTGTTAATCTTCCCAAGGCTTAAAAAACATTTAACAAATCAAGAAATTTTGAATTAATTCTTCCATTTGCTATGAATTAACAGATATGTTGCAACAACAAAGAATTGTTAGGGGAAATTAAAATTTGGCTGCGATAAATAATTTCGAATTCTTCCCATTCAAAAAGCCTCCCCTGCATAAGAAAATTCTGCCACCAAACAGCTATGATTAAAACAAATCGTATTTTCAATTTGAATTGTAGAAATAATCTAAAATTGTATATATAAATATAGAATAAAGATTAACTATCTCATTTCCATATTCTTTTTGTAGCCAGTAAAGAAAAGAAACATAATAGTCTTTGTAAAAGAAAAAAAGAAAGGGGATTAAGCGAATTTTTATTCATTATTATGTTATATATATATATACTATATATTCATATACATTTGTAATAACTAAACAGTATATTAAATTATTACCTGTGATATATGTAAGGAAGTAAATAAATTCTTATTTTTGACTTAAAAAAGAAAAAAATAATAGAATTTAAATATATTCTGCTATGCTATGCATTTATTGTTCTGAATACACACAGGGGAGGTAATAAAATTTTATAAAACAGAAAGTACTATATGGAAAAAAATGTCTTTGGCTCTTTTCTATTACTAAGTATAATTAAAAAATATACCTAAAAATGTTCTCTGCATATAAGAGATTAATCACTTATTGGAAAGGCCACGTGAAATGAATACAAGGAATAAATATATAGTTAAAGTCTGAGAAAATTTGCACATTTCAACTATTTTTCATCGAAATTGGAAACAAATCGAACTAATTGTATTTTTTTTCCCACGCTTACTTCGATAGAAAGTTCTCATCGTGCTTCCATGTTTATTGAATCATTTCTACGATCAATATTTGCAGAACCAAAAAACTGGTATTAAAATTTTCACATTTTTTGCCTAATTCGTGTTTAGAGAAATCTGAAACATAGAAAAAATAATTCTCAAGAATTATAAATCATAGTTTTTGATGTGTCTGGATTCTGATTCCTACGATAACTCGAAAAAATGTTTGTATTTACAAAACAAAAACTGATTAAATTTTAAATTCTCTAGCTTTAAAATTTCCTGTTAAAAAAATGCAAAAAATTTGAAACTTGGCTGTTGAATGATGGTTTGTTATAAATTACCAAAAATAAATGAGATTTGAAGAATTTTTTTTTCAGGATCTCCATAAGGTGTTATCTTAAAAGATTCTTTAATCAAATTCTCACAGGTAAAGGTTGGCGTTACCGAATATCAAATCCGGAGAATCTTATTTTTATACAACATTTTAAGATATTTATTTATTTTTATTTATTAATAATATATCACTCAGCCTGAGTTGAATATTGATTGAATGACATTCTCGTGTGCTCACATCCGTAACGTGGATGAACGCTTAACTTAATTAAAATATTTTAAATAAAATTTAAATTCAAAAACATTAGAAAATTATATCTCACTTCTATTATGTAAGGAACGCTGCATACAAGGCTTATTTTAATAATTTTTGTCTGCTTGCACCCATCCCAGGACCAAGCCGGAAAATAGAACATGTCTTATTTTTTAAATCAAGCAATCTAGCCAGAAAGATAGCCAGCAGTGACCATATTGAAAAACAGAGTTCGCACCCCAAAAACAGTTAGAGGAAAAAGCCTTGTGTGTAGCGGATTTAAGTCATTACCTATAATTTTTTCATTTTATGTAGGGAGATATATATGTCTTGTCCCAGATGGCATAAGCTCAATATTTTTAAAAAACATTTATAATAGGTACAATATTCTAAACCAGCTGCGAAGCCCGCCTTCGGCTACGCACCCTGGACTCCGTAGTGAGTTTTAAAATAATAATTTAAATTTCCTAATTTTAATAAATTTTATTTGTCATGAACTATATTAATGGGTTAAAAATCACGTCGTCCCGCAAGCTGATTATAATAAGTATATAGATAGATTAAAATATATGGTACAAAATCTAATAAGCGAATTCTGGAATTTAAACTATAATTGAAATTTTGTTTCCTTAATATTTATTTATTTCGTTTTATTCAACGTTTCTATAAAAATAATAATTAATCTAAAATTTAATTAGAAATTCTGAATTTTACTAAATTCTTGATATCACCTATTTTTTATTATAAAATTTGATTTAACAAATAAATAACGACAAATTTGTATTTCTCAGTCTTCGAGTTTACTATTATTGTCATTCTTATTAATCTTCTAGTGTTTGCTATTCAAATTCATATCTAATAACCTTTTTATATTTGCTTATTCCACCCTCTTTGGAAGGGATGATCCTATTTGTGCCTGTACCCTTTATATAATATGATAACATAAGCTATTTCTATCTTCTATCTTAAGTTTATACAATAATGGTTTCATCTACAGTCGTTATCTGATTAAACATCAAATTTGACGACATTACGTTTAGATAAGAGTTCATTTTTCAAGAACACTTTCAAATTTAATGAGGTTTTTATAAGAAATATTTCTATGTGATCATAAGAAGAAGAATAAATGACTTTATTATATTAATGGATTATTTAAAAACAACATATTCAAATATCCTATATAATTCGATTCAAACGAAAAGATAGGAAAACTTATTTTTTATCAAATAGTATATTAAAAAAGTTAAATTTCAAAAAAAGTAAATTCTTTTTAAAGATTCTGTAGAATATGCTGTCTGCATATTTCAACGACTTGGCAATTTTTTATCAACACTGAATATTAGCTAAAAAACTGAAACTTGAATGCCAAATTTCCACTCATCAGCTTTAATACGAAGCATGATTTTTCTTAATAAAAGGCTAGTTTACATGGTCTTAGTACTAAGCATTAGTACTCTAACCACTCGCGCTAATTCGGTGTCGTGTAACCACCCAATATAAGTGGTTATTATTAGTAGAGTGGCAAGTTTAATCAAACGTTGAATAATAATTTAAAATTCACTAGAACTTCGCACAGGCAATTCAAATTGACGATACTCGGCGATTTTCCGTTGTAACTCCAGGAATTTAATTACCTAGTGGAGAGGGCCTTATAGATTTGTGAAATAAATTTTTTAAAATTAATCACTAAATTAATTGTAAATTTGTACGACAAGTGAGTAATAAATTCATTCAAAAAAATTATTTCTAGATTTATTGAAATTGCCGAAAAGTGGAAAGCAGAAAAAACAATAAAAATTCCTTGTCCCCACGCTTTTTTCATTTTTCCAATTCCTCTTCAAGCTCTTCTGTTAACAATGTTCAAATAAGGATTAAAAATACCGTGTTTGACAACTCAAATCGCCATTTTCCAACTTTCACTATACACTAATTAAATAAAGTAGAGAAAATTTTTCAAAAATTTGGTTAGGCTGGTAAGTGCTTACAAATTTTACAAATCTATAAGGCTTAGTAAATGGGATAGTACTAATGGCAAGTACTAAGTCAGTGTAAACTAGGCTTTATTCACTTGAACTTCGCACAGGCAACTCAAATTGACGATACTCGGCGATTTTCCGTTGTAACTCCAGGGAATTAATTACCTAGTGAAGAGGGCCTTATAGATTTGTGAAATAAATTTTTTAAAATTAATACTAAATTAATTGTAAATTTGTGACAAGTGAGTAATAAATTCATTCAAAAAAATTATTTCTAGATTTATTGAAATTCCCGAAAAGTGGAAAGCAGAAAAAACAATAAAAATTCCTTGTCCCCACGCTTTTTTCATTTTTCCAATTCCTCTTCAAGCTCTTCTATTAACAATGTTCAAATAATGATTAAAAATGCCGTGTTTGACAACTCGAATTGCCATCTTCCAACTTTCACTATACACTAATTAAATAAAGTAGAGAAAATGTTTCAAAAATTTGGTTAGTCTGCTAAGTGCTTAGTAAATGGAATAGTACTAATGGCAAGTACCAAGTCCGTGTCAACTAGGCTTTATAACAAGTATTTATTTTTGTTTGAAACAGTGGAAGGTTTATCAGTAGAGTTAGTAAAATAAAGCACACTTGTTATGGTATAGATTCATGAATAATAATCGAATTACAAGTATCAAATTAAATATTCTAGTCCAAGAGCCCAGGACCCATTTTTCATGAAGTGTTTGATTCAAGTAGATATTTCACTCTAGAGGTATTAATATCATAGGATGAGTAGGAATTGGCTTTTGTTCTGATCCTATCTGCGTACTGCTTCTACTGCGCAAGGAGAAAAGTTAGTGAAAAATGTTCGCCAAAAAAAGTGTTTGATTCAAAATCCAACAAATATATTGGACAGTTAAGTTGATTTTCAAATTAAAAATTAATTAAGCCAGACACTTTTATGGGGGGGGGCAACCTGAAGCCAGACAACCCTAAAGTTGCATTTTTTTTATTTGAAAAAATCAACTTTAGGGTTGTCTGGCTCAGTGTTGCCCCCCCCCCCCTAAAAGTGTCTCGGCTTAGCTAACGTTTAATTTAAAATCAACAACTGTCGAATAGTTTTTGTTGGATTTTGAATCAAACACTTTTTTCTTGGCGAACATTTTTTTACAACTTTCTCCTATGCCAATGGCGGCAATTTTGTGGATCAGGCGCCGAATACCGACTTCATCGTATGATATATAACACCTAGGTGACAACTATCTATATGAATCAACACTACTAAATGAGCAATGGCTCCTACCTTTCGTCATCCCATACGAGTATAACGGGACACTTAGTGTCCCGCACGCACCTTTCGCGGAACCCCTCTTCCAATTCCCTAGAAACGGGACGTCTCATCTCTGAAATTTTCGAGGACCAGCACCGAATCTTGAAAAGATTTCAACTTTCCTTCGATTTTTTGATTCAATTAAAAAAACAAACTATATGGTATTAATTTTAGAATGGTTAAATCTAAAGCTGAATTATTATTATTGTTATTGTTATTATTTTTTTTTTGAAAAATAAATAACATTTCAAATAAAAATAAATATTTCATTGACTGAAAAACGATAAAATCGTTTGAAATATTCTATTGGAAAGCTCTCTTGATGGTTTCTTTTTGAATGTAGAGGTTGTTAAAAAAAGTCAATCGAACAAACTTTTTTTTGCAAACTCAATCGCACTCGATCAAATCGTGTTTCGGCTGATAAGTCTCTCTGAAAACCAGAAAAGTAGGTCGGCCAGGTCGTTTGGTCATCGACAGATGGCAATCGATATTCCATTCAAATGTAAACTAACTATCGTATTTATTATATACAAAAATAAAACTCAATAATCTCTATAGACAACATAAAATCCCTTTTATTTATAAAGGTATTGGAGCCATTTAATTTTTGGCAAAACCGTCACCTGCTAAAATTCAACCTGATTGAATACTACAATTTCTGACTTTGTTTGAGACCATGGGTTGTAGTCTTTACCTGAGGACCCTTTGAAGTCGCGCTTGGCGCGAGACCTATTCCAATATTTTACCCATGCTTTACATTGGATAAAGTAAAAAGCAAAATCCCTTTAATAAAGTGGAACTGAGGCAGAAAATCGGGAAAACTCGAATGTTTTTTGGTAAATTCTACCCTTTCTATTCTCTACATATTTAAAGCTAAAAATTTCCTTTCATACTTACTTTTTATTGCTTACATGATTGACATAAGCTTTAAGGCAGGGCTTCTTAAACTATGGGTCGCGATCCACTGAATTTTGCTGTAGCAAACATAGGGTAACAATGACTTTTCGTCAAAATGGGGTCGCTAATCAAAAACGTTTAAGAATCTCTGATCTTGAGCATTCCATCAATGACTAGCTCTTACGCAGCTTTCATTCTTCTGTGCCCAATGTGTTGTCTAAATCCAGGCGCACCAACGCCATGAAACAAGTTCAAATTTAGACTACATTTTGAAGATTTGAATTAGTACAGTTATTTATTTATATTTTATAATTCAATATTTTAGTTATACATACAAAAAAATTGAATTAATTAAAAACTAATTCAAATTCAAGTTGATCGGACAAAGAGCTACAATATTCAATTATTTTTTCACTCGTGATTGTAAAAGATAAAACAATTGACTATTGACTGATAAAATGAAATGAAAAATTATTACTCTTTAAAATGACCAATCGGTGAAGTTCTCGGGCGGCCAAAATATTGAATTTACTCAAAATTCGCTCAAAAATACTAAATATTTTTTCTTATTTGTATTATAGGTATTTCACTGATAACACGCTCTATCCAGAAGATTTCTTATTCAGGTTTTGTTGTCTTAAAGATATTTTTAAGTTATGTATAAGATATCTTGATGTTTATTAGACATCTTCTAGAATCTAGACCGATTTTGCTATCAGGGTATTGCGTTTATACTGTCCAAGTTAAAAGAAGCTAAAGTTAAGCAATTTCGTCATTATGAACGTACATCTCTCGTCAGTCTCTTTTACTGAAATCAGGAAACAGAAGCGATCAGCTGGTGCACGATTAAACATTTCAGGACCTTATATGAATTCTTAAGATACTCTAAAAAACTCAAATGAAATGTAAGTGAATCTGTAGTCGTTTCGTCCCGAGCTGTTCAACAACTTTTGTGAACTTTTATATTTTGAACCTGGATTTAATTGCACGAATCACTTGATCAATGCCAGCTATTGTTTACTATTACAATTGACCAAAAACCGAAAGCTTCGCTGAGCTGTATTAAATCGATTAAATGAATAAATTTTAAAGAATTTAAAAAACTACTATTTTATTCTATGGTAAAGTACTTTAAAATATAATTCTACTAAAAACTTTATATAACATTTTTTGTGATCCATGAGGTAATATATATATATAATATTGAATTCCATCAAAATTGGTTCAAGTTTTTTTCAAGATATTTAAAAATATCTAAAAAGACTGGAATAAAGTACGTACCAAAAACTAATCATTTTTTTAAAGTAATGGTAGGTTTTTCAATTTCATTTCAATCGGTTGAACGTACCGAGTAGTACATGTTAAAATATCGAATTTCTCAATACCGATATTGATAAAAATTTAACCTATATTTTTAATTTACTAATAAATATTAAATTGTTATCCCTAATTTCTTTGAGACAATACAAAAAAGCCCTGAATAAAAGCAATTTTCTTATATATTGAACACGATCTTGGACCAATCCACCTCAAGATCGTGCAGTTCTGCGTGGTTTCAAACCCGCACAGATCAAGAGATGAAATTGGTCGAGTGTTTGCTCACTTGCCCTTAATAGATGGTAAATAAATTTGGAAGCGGGGGGTGTCTGAGCCGTCCAAGTGAGCTTCCAAATTAGGGTTAAAACGGACTGGTTTATCCTTCTGTTGACGCTTCGAGGTTCCCTACAGCCCTTTCCTATTTCAAAGCTTAAATCTAATGTGAGAGTGGCAGGATCACACAGGGTTACACAGATAAAAATAATGTACACTAACTCCCATTAATTTTTAAAACCAAAAGAAATTTTATTGATATCAAAGAAAAAAAAGAAATTTTATGTTGCAATTTTGAATTTTGAATTTAAAGATGATTTGAAATTTTAATATTGAAATTTTAGTATTATTTAAGTTTGAATGAAGTTATTATTTTAAGTTGTCTAATTAATTTGATTTTATATTTGATAGTGGGGGCTTCAAGGGTCGATTTCGCCTCGAATGCCTTTGGATTTACAAAGTTTGGTGGGGTCCACTTGATGTGATGCTATATAAGACAATTATAAAAAAAGAATTTGTATTATTTTCAATGTTATAATCTATAAATTAATGTTTAATTATTTATTTAATTCAATGTTTTTATTTAATCATTCAATGTTTCATTATAATTTTTACTTTTGTTAATTTAATTCATTTAATCTATTTATTTTAATTGTATTTTCTTTAATTATTAATTATTTATTTATTGAACAAAAATTATTATTGAGCACATGAATCCATTTTCTACCTTGCTTGATCAATTTGAGAGAGTTTTTAATTTACTTTCGGACTTAGGCCAATATGAATCCGTTCAACCCCTATTATCTTTATTTTACTAATTTTTTTAACTATTACTAAGGTCCGTAATCCACCTGTTTCGCCTTTTTTGCCAAAATTATTTATTCTCTCGAATTCATCAAGTGTTAATTAATAGAATCTAAATTCATGCCCTTTAAAACTATTTTTTTTAAATTAACATTATATATTTTCAATTATAGTTATCATTAAATTATTATTATTATTATTATTATTTAAATTATAGTATACTAAAAGTTCACGTGTTATTTACTAAAACAGGATTGTCTTTGAACTGCAGTTATTTTTTTTATGGTTAGAATCAGTAATTAAGAGAGGAGAGATTTTGCTTATTTTTTCATCGATCACTATGGGCTTGTCCCGACGGCTTCGAGTTCCAGGGCTCCAACTTCTTCAGAAGGCTACACAGATACTGGAGTACCTCATGTTAACCTGGCGTCCCAAGATTTCATTAAACCCTCCAGTATAATATCTTCCAGTTTTTTTTTGTTTTTTTTTTTAATGATATTGATGTGAGAAGGAGATACACCAGAAGGTGGTTCCTCTAAAGGCCAGTATGGGCTGGCCCCTCCATCGTGAAAAGAACAGAGCAGAAGGAAAAGAAGCCGGGATCACGAGCCAATCTCAGAAACTTAGATACAATTCAATATCCAATTTAGTAAGGTTTTAGGGGCTTCGAGCAGTGGTAAATTCTCCGCGCGATAAATTAGGTTAAATTTAATTTTTATTACCAGACCCTATACTTACAGAAAAAATGTCTGGGTATAGCCGGGAATCGAACCCGAGACCTCCGGGTTGCCAGTCAGTTACTCTGACCATTAGACCACGGAGGCGGACAACTGTTCTTGGTAGTTCTTGGTAGTCGGAGTTCTGGAGCCTGGAGAGCGCCGGATCACACCTTTACGTGGTTCTTCTTAGTTTTTCTTAACTTTGCACAAATCAACCAGGTTGCATATTGTTTAAGGCTTTTAAATTATACTCTGGTGTATTGTTTCAAGTGTTCTATTCTACTCCAGATGTATATTCTTTCAAGTGCTCTATTCTACTCCAGGTGTTTAATATTTGCGGTTTTAAATTCTACTAACTTTTCTCTCTTCGCCATGCGCTCAGCTGCTCTTGTGATAGGAGAATTCTCTCCCTCTATTTTCAATCCATTCTCCTCTCATTTCTTTTTATCTATTTTAACAAATTTCTATTTTATATTAAAAATAAAACACATTTGACTTAAAATTAGCATTCTCTCTTTTTCTATTTTAAATTTCTTTTTCCAAAGCATTCATTTCGATTCGCGCCTTAATCCTTTTTTCTTGTTAATTTTTTATATTTTAAACATTTCATACTAATATTACTTAAATTCAATATGAAAATTATTTGTTTTAAATACATAATCATTTTTTCTTCTGAAATTTCTATTTATTAATTATTTTTGTTTTAAATTTAAAAAATATCTGGAATTCCATTAAAATTTCCTTTTAATACCTTTTATTTTAAAAAACTCAAAAAAATTGTCCCCAAAACTTTAATTTTTTTTAAATTTTGCCCCTTAACAGGGCCAAAAATAATTGAAAACTTGGGTGGATTTTGAGGTTGTGTACAATATATATATATATATTAAAATATAACGTTTATTATTTAAATTTAAATTGTAAATGTCTACAAATGCAAACATAGCAAATATCATAAAAAACCCTTAATTGAAAAAACAAACAAAATCAAAAAAATAAATTAAATCATTGAGAGGAAATTTGACTTTAGAGTTAGGCTAACTGTCCGGATAGCGTGTTAGTGCTCGGGTTCGACTCCTGAGGGAGCGTAACCTTCTGACATATAATATATACATAATAATCTATTAAGGTCTTTGATAAAATTGTCCTTAAATAAATTTTCATTTAATTAAATCATTGATCTTTAACTTTTTGCATTTTGAAAATTAAATTTCCAAAAAATAGACACTACGAAAGGAATTTTTAATACAGATAGTGAAATTTTGATATCGATATTATCTACGAGTTTTCAATATTCAATATTCGTTTTTAGTACTGAGTAATTCCAAGAAAATAAATCATCTAGTATTTATTATATTTGTGCTAATCTATTCAATATTGATCCAAACTCAAATTCCAAAATTCCTTCATCCTACATCTAAGCCTTGATTGAGGAAAGCCTGGATGTCTAAGTACTAATCTTGCTTGGTATAGCTCTATTTCTCCCTAATTAACCACAAGAGTCTTTACCTGTTGTGGAATTTAATTAGAGAATAACCAGAACAAATCTTCGATTGAATGTATTCATTAATTATATAATTGGGTTAGCATACAATTATAGGGAGTCGGATCAATTTTCAAACACCTAATAATAGATGAAAACAAAAGCTGCACAATTCATAGTCAATATGAAGATTGAATGGACACTAATAATAAACATTTTATTTTTATCGAACTTAGTTCCATTTTTGTAATTAATTTTAAATAATTAAGCATAAATTTGAATAATTGTATTAGATGAAGGAGGAGGTAATTTGAATAATTTCCATGATTCAGTCTACGAATTTTTGCAGTTCAATAAATCATTTCATCATTATTTTTTTTTTGAAAAGGAAAAATGAAATTTAGCATCCGGCAGGATTCGAACCCGCATCTTCCTCTTTAGCTGAGCCAACCAACTGCGATAATGAAATGATTTATTGAACTGGAAAAATTTGTAGACTGAATCATGGAAATTATTCAAATTTACGCGGTTCAATTATTTAAAACTAATATTAAATATGGTAAAATTTTTAAATTCATTTAAATGATAGCTCATGAGCGTCTTCAGATATTAATTTAGGAGAGGGACAAGTAACTAATTAAATTATTGAAAAAAGACAAAAAATAATTGGTATTTGTGAAGACAAATCTAGGGTTACGCAGTTTTTTTTAATCCTTCATGAAAACTAATTATTTTATAGCAACTTATATAATTTTCATCGAAATTAATCTAGTTTCATGAATTTCACCTTTTTTTAAAGGTTCAAAAGTAAGAGTAGAGGAACTCAAGAAGGCGACTTTTTGTTAGCTTAAGGAATAGCGTCACAATAAAATTTAAAAAACAACAGATTAAATTAGATTCAGAAATACATACTTACAATTCTTACAAAAATTATTTGATAATTTGAATCAAGCAGACGTCAACCTCATTGAAATCTATTTATGGTATACTCTATGATTCTTCTTCTTCTTCGCCATACTCGATTACGAGCGTCGGCGATTACTATGGAGATTATCCTCTCCATTGTAAGAAATTTTTTACAGAGGTGGTTTCCCATTGCCTTCCCCTATGATTATGTACGTTAAAATACTGCACATACATTGATATCGATTTATATTGTCATTTATATGTGAGTTTTCAGTTCATTTTTACTTGTAATATCACTTCATCTGAATAGAGAGAAAAAATTAATATTCTCTTCACAAGTGGGCAAATCAACAGTTAACTTTCTTTAAATATGTTTTCCTTGAACGAACATTATATACTTAAATTTATTTCAATTTATCATTTATAACCATTCATCATTTACATGTCAGAGATAAAACAAGAGTCAAAAAAAGTGTAATGTAGTCCAAATAAAAAAATAAAAAAATAAATAAAAAAACAACAACAAGAACACCCTTATCCTTAATTAGAATAGTGATTAATAATAAGAAAAAAATCATGCATTAATTAACTTTCAATTTAAAAAAATCAGCTTTTGAATTAACAGTTTTGTATTGTGTTTAGAACAATAACTTTTGTATATGTACTATTCAATATATAGTTTAAAAAAACATCCGCAACTACATACAACAAGACGACGCTGAATGAAAAATTGTTTGACATTTAAACGTTTATTTCGGTGCTTTTTAAGTCAGGAAGGAAGTTGATTTAGAATAGAGTATAAAATTTTATTATTGAGAATGATTAGTTTGAGGAACAACTTTTGAGAGGTCTCTCTTAGCTCAGTGGCTTAGCTTTAAAGAGAAAGAAATCCAGGCCAAAATGAGGAAGTAGGGTTTCGAATTGATCAACCTAAGAAGCGAGACGAGAAACTTCTTAATCCTCCCTTCAAAAATGAAGACACTCTTATTTCACTTAAAACGAAGCTAGTTTAATAGAAAAGATTTGCTAAATATCGCTGCAACCAGTATTTGCTAATGCCATCCCATTATTGGTGTAGATTAATTTGCAAACTAATCTAAATATGTTTAAATAGTTTTCTAATTAATAAAGAATAATTATTATATCAAAGAGAGTTGTTTTTGACCGCGTTTTTAAACAAGGTATACCGGGTGAGTTTTTTTATCTTGATACAGTCTTATAATACAAAAACAGTGCATTATATGAAATAAAATTTCAAATAAAAGTTTGTTTATATCGAAGGGGAAACTAAACCACGATATTGTTTGTCGACTCAGAACAAGCTTTCTAGGTCAAGTTCTGTTTTTTAAATGGAACCCCTATATGTTTCTATACGTCTATTTAATCTACAAAAAAAACTGAACAACTTTCATAAGAACTATTTTTTTATACGACATCAAATAAACAAAATACATGAATCAATTAGATCTCAAAAAAATTCTTAATAATTATTTTTAACAATTATTTAACTTAATTATCAAATAAAATAATTAATTATTAAATAAATAATTTAATAATAATTAATAATTTAATAATTTTTCGACACTGTTCTGAGACATTCCAGAATGTATTATTGCAAGTCTTCTGGATGAATTCCAGTTCCAATTTCCTTATTTTGGCCTGTTCCAGTTTCTTCGTAGCCTTAACATTTCCTCAATAAAATGAAGCTTGTGAGGGTGTATTCCTATCAGGAAAACTCTCGGCATTCATTTTAATGGCAGCCCCATAACACTTTTAATTCTGTCTTCAACAAAAAATGCTCCATTTTTATTATGGTAATACAATATAACTATCTTCTGGATTGACACTAGAAATAAACTTTTTTAAACTCAAAAGTTTCAACTAGTTCTATTAAGTAGAAAATAATCTCTTAAATCTGAGTATAATGAAGTTTTAAGATCTGGAGTTCCTCAGGGATCGGTTATCTCCCCTACGCTTTTTCTTATCATATCAACGACCTTCTAAACTTGCCCTCCAATCCGGTACATTGTTACGCAGATGAGAGCACCCTACATAACGCCCCTGCATCGCATAAAAACCGTGCAGACGTTGCCTCTTCAATTAATTTAGACTTATGCAAACTTAAAAACTGGGAATCCCAAAACTTAGTTAACTTCAATGCAGGGAAAACTCAGTGTTGCCTTATTTCTAGGCGCGTCGACAGAAACCTCCCAAACATATCATTCGACTCAAACTCACTAGAATTCAGGGATAAAATCTCAATGCTAGGCGTAACTCTAGGGTCTGACCTTTCATGGAATGACCATATCTCAACCACTGCTAAAGCTGCAGCGCGCAAGCTTGGTCTCCTATTTAGGTCTAGACGCTGTTATACTCCCAGTCAACTCCTTATGCTGTATAAGGCTCAAATTCGTCCCTGTCTCGAATATGGCTCTCATCTGTGGAGGGGTGCCTCCAAGCATTCTCTTGCCACACTGGATGCAATTCAGAAGCGAGCAATTAAACTAATAGGAGAACCGGCTCTAACCAACTCACTCGACTCCCTGGCTCACCGAAGAACCGTTTCTGCCCTTTCCCTGTACTACAGATACTATCACGGTGTCTGTTCAGTCGAGCTGAAATCAATTATCCCCCCTAATGCCCTCTTTACGCGAAACACGCGGTTTTCTAACGCTCAGCACCCCTTCGCTGTCAAATTGGATAAAATTCGAACAAGCGCTTTCGCCAACTCTTTTATCCTTTGACCTCCAGAGACTGGAACTCGCTCCCTGCCACCATCTTTCCCGCGACCTATAACCTTCAGCTATTTAAGACCCGTATCCACAGATACCTTCGACCCCCGCCCAACCCATAAAATTCTTTCTTCTTCTTTTCACGATGGAGGGGCCAACCCAGGCCTTTAGGGGTTGCACCTTTTTTGGTGTAACTCCTTCTCTCATCATTATCATAAAAAAAAAAATAGTAAACACTTATTTTCATTGTTGTGACTTTTTCGATTTAATAAATATTTATTTAATCATTATTATTTGATAATTAAGTTAAATTGTTGTTAAAGATAAGTAATTATTATGATTTTTTTGAGATCTAATTGATTAATGTATTTTGTTTATTTGATGTCGTATAAAAAAATAGTTCTTATGAAAGTTGTTCAGTTTTTTTGTAGATTAAGTAGACATATAGAGAAATATAGGGTTCTATTTAAAAAACAGAACTTGACATTGAAATACCCTTGAAAGCTTGTTCTACGTCGACAAACAATAGCGTAGTTTAGTTTCCCCCTCGATATAAACAAACTTTTATCCATCTTTTTTCCATTTAATGCACTGTTTTTGAGTTATAAGACTGTCTCAAGATAAAAAACTCACCCGGTATAAATCGCTAGACTACTGCTGGTTGAAGCTAATGGAGTAGGCTGAATCTTAAGTCTGGACCAAGGGAGAATGAAAAAGATGTGATCCATCTAAGTATGATCCAGCATAATTTCATGATTAGCCCACATGACGCCTTTTACCAAACACTGATATGGATCAACTAGTGGATTTGTAATCTGAGATGTTATATATTCAATCCCCCAGTCCACCTGCATTGGATTCGAGATTGAATTAAATATATGAAACTCATGATTACTAAATATGTATTTATATACTTACGTTATATCTATACAATTTATTCTTAATAGATTAATTTTTATTTTAGCCAACAGCTTTGACATATTAAAGTACTGATTCACATAAAATATACGAAATATGACATAATATAAGAACTCAGTACTTATGGCAGTTTGAGTTGGCTGAGTGACAAAAGTATTGACACTTTAATGTTTTTTTTTTTTTTTTTTTTTTTTTTGTTATTCATATTTAGAAATGTCTGAAACGGCGAGGAAAATAATTTTCAACATAATTTGGGTTCTGTTTGCTGAATTCCAATACACGGGATAAATCAATAATATAATAATAGACAGTTCGCTGGAATAGGTTAATATTAGTGTCCATAATTATGAAAGTGGTTTAGGTCATTGATTGTTAGATTCGAGGTATTTAAAGTTTTATAACAAAACAATATTCGAATTCTGTATAATGAGACAACTAGAAATCCACTTAACGGTTCAGTTTTATGCAATTTTTCAAAACGGACATCTTATTAGGGTACTTTTTAAATGGACATAACATAAAATATGAAAAAGCTAATTTTTTAATATTCTGACTTAGTCCACTTTCATAATTATGAGCACATTTACAAAACTATGAACTGATTAGGTTTAGATCTTTATAGGTTCAGACTTACAAAAATTCAGCAAAAAAAATCAATTTAACAGCTCAAAATAAAAATATAAAATATTGAATCTAGTCAGAAAAGATGTAGTTTTTAACTTCACCATTGTCCTAAGTTTCACTTTCTAAATTAAACCGCTCGCTGACAAAAAAATTTGTGGAGAGCTTGCTTAAAGTTTCCTGATAAGATACAATATTTTTAAAATGATATCTTTCCAAAAAAGAGAAAAATTATAGTGTCTATTCTAGAAATATCACAAGATAGAAGTGAAACTTTGAAAGCTAATTTATTTCAATATTATTAGAATATTGTCTGCCCTGCGGGTTGGGCGTAGAATAGACCCGCAGTACTCCCTGCTTGTCGTAAGAGGCGACTAATAGGGAAAGGGTGGATGGGACTCTTCAGCCTTGATCGGCTTCTCGTCTATGGGAAAATAGCCTCTCCACCCCAACTCCGCAGTCCTCCTACAAGAGGTGGTCCTGTTACGCTGAGCAACCTGGTGGAAGGTTAGGGTAACCAATCCCAGCGGTAAACCAGGTCAGCAAGCTGAAGAGTGTTGGGGGTGTAGGTTTCGCTGGTGCCTGGCTTAGTTGGGGAAAGATCTCCTAGACGGGTTTCGTGGGGACTCCATGTTTTTTTTTCTTTTCGGCCTTTCTAGCCATAAGCTAATTTACGATACTAATTATTTTTTAATAAATTTGTCTCTATCCCCCCGGGATCAGGTTTTAGCCGGATACCTCGAGTCGGATTCGAACCCGGGTCCACTTTTTAGCAGGCTGACATTCCATAGTTAATAATATAATATAAAATCATTTAAAACACTATTATTAATTTCCGTATCTTGTTGTTCAGGTAATCATTAGAATGAAGGAAATAACCTCCTATCATGATTTTTAATTAAATTTCACCTCATAGTCTCTTCCTCCAAACTCCACACTCGTCTATCTGTGGTGTTCCCGTTACGCTGAGCAATCTGGTGGAAGGTTAGGGTAACCAATCCCAGCGGGAAACCAGGTCATCAAGCTCTAGAGTGTTGGGGATTGAGTTAGGGCTGGTACCTGGCTTTGCTGGGGAAAGATCTCGTAGACGGGTTTCGTAGAGCTAAGGCTTACACTCATTAAAAAAGTGAAATAACCGCGTCTTGGAATGTAAAGATTTCTAGGAATAAAATTAAATCTACATAGTTAATAATACCATATATTATAAAATTATTTAAAACACTATTATTAACTTCTGTATCTTGTTGTTCAGAGATAATCATTAGAATGAAGGAAATAACCTCCTATCATGATTTTAATTAAATTTCACCACTTAGTATCTCCATCCGAACAAAACACTCGCCTACAAGTTGTGTTCCTGTTACACTGAACAACCTGGTGGAAGGTTAGGGTAACCAATCCCAGCGGGAAACTAGGTCAGCAAGCTGAAGGTGTAGGTAGGGTTGGTATCTGGCTTGGCTAGGGAAGGGTCTCCTAGACGGGTTTCGTAGAGCTAAGGCTTTGACGTATTAAAAAAAGTGAATTACCCGCTTCTTGGAATGTAAAGATTGCTATGAATAAAATTTACATAGTTAATAATAATATATAAAATTATTTAAAACTCTATTATTTGATTCCGTATCTTGTTGTTCAGATAATAATCATTCGAATGAAGGAAATAACCCCCTATCATGATTTTTAATTAAATTTCACTCCTGAATCGATAAGAATTCCTATCATTCCGGAGCATCTCTTTCTTCACATTCTCTGTCAATCAGTTTCTTGGGTTTTAGTTTTAAATCCATTGTTTTCGGTTTGCGTTAGATTCCAAACATTCTTCGTTTATTTGGGTCACATAGACTATTTTATTTATTGTATTTGTACTTTCTAGTTCAAGGTAATTATTTGTTGACGAAGTAAGTCTTTATGAAATACATTCAAATTAAATATGGCTATACTAGTAAATACAGTTTTTGTTTTAAATCGTGGATGGTTAGGAACCGTCTCCTGGATTAAAAGATTCGATACTATGAGATTATTTTTAGATAAGTGGTAGAAGTACTTAATGCGAATTCCTCCTCTTCTGAACTTTCTATGTCTTGAAAAAATAAAAATTTTTGAGTAATTTTTAATTTTTAATTCGTCGTTATAGTAAAAAATAAAACAATCGAATAGGTGTGTTTTATTCACCGAAACTACAAACTCGTGTTTTACTTTTTACTTCAATTTTTTATTTTAAATTACTATCATTTATTTTATTACTTTGTTAATGAACTTTTGTCCCTAAGCCATAGTCAAGTAAATAAAAATAATTTATTTGAAATAATTGCCATAATTAATAGTGCAAAAAATATAAGCGACTTAAGTGTTAAAGACAATTCAGGTCTCTGATAATATGCGAGTCATCAACTTCATCTCAGAATAAAAACATTATCCTCAAACATAAAAAACCCGTTCTACACGCGGTAGTTAAATAACTAAGTGTTATCTTAAACTTGTCTATCCCCATATTTTGAAAATATGAACAGGTTTCAGAATATCATATATTTTTCGAATTATTTTATTAAACTTCTGTTTTTCCACTTATGGTTAAATCGTTGAATATGTTGGAAAGACAGCTATTTATAACAACTAACCACTAAAGAGAGGTTTATTCGTAGGTGAACATAATTATAAGACTTTAATGCCAAGAAAAACACGAAAAGAAAAATGGACTGGATATTAAAAAATTAAAATTTGGTTTGAAAAATAATCATTGATGTAGTCCGAAAGAATGAAAGCTGAAATTCTAAAAAACTCGCATATACACATTGATAAATAACTGTATCAAACTGATTTGCCGGAGATCCGTTAAAAACTTGCAATCTATTTATTAAGGAAGCCCATTTAAATAGATTTGGGAGTTTTTATTTAATTATAGTTTTTGGGTTTAACTCTTGCTACCATTTAGTTAGGATTAAATAACTAAACAGGGTATATACACCTCAGGAATATATATTTTTTTTCCATTGGGTGACAGTGAAATATGTTAAAGATTAATATTCTTTTTCTTTTATTTTGACAAAAAGACTCAAAGCCGGTATATCCGGTTATTAACTAGTCGTTTTTAATTTAAAATACTACTCCAAGTTGGCATTAGTAATTTAGCTCATCCATTTACATTATGTACTGTTTATTTTGTTTATTTTGAAAGTGGTCGAGGTCCGTTTTTGAAGCTTTCCTTCTTAAAGCGCGCTGGGCAAGGCCTAAATGGGGGAAAAAACGACCCCGTAAGATTCCCACTCCGCGCGATTCTGGGCCTCTGGTAGGGGAAGTGAGAGAGGGCGGGTGAAGGGGCAGGCCAGGTCAAGCGAGAGAGAGCACAATAACAAAGTGCTTTCAATTTTAACTTTCAACTGCCAGAGTATTAAATGTCACAAAAATGATTTCACAGATAGAGTTATTAGAAATATTAATGTACTACTACTAAATGAGACGTGGGTGGGTAATGATGAACATTATGATGTACCTAATTTTGACTGCATTGTTCAATACAAACGAAGTGATGTTCGAGCAAGTGGAGTAGCAATTTACAAAAATTTAAATGATAAAACAAATATTATTACTCCGAATATTGAAACAATCATGTCGAATACTAATGATATAAACGTTAGATGGACAATTTTTGGAGATATCTGTGCATGTATGTGCAAAATGGACAATAACGTTGAAATAATCATGGTAGTCATTTATATTTCACCGAATTCTAAATTGGAAGACAGAATTTTTCATTCATCTTGCACTTATAGAATATTCTAAAGAGGTTTCTCTTTTACTTGGTAAAAATTTCTATCAGTTTCCACTAATTTTGGCTGGCGATTTCAATGTTAACTTTGTAAATCCAAAATCAGATCGCTTAAAATTATTTCTATTGAATAAATTTGATTTAAAATTAAGCAATGACCCAGCAGCATCTACAACTAAATATGGAACCACCATTGATGCAGTTTTTTCAAGATATTCACAAAATATTGAATCACAAATTTACGTGTCTTATTTCAGTTATCACAAACCTATAGTTTCTATGATTCAAACACAATAGATCTCAATTGTTTACATATTTTTCAATAGATATTCTGTAAATTTTTTATAATTTATTTATAAATTTATTTTTTGCAAAAAATTCTGTTTCCGACATCTTATTTCATTAATATAATTTTATTTTTATTTTTGTTCAATATTTTTTATTTTTATTATTTTATTATTTGTAATCAATGGACAATGCATATCAACGACGAAGAAGCAAAGCTTCTACCTATAGTCCCACGACTGTCTGTATTTGTTATTTAGAGATATTTGTATTTTTTTATAAATACATATATTTTTATTTTGACGAATTCGTGTATTATACTCCATTTACTGGGATATTATAAATATAATAAAAAGAAGACTTTCATGTCTAATTAAAACTGACATTAACTTATTTTTTTTTTCAAAATTTGACTTACACCACTTTCAATATAAACAGTCTATTTAATGAAATTCATGTTAGAAAACGTTAGATTGCCCAGATAAATATGTAGATCCAAGAATACTGAAAACGTAAATACAAATTTTTTTCAAAAAAATTATATATGAAACTACGATAGTTTTATTTTCATTTTCAATTTTACTTAGAGCCAATGAATTACCCGAAGATTCGCATGTAGCTGCGAGCCGCACTTTCCCTACCCCTGCCTCTAGTCAACCGAGGCAAAACGTCGCTGTTATATCAAAATCTCATATGTAAAAATCAACACCTTTTAGTAACTACAACTTCTGTTTTCATTTATATAAACCCAAAATACCTACTTTGTTTATTTTTTAATCTGTAACTTGAGTTCTATCACCTGATAACATATAACAATTTATAGAGTATTTTAGTGTTTGGAACTGTGAAATGAGTTCTATCACCTGATAACATATAACAATTTATAGAGTATTTTAGTGTTTGGAACTGTGATATGTTATCTGTGATTTCCCAGTGAAATGTGTTGTTCAATCGAAAAAAAAAATATAAACAAAAAATGTAAATAGGTCTGATGAGCCAAACAATGGCGAAACTAGTAACAATAATAAATAACTCAACATGAACATTTATTAAATTTCATTTAGCCATTTCAAAACTTTCTATTATTAATACGATGGAGCTAAACATAAAAAGATAAATTATATATAACAATTTGAGAGCAGATGTAGCTAACAAATACATGAGTGTTTCTTCAATAAAACTGTTTTGGTAATTTTGTCATACGACATTTTGATATAACAGCGACGAAATGTGAAAATGATAACATTCTTGTATGAATAGTATTCTTTGGAATTCCTCCAGGTCAAAAATAATTTTTTATCGAGCTAGAAAATACCAAAATTTATTTTGCACCGAATTCTTTATTCAAACTTTTTTCGCTATAGAATGTCAAATTGTAATAAATATTTTCAGTGAAAGAGGGTTTATTGTACGGCAACAGGAAACAGGCCATTTAATATTAAAGTTCCTGTAATAAAAATTCCAGCCGAGACAATAAATAGTATTTATTTATATGACATTATTTCATGCAAAAATCTACTTTGATCATAGTAACAATGTACGATAACTTTTTTTGAATATTTTAGCAATGATCCCTGTCATTTATTACATACACATAATAAATACTTGCATATTTTTTTTACTTTCACATATCCCAGATAACACACATTGGTCTTTTGAACTTTCAAATGACGTACATCACGGACGTAACTGGCCTCTTTAATTCCCCGGATAAATCTATCTAGTTTTTTTTTAATCGGTGTTCTTATCAAGTGTCACAAGTTGTCAGTCGTGTATAAATTTAAATCCGTTTGAAATAAAGAATGAGGGTGTAAATTAGGAGTGTCTCAAAATGATTATTTTAATCGTTCATATCTCGGCCACAGTAAGCCGTAGAGCTTTGGGATTTGAAACTTGAAGAGGCTATAAGAATTACCACATGAACTGGAAGTACATGTTCACTTGAAGATTTTTGGTATTTTTTTTTTTTACTGTTTTACTTTTATAAAATTTAATAGAATTTATTCATATAAAAGTGAAGAAAATTATTTATTTTCAAACTTTCAACTAGGTATGATATAATTAGTAGAGATTGTGGTGTTGGTGCAAGGTGAAACATCTTTAATAAAGATAAGAGTAAATAAATATTATATTTAATATTGATTTACTAGAATCCTTAACTTATAGTAAATCAATATTAAATATAATATTTATTTACTCTTATCTTTAGGTAGGTATGATATTTACCATCTCTCTGCGTGCGGATGTATCTCTTAAAAACAAACTATTACAATTAAATAAATAAATATACCTAATATTAAGAGCTGAAAAATAAAAAAAATACTAATTTATTTTCATTTTGTTTTTGAAAGCAGTGGCAGTGATAGAATAGGCAAAATATGAAAAGGCCTTTAATATTCAAGAGGTTCCGGAATGGGGTGTGTATTCACGAATATTGATGTTATTAACGGGTTTTAAATTTTTGGTAGCTAAGTTGTTTTTCTTTCAGAATGCTGTTTTTAGCAATGAATATTTTTAAAATAAATTAAAAAAATGTAGCCTAATTCTTCTTCACAAAGAAATCTTTGCAGAGAGATGTATATATATCTGACATATATCTGTGAATCAATTTTTCAGTCCTTCATAAACATTTAATCAAGAATTACATTTAAATTTAATTAACGAATCAATCAATAGAGTTTTATGCACATTTTAAATAAAACCTCATTCAATTTGATGCCCAAATAACAGATAAATTAATTTGTAAATATATTCGTATCCAAATGTCAACGAATTAGTTAATTAACTATACATCAAAATTAAAAATTCTTTTACTTCAGATGGTCCTAAGGCCTTCTAGATCAGCGTTTCTCAACCTTTTTGGCTCATGGACCAGTAAAATTTGTAAAAAAATTCGCGGACCAGAGATATTTTTTTAACAACAAAATTTTACTCGGTATTAAAGAACTACTACATAAGTTAATTGTAACATTTATATTATCATTTACTTACAATAATATTTAAATGTAAAGATATGTAATTATACTATACGCGGACTAGTAAAATTTTTCCGCGGACCACTGGTGGTCCGCCGGACCAACGGTTGAGAATAGCTGTTCTAGAATACGATTTTACTAATATTTCTTTAATTATTTATAAGGAGATTTCAAATTTATCAACTATTTTCATTCCTATTTAACAGCCTATATAATATTCCATTGGATGCTTTAGCCTATGTTTAATCTATTCTGTGCCTGTCCAGACTTGTCAGCTGCCTCTCTTTATATAATAGATTCTAAAAACTCACAAAAATATTGTCAATTCTAGAATCATCCAAAAAGTTACAGTTCATACATGCAATAAGAAATTAATCTAAATTATTAAAATAGTAGAAGATTAGAATGTTTAATATTTATTAGATTAAAGGCTGAGACATGCACAAATTCAGAAATTTTTTGGGGAGGAAGAGAGCCAAAAATACAAACCCTCTGGACCCTGAAGACCACAAATCGGATATTTTTGCTAAAAACTCACAGTTTAAATATGAATTCTCTTATATACTTCTAGAAGTAATATTTACTAATTTTAATTTTTTACTTTCAGATTTATATTTAAAAAATATAATGTGTAAGTATGGTAATCGCCTCTTGGGGTCTCGACACCTAGAGCTTCTGCCTCCTAAGAGTAAAATGTTAATTTCACTTTGTCATTTCTAGGTGGAAGGAATCGCTGCCCTTAATAGTTTGAAATCAAATTTATAACATAAAATTTAATATTGTGGTCTCTAGCGGCCAAAAAAGTGATCAAAAATCCATTGCCCCGTACGTATACGTTTGTACGCACCTCCCCCCCCCTTGCATTTCACAACCGTAAGACTCAAGGCTACTAAATTCAAAACTTAAGATCAATATAAAATAGATGCAGATCAGCATGTTTTTGGTTGAAAAGTGAATATCGGAAGAAAGATTTTTCGTTTTTTTTTTATTTTTTTTTGTTTTCTCAAAATCGGCTAAGGATTTGTTTTTAAATCTGTGTACTTATCAAGTGCCAGAAGTTGTAGTCGTATATGAATTTTAATCCGATTGCAATTAAGGAAAGGGTGTAAAATAGGTGTATCTTAATAAAATATTTTAATCGTCCATATTTCGTATACGCAAACTAGCAGAGCTTTGGGATTTGAAACCTATCTATCTAGAAACAAATACCTCGTGTTTTTGGCTAAAATTGAAAAACTGGAAGTACTTGAAAATTTTTTGTATATTGCAATTTCGTCTTTTGGGGTTTTTCAGCTTTCATCAAAACAGCTTGGGGGAATCCGTAATTGAAGTAATTTGAATGAAGATAAATGGTATCATTATTTCAAATAAGAGAGAAACTGTGAAAGTCGTTTGGTTGATTATTTTTCGTTTTGGCCCATGGACTATTGATTTGAAAAATAAACCCCCTCCAGGGCCCACTTTGGATAGCACAAGAACCCACTTGGGAAAAGTTCAAAGAAAACAATATTTAACTTAAAAAATGTTATATTTGTAATAAATAGATTTTTTTTCTGATGTAGTACATTTTTATGTATGAGGAAAGTTCTGAAGTTACCCTAGTATACAATGTTTCAAATTATATAGTCACTTTATTCTCAGAATTCTATATAGAGGATCAATATAGTTACTATATAGTTTGGAAGATTGTATACTAGGTTAGAAAATCAAAAACATAATTAATTCTTCAGACCATATATTGATTACCTTTATAGGACCTGTTCTTGAGTTTTCGTAAAATGCGATTTTAAAAAGACAGATGGAGAAAAAAACATTCTTGAAAATGACTTTTATACACTCTTCGGAAATTACTAAAAACCATTATTATTGTTCAGTTCCATAATGAGTATAAGATATAACAAATCAGAAGAAAAAATGGGGAAAATAATTTGATCAAGGTAAATTATGTTGTTCTGGGTTAATTTTAATGACTGTGAATGATTCGATTGTATTTATTTTTTATATAGAGCATGATGAAGCTACAACAAATTAGCGAAACTTTACGATTGGTCGTATGATTTAACACATATATAGTTTAATTGTTCCCTTTTGTTCCTCTTATTTGTTATATCTATTACTAAAAACGAATGAGGAAAAACAATTGAACATTGTCGAGTGAAATCAATACCCACCCGACAAACTTATCGAGTTAGCAATATTCAGAAGAAAGGAAATAATTTTTGAAACGGGATTTGTTGAATTTCTACTAAAAATCGACTTGGACAGCTATAAGCTGCTCACCTTAAAAATTAAAACCATTCATGAATTAATTAAATATTCTTTTCGACTTTGGCTAAATTGCTTTTTATTTTGGAGCACCTCTTCAGGCGAAACATGTCTTTCAATGCTCTTGATTACTTTCTGTAATTAAGTCTTATTGTAATCTAAAGTGTCACAATATATGAGGAGCTTTTATTCTTGGAGTTCTAGAATGGATCTATAGATTACGAGACCTTCTAGACAAGCCGAAACTTTGAAATTACATTTTCTACTCCATTTTGTTTTGTTTTTATTTTCTTTATTGTCCCCGGGAACACAGCCCATTTAGAGAGCACATCAGTAAAGAGTTAGTAGTCTTAGTGAGGGAGCCGAGTATTTTTAGCCGGTCGAAATTTATATACGCGACCCTCCCGCTTGAACATCGTCATTAACGATGCTGGAGCGGGCCATTGCCTTAGTGATCTCGGACACCCGACTCCCTCTACTCAATTTGACAATATAAATTATTTATGATTGATTCTTCTATTCTTTAGAGAAGGTTTCATATTGACAAAAGAGAAAATATTTTCAAAATAAAGAATTCATGATAAAATTTTGTGATTTTCAATGAATACATACAAAAAAATGTCTAAATGTTCATATTTCTTATATGTCGTAGATAAATACTAGTTTTGCTTAGGCAACGGAATTTGTTGGAAAATAGCATTTTTTTCAATAAAATAAAATTATGTGCGGATGAACTTTTTTCACCAAATAATTTAGTTCAATATAATATAGGTATATATTAATATTAAGTTGAATAACATCTATACTTATTATAACCGGCTTGGGCGACGACGCTGACGTGATTTTTTTAATTTTAAAACCAAGTTCATGACAAATAAAATTTATTAAAATTAGGAAATTTAAATTATTATTTTAAAACCCACTGCGGACTGCAGAGGACGTAGCCCATGGCGAGAAAGATGACCACCGAAGCCGGGCTTCACAGCTGATTATATTTATTGAATAAACTAACGCCTTTTTTCGGCTTATTTCACTATTTGATAAGTACAAATATTTATATAAATCATTTCAATGTGATGAGAATTACAGGGGATAAATATACATACATTATTTGTATATTTGATTAATATTGTTTCATTGAAAAATAATTTTTTTTTATTAAAAATTCGAAATTATTTTGGATTTGTCCTAAAAAATTAAATAAGATCATTTCAATTCTGTTCAATTGTATGGTAACAAATAAATTGAGATTTCAATCAAGTTAGGTTTGGTTCTCTAATTTCAATTATTTAAGAAAATAAAAATATTATATTTAAGTAAAACACAAGAAAAAAAATAATAAACTGAACTTAACCGGTAGTGATTTGACAATTAGGTTCAAGCCTATATCTAATAGAATATTCGATTCGGCCTTTTTTATTATGCAAAATTAAATACATATAAAATAATATTTTGTGAGATACATTAAATAAATATTCGCCAAAAATATCTAGATGTCTAAACGAAAGCAATAGTCATGTGACAATTTTTTTTGTATATATGTTAAATCCGATTGAAGTAGTTTTTGGAGACGGACTGATAAGTAAATTTAATGGAATTCGATGAGGCAGTCCAAGGTTCAAAAACGAGGGATAATCATAACTATCTTATTTATTCAAAGCCGACGTTTCGGAGATTTATTCCCTCCTTCTTCAGGGTTTTGAAAAGTCAGTGAAGGAAATACAATGTGACATTCCCCTCTGTCTCCTCTCTCAGTGCCAATAACAATATACAGTATTTCATTTTCAGCAGACTACACTAAATCAAAATCCAATAAATGATAAATATTCAAGATGTTGTACACTAAGATGATGCTCTACAACCTTGAAAACAGGGTCGTATCAGATCAAGAAGAGCGAGAAATTTCTAGGGCACCAAAGGAGGCTGGACTTGAACGATTGAAGGTTGCAAGTCTTGTGAAATATAGAATCGAAAAAGTAGTTTCAGTCTCTATAGAAGTTAAGAGGGACTAAGTTATTATTTTTCACAATGTTTGGGATTTATGCAGTGTGACCAAATTTGTAGCATTATCCTTGATACGAGTATTTTTTTTTATAATTATTTAATTTATTTGAAATATTTATTTATTTATTTATCCAGAAAATACACAACATACAATATGTCGTATCCTATAGAGTTGACAAGTCAACTGTACATAGGACCGGATAAAAATTAATAATTATTTAATTTTACAAACAATTACAATAGATGCAATATGGTGTACATTCTTAACCATTAGTTCACATTACACATTTGCATACATATCACAGGGGTGAATCACAGCGATCCGATCAATTTAACCAATTTTTAACCTACTTCAAAAAAGGAGGAGGTTCTCTATTCGACTGATTTTTTTTTTTTTTTTTTTTTTTGTGTCAGGTATGTTACCTCATATCTCCGCCAATTGTGAACCGATTTTGAAATATTTTTTTGCATTAGGTCCAGTCTAGCTTCCGATTGGTCCAGTTTTTTTTCATTGGTATTATATCTTTTTTGTTAGGGTTGTTCAGACCTAACTTCTTTGTTTATGAACCGATTTCGATGATTCTTTTTTTATTGGAAAGGGGGTATCATGTGCCATATTAATTTGGTCAAGTTCTGATGATATGATCACTATTAATAACATCACTAAAAAGAGAAAAATAAAAATAATTTTTAAGAAAAAATAAAACCGACTTCAAAAAAATTAAATGCAACAAATAAAATACACTAAAAGGTATAAAATAATTATTATCTTATTTAGTTACAACTAAACGACGAAATATTAACATGAAATTACTTTTTGAAGTCGGTGCCAAACAAACTATGCCCCTATAAGCGAGCGTACCCGCCAAACGTACTAAGTAATATCCGTCAGTGGGATTCATAAAAGGTATATGTTTGGCACCGACTTCAAAAAGTAATTTAATGTTAATATTTCGTCGTTTAGTTGTAACTAAATAAGATAATAATTATTTTATACCTTTTAGTGTATTTTATTTGTTGCATTTAATTTTTTTGAAGTCGGTTTTATTTTTTCTTTAAAAAATTATTTCTCAATATTTTCTTCTCACACAACAGATTTTTTAGATCATTTAGGAGTTTATTAAAATATTTAATTGCCACAAAATAGGCATTTTTGGGGTAATTAACTTATTAATCTTTGGCAGGACAATTGATCTATAATCTAGTTCTGCTACTATGTTCATCATACATCATCTTACACACTTCATAATAACAAACAACAGAGTTCACAATAAAAGATTCATCAATACTCAAGACAGATTGCACCGTAATTTTTTTAAAAAGTCTAGTCAGTATAGTGATAAGTGGTTTCGTTGCATTATCATATGCACCCCCTTCTCCACGCAATTATACCATAGTCAATTGTACTCTCAAACAGAGCCTGATAAATTATCTACCCTCATAGCCCTTGGATCCAATATTGCACACAACCTATATAATACAAAATTTATATATCTGGTTTTCCTGATAATTTGCTTTATGTGATAGTTCCATCTCATATGACATTCTATATAGATACCCAAATATTTACAATAGTCAACTCTTTTTTATTTCTTTGGTATCAATGTGTACATAAAATTAATAAAGTAAAGGGAGTGTAGTTTCACAATGAATGAAATAAAACTCAAAAGAGGTTTATATAGACTCAATATATTTAGGGTTATTAGTCCACCTTCAGGAGTTTACAGATTAAAAACTGATATCAATACTCAAGACAGATTGCACTTAAATTTCAAGTTTTTAATCTGTAAACTCCTGAAGATGGACTAATAATATATTGAGTCTGTATAAACCTCTTTGAGTTTTATTTCATTCATTGTGAAACTACACTCCCTTTACTTTATTAATTAATATCATGTTTCACCTAAAACCCACACCACTTTCCCTAAGTAAAATATAAAAAAGTGTATATAAAACTTTCATTGAATGATCTTTACATTAATAAATTTCCTTTCGAATTTTTATTCCATTGGAACTTTTTTACTTAAGAACTTGGAAACTCTTTGTTTTAACAAACTGGATGTAAAAAAAAGCTCCGAAAAGAAAAGGTATTGGCGTCACTACCTAATTATCAGTAGGCGAGGTTTGGTCTGGAGGGATTCAGGGATCTACGCTTTGGGGTAAGCGTTTGATGGGGACTGGCATGTTCCCGTCGCCTGAGGGATGAACGTGATGGATGGGAAACGATGAAGGAATGGAGAAATTCGTTCCCGGCGTCTGCAAGAGCAAGGACTAAACTGCAAAACGTGAGGGCTGGAGAAGAATCGATGCTCTCACCTTTCAACCGTCCCGGAAACATAATTATTAAAATCGAAAGGGAAAGCGACAAGCGAGAAAATTTAAATCTCACATTATTCGATATTAAAAAAAGTAATTTTATCTTAACACTTGGTAATTTTTTCAATTTTATATTCCATTACTTTCTTCTCTCAGCTGGAAAAAAAAGATTAATAACCACAAATGACAGAATTTCAGGTGAATGAGATCTATATAAAATTAAATTGATATTTTAGAAGGAATTAGAGATTAAAAAATAAAATAAAGATTTATACGAAGAATTTTCCAAAAAAAAAAAAAAAAAAATCAGTTTAATTTTATCTTCAAGTGCCATACTCAATCGAGCGTCGGCGATTACTATGAGAATATCTTCTCCATTGTAATTTTCCTGGGGAAATTTTTCACAGGGATCGTTTCCCGTTGCCTCTCTCTGTATTTAGAACAGTTTGTCAGTTTCTGGAGCGGGGGAGCCGTTATTATTAATATTTTGTAAATATTTATTTTTAAATGTTGCCTTCTAGTCTGGGATCGAACATAGTCGTTGTTTTTGCCGAATTTTACTATAAGCAAAGTTGTAGGGGATGTTATTTCTGACAACTTTGTTTAAAGAAATTCCCCCAAAAAACCACCCAAAAAAAGGGGGGGAGAAAATGTAAATTCTTGCCCTTGGAGCAAACTCAACCAAACAGAAGATAGATTCTGTGGACCTCTAGAGAGCTAGAAATGCAAAAACTAACCACCCGAAATGGCGGGAGGGTCAGCATAAAATTTTTGCTCTTGGACCAAACTCAACCAAATTCTTGTATACAGAATCTGTGGGTCACTAGAAGGCTAGAAATGCAAAAACTGCAGCGTGGAGGGTGGAATGGAGTGGGGGGGTTAGGGTATGGGGTGGGGGGTAATAGGGCCCAGAAGGTGGAATGGGGGTGGGGGGAGTGAGGCGGAGAAATGTGGGGGAGGATCACGAAGGGCATGGGGTGGGGTGGGTGTGGTACAGGGTTGGTGGAGGTGGGGGTTCAGGTGAGGGTCCAGAGGCGTAGGGGCTGGTACGGGGGTGGGGGTGCTGAGTGAGTTTCGGGGGAGTGGGGAGGGTGGGGTTCAGGTTTGGGGTCCAGAGGGCGTGCCCCCTGGCTAGCAAGATGGCGCGAAGGCGGACCTTGCAGCTAGTATACTATATATGCCAAATCGATCAAAACCTCCCAGATATGGGAGACTAATTTTCAGTAGTGGGCTCTAATAGCTGGTTATTACATATAATAATGTGATGTAATTAGAGTTCTAAGCCCAACACGAAAGCTTTAAAAATAAAATAATAATAAATAACTTAAGGAATTTTTTTACGAGTTATTTGTTTGAAAGTTTTTTAGAATCCTTTATTTGAGCCGTTCACTGCATAAATCGATTAACTCCACTTTTTGAAATGTTCTAAATTTAAGTAGCATTTGGTTCAGTCATAATTTTTTATATTTATAATAAATTTCTGTATAATAAAGATTAACACCATTAAACGACAATTTTTTAGCACATTGAATAATAAATAATGTACTTAATAATGTAGATACATTATTTCATTGCGTTTAACCATTATTTTGTTTTATAACTCCAATCGATTTCTGCAGTGAACGGCTCAATTAACTTCACATGATTGTTGTTTATCGAAGACATATTATTTATGGAGCATAGCCAGGTATGGATGAAACTTGGACGATTGGAGAAGTGGAGAGATTGGAGGCTTTCGAAATGTGGTGCTACAGAAGAAGACTGAAAATCAAATGGATTGATAGAATTACAAATGGAAAAGTTCTTGAAAGAATCGGAGAAAAAGGAACTTTGTGGAAGATTCTGAGGAAGAGAAGACCTCAGATGATGGAACATAGATTAAGACACGGGGGATTGCTTAGGGATAACTTGGAGGGGGAGATGGAAAAGAAAACTCGAAGGGGAAGACACAGATTAGAATATTTCTCCCACATAATCAAGGATATGGGATATAGCTCATTTTTAGTGAGGTCATAGACATGGCATGGGACAGAGCGAGTGGAGACAGGTGATTGTGTCAAACCAGTTTAGGACTGTGTAGTGTGTCACAAAGTTAGAGGTCAAAGCAGGCTGTCTCTGATGCAAAATAAACATATACACATATATATCAAGATGATATATCTGTATATATATATTATTTATTTGTCGAACAAATGAATAATGTATATATACAGATATGTCATCTTGATATATATGTGTATATGCTCATTTGCATCAAGCAGAGGACAACCTCTTCGTCTCTCTTTGTGAATCAACAACTCTGCCATCTCCTCGGCAAAACAAAAACTTTTCAACTGTGTAGTGTGTAACTTCAATGATTATGACTTCATTGTTCATCAGGCCGAAAATAATTCAAATGATTTTTCAACTATTTTCTAATTCTCTAAATGTCTGAAATGTTTAATAATGATATGTTCATTGGCTGAACTACGATAATGGTCCGGACAACGGACACCGCAACGCCAAGGCAAGAATAGGAGCAGGGCCCTCTTTTTATTTATCTTCTTTTTTTAGGAGCAGTATCGTCTCGTATATATTCCGTGGCTATTAAATTAAAGTTTAATTTACTTTAATAAAATTAAGGATTTTATTAAAAAAATCAAAATAAAAAAAAGTCACGAAATGTTTGATTTAATATCAATTTGTCTCATAATACAAGGTCTCCTGTTTCTGTAATAAATTAATTTTAATTATGTTGAAAAAATTTCTTATCTCACGAGATTTGAAAAAAGTCACACTCGGACAGAGGCGTAACTAGCGCATTTGGCGCCTATGGCCAACTATAACTATGGCGCCTATACACAGAGTAAAATGTAGTTAAGAATATAAATACATCAATATTATGATTATGTGAATACGGGGTAGCTAAGATTTTCTATTTAAATAATTTATATGTGCATATTTAATAATTATCAAATATTTATTAAATATTAATATAGCATAAATGAAATGAGATAAAAGGAAAATTAAAGTCGAAAACAAAGTTATTAATATTAGTTTGACTTTCCGGGCTTTTGAATTCGCAGAGTACTAATTTTTTCTACTCTCCGTCTGTATACAGTAACTGCAGCTTCTACAAGAAAGAGGTAAAGAAGCTCTATATGCAAAATTTTGTGATCATGAATAATTAGTATGCCTTTTTAACCGACTTTAAAAAAGAGGAGGTTATCAATTGACGGAATGTCTTTTTGTGTGTTTGTTCGTTGATTTCTCTCCTACAATGTAGACCGATTTCGATGATTTTTTTTTTATTGGAAAGAGGGTACCTTCCAATTGGTCCCATATTAATTTGGTCAAGTTCTGAATATGATCAATGACAAATTAACGGAAATCTCTATTCTTTTGAGCAAATAATGGAAAAATCTTTTAAAATAAAAAAAGGTCGAACGACCGTATATGAGAACAAAAGGCCTACCCATCTACCTGCGATGCATGGTAAACATCACTTTTTTTTATATTATTTATTGGCATCGGGCACACACCCATTTTGCCAGAAAACATCACTAAAAAGAGAAAAATAAAAATAATTTTTAGAAAAAATCCGACATCAAAAAAATTAAATGAAACAAATAAAATAATAAGAACTCAAAAATCATATAAAATTCACTAAAAGGTATACAATAATTATCTAATTTAGTTACAACTAAACGACAAAATTTTCACATGAAATCACTTTTTGAAGTCGGTGCCAATCATACATTTCATGAATCGCACTCGACGGATCTTATTTAGTATGTTTGGCGTGTAATGAAGACAACATCGCGTAAGCTCGCTTTTATAGTTTGTTTAGTACCGACATCAAAAAGTGATTTCATGGAAAAATTTAGTCGTTTAGTTGTAACTAAATTAGATAATTATTTTATACCTTTTAGTGCAATTTATTTGATTTTTGAGTTCTCATTATTTTATTTGTTGTATTTAATTTTTTTGAAGTCGGTTTTTTTTCTAAATATTATTTTTTACAATGTCGCTCTGGCGCCTTTTGTCGAAGACCACCACTCGTCAGTAGAGTGACTCTATAGGGAGAGTGGCGAATCGTAGGGTCATCCGCCATTTTTAGTCGTTTTTTAAATTGAGGAATATAAGGAAATTTAAGAAAATTAATATTTAAACACATTCTTTACACATATTATTTAATTAAAAATAAAAGGTAATAATAATAATATTATCTTAAATTTCCTAATATTATTTAGCTTAAAATATGACTAAAAATGGCGGATGGGCCTACGTGTCGCCACTGTACCTATAGAGTCATTGTACTCGCCATAGAATAGTTACGCCTCTGCACTCTGATATCCGCAGAGTGGAGTTGAACTAATTAGCAATTATTTCAAATTGGTAAAATATTCGCCTTCATGGGCTTAGAGTATTTAATATAATAAACATTACATATTTCGTTTGTTTGTATAATTAATAAAAGTTGAATGACAAATTTCTAATTAATTTTTTTCTTTTTTACTTTTGTCGTAACGTTAGTAAATTTATTAAAATATTCTATCTCACGAATGTGAAAACATTAGAAAATTATTTAATTAAAAAAAAGAGAAATGAGTAATGTAAATTTATTCAAAAAATTATCCCAGAAATCTCTCTGAGTTAGAAAAATGAAATATAGCTTCCAGGTTAACATTTAATTTTATTATGATATAAATATCCAAGCATGGCTCTGAGGGTGTGAAGGGGCGGCTCAGGCAACTGTGAGCGCTTACTCTATTTTTCCATTCATTTCAAATGAGCATTCCAATATAAATTTCATATTAAGTCGAATTCATGAGACACGACTCCATCCACTTTCATTATTAGTGTTGCTATGCACTCAATGAAAAACATAAATAAAAATATCAAGTTCCACGCAGAGAAGAAAATAAGCCAGCCAGCAGAAAAAAGAATAAAGCCATGCACATATTATACTAGGGAGCTGAAACAATTTAAAAAAGGGCGCAACAGCAAATAGACAATTCAGGAGGCGGGGGCAATATATTATTACAATTTATATGTATCAGTTGCGAAGTCCGCCCTAGGCGAGCATCTTGCTGGCCAGGGGCCCATGCCATGTATATGTTTTGAATATTGTCTATTTTTGAAATATAAATTTTAAATATGTATTGTATTTTTTGAAATATCGTTTATATATGTATATACGCGGAGTTCATGGATGCTGTGAATGCGACGCATCCCTAAAATTTCAAACATTTAGAGTATTTTCATAAATATATAAGGCCGATTTCAAAATTTCAGGAGGATCTTTAAATTTTCAAATTATTATCCGTTATTTCAAATATTTTTATAATATAAAAAACAATTTTTGTTTTGAAAAGTATGGTATATTGGTTCTCGAAATGAAATAAAATTGTTGCATAGTTTCAAGGGTCAATTAAAAGGAATTATCTTCCAAAAAGGGTGCGGGTAGTAGGTTTGAAGTCCCTGTGGTATATCTTCCAGTTCAAGCATGTCAAAGACAAGTCCAGACGAGTTTTAGTAGAATAAAAATTGTTCTCGCTGAGGAACGATTAAAATATAAATATTACAAAAAAGGAATAAATAAAGATGATTCGAGAATCTTTGGACTAATTCATTTCAAAGAACTTTCAATAAATATCTAAGATCAGAAATAACTAAGAGCCCTAAAGACAAGTCATAGCTTGCTTATAGCAATAGAATTAGGAGAAATTGAAGATTTTCTTATAGGATAGGCTGATTCATTGTGGAAGATGGTCAATTTCCATCTCAGGAACTGTACAGTTTAAGTCACAAGATTTAATTTCTGACTCCTAGTGAGGACTCATACAAAGGAGTATCCGTTTGGGGCGAAGATACCAAAATATATTTTAAAAATCTAATGTTAAATTTGAAAAATTCGATGAAATTTGCAAATAAAAAACGAAGATTAAAATAAAATTTCAAAAAATGAAAGGTAAATTTTTGGACAGCATCCCCTGGTTTAAAAGTCACCAACAGCCAAATGGTATAATATATTTAAATAATGTTTTTTCTTTTTAAAAAATCTTATAAAAATCCGCTGTCAAAAACATGTTTCAAAATAATATGTAAAGAGCGGCGTAAATAATTCTTGTCTAGGGGTACGGCAAAGCTGGATCGGGAACTGTAGATAGGATGATCAAAGAGCCAAAGGTTTATAAATTAAAACAATTCCATTTGTTTTATTACTTACGATTCTTTAATTTCCAAAAACACTTTCTAATTTCTATACCTATTTTTTTTTTTGTTCGTTAATCATTATTTGTCTAGTCCAGGAGTGTCCAACCTTTTGGCTTACACGGGCCACATTTGAAGAAAAAATATTGTTTAGGACCGCGGATAAAATATTATAATTCTATTGATATTTTTTATTCAAAAAAGATAGTTAATAATATTTCATTATTCGTGTCCATGATTAATAATTAAAGGTATCGTAGGGAGTTGGACAAGACTTTAAATTAAATTAAATACAAGTTTTGATTAAATATGCCATACGTTTCGTTGCTGTTTTGCAACTTCTTCAGTGGCTCATTTATTAAACTTATTTGTCAGGATTTTTTACTACGAGAAAAAACATTTCAAACAATATTCTTTTTTCTATCACAATTCATTCAACTCATCAACCAACATAAAATATAAACTTTTTAAACAAATTAATTGTTTTTTGTCAAAAAACTAAAAGAATCAAATTGAACAAAGAATTTTTTTTATTTATTTTAGTACATAATAATCTAATTTATTACATCGGTATCTAATTTTTTTTTAATGCAATCGAATGCAAGAAGGGGTGCACCAGTAAAGATGCAGCTGTTTATGCACTTGGGGTTTGAAGGTTTGAAGATTATAAGTGCTGGGAGAGAGTTCCAGTTCCTTGAAGTCATGGGGATATATGTATTGGCGAATGAAGTGGTCCGGCACTTTTCCAATTTGACCGCGAAAGAGTGTTGGGAGTCGGCAAAACGCGTGCTACGTGCAAAGCATGCTTTGGGGGGAATTATTGATTTTATCTAATCAGAGCACCTGTCGTGATAGTATCTATAGAAAAGGGAAAGGGCAGAGACATTTCTTCTTAGCTTGACGGCTCGCTTCTGAATTGCATCCAGGGTAGCAAGAGAATATTTAGACGCTCCCCTCCACAGATGAGACCCGTATTCGAGCCAGGGGCGGATTTGGGCCTTGTAGATGGTGAGAAGTTGTGGGGGTTTGTAAAATCGCTTGGATCTGAATAAGTAACCAATCTTCCTTGCTGCAGATTTCGCCACAGAGGAGATGTGTTCATTCCAAGACAGGTCAGATGCGACAGAGACGCCCAACATGGATAGGCTGTCACACATTTTCAAGGTATTCGAATTGTTGTTCTAGAATATTCAATCAGAAAGTTTGAAGTAGAAAATTTGTTTCTAATATAAATGGAGTCGGAAAATAGACCAAAATGATGATTATTTTTTCGGAAATCTAGTTATAGTTTTAAAATTAGCTCTTTTATATTTCGAATACTTCACAGTAGATTAGATTTCTTATTTGAGAAAAAAAATATCAGGCCAAATTGTTGTTTGTTTTCCAAAATACATATAGATCTCAATCTTTTAAGATTTTGTATGACTTTATATTGGGCCACGGGTTGGACAGCCCAGGTTTAAATCGATGGGATTAAAGAAGGATATGAGGAATGATAATTGATTTTTGAAAAGGGCCACGAATATAATAATCCCTGACCATCCATTACCTATTTACATGTAAGAACGTGGAAAGATCTAAAAGACAAGTCCAGGAGGGAAATGATCAATTAATTGCGATTGTTCTAGAAAACTCCAATTCCTTGTCTCCTTGTATTAGAATGATATAACTATAGACTTGGTTAGTGTCGTAGTATATATAATAAATTACTGAAATAATAAATATTTTAGAAAATGAAAATATGAGAATAAGAACAATTTTTAAATATTCGAAACTTGATTATTTTTATTACCTTATATAGTTGAGCTTATAATTTTGCTTTTAGTGACTTTTATTCTTAAAAAAAGCTTCACGAATTGTACAAATGTAGATTCATATTTCGAAAAAGGGAACAAATATATCTCTACATATAAATCTCAATGGTTTAAGGAAGTTTATGATTTTATGTTGGGCCACACTCATTGCAGTGCTGGGCCGCATGCGGTCTGTGGGCCACGGGTTTGACAGCCCTGGTCTAGTCTCTAGTTCCTAATCTATTTTATTTTCCACATGCTAAATCAATTATTCACTTTAGAAATTTCGTTTCAACCCACTATCATTGTCAGGGTTATTTTTATTCCGGGATTCATATTTTAAGCTAAAATCCAGGCAATATAATTTTGTGACCGGATTCCATATTTCGAGCTTTAAAGCCATAAAAAAGGCAAATGCGTGCGGAAGCAGCAGGCGGCTGTTCATTACTTACTATGGAGGCTTAAATGACATCATTCCACGACTCAAATAGAACAGATGGTTTTAGATATTGAACAATATATAAAAAATAAAGTGTAAATAAAATTTTTTCTATTTCTTTCTTTCTCGAATCCGTTTAATCCCCCTTCTTCATATGGAAATTAATTTTCATTGGATAGTCACAGAGACTCATTTTTATATATAACCATGAATCCGCTATAAAGATATTTATTGTAGATATCGTCAAATAGAGATTAACGATATAAAGAAAATTTGTAGCGAGATGTTATAACACTATTATCAATTTATTTGCAGATCCCTTGATAACATAAATTATTCTTTTTATTGGGCAGCTACTATGTATGTACGGAAATGCCAAATAGTCTTAAGTGTTATAGCCGTTGCAAATGGAGATAAAGGGTGAAAGCTTCCTTCAATCAATTCCATTGGGATTCATAGGATTATAGGATATCCAGCATTCCGTATAAATACCATGTTGCATGATTTCTGTAATCTAGATCTTGCAACAAACCAAGATTGTTGGTTTCCATAAATGTATTTTAAACTATTCAATGTATTTGTGTTAAGGAAAAGTTTCGTTTAGTCTCAGATTATGTGTTTTTCAGGCTCTGAGGGTTTTCATTTTTGGACTCTTCTTCCTACATTTATTTTTTCGGATAATAGATTAATATCTAGGTATAGGTATTCAAAATTAATACATTTTTGATTTTGCAAATATTTCTACAGCATTTGTTTGTTTGTTCTCACCGGGGGCTGAGCCACGATTGGAATTAGGTGTACACGTCTTTGGAATTATGTGGAATTATTTTGGAATTCATTAAATAATGGCCCTTCATCTATTGTCTTCTACTTTGAAATGAAAGTCGGAGTAGTTGTACACGATATTAGGTCGCGGTTCACCCCTCGATTTGCAAGTTTGCCATTTTGGTTATTTGTAGAAATTATTTTTAGTAGAGTTAGGTATTTTTTCTGAGGAGCAATTATTATTATTTTTTTTAATTATTTTAAAACCCACCAGAGATGTTAACTAAAAAATAATTTAATCTTTTAGATTTTAAGTTGATTCTTCCATATTTTCAGCACTGATTACCATTCATAAAAATGGAATGCAATAAGGTTATTCCGCCAGAATTAAATAAAAGTCGATCGTTATTTTTGCTTTCAAGCGGATTCTTCCATGCGATCAGTAATTGTTACCAAAAATAATCGAATCGTCAAAAATCAAATGCAGAATCGTTTTACGTCAAGTATTAGACGAAAATCGATTCCTTCATTAATTGTCTAGCACCCAAATCACCTTTCTAGATAGTTATAATCATTAATCACAATGAATTTGCACCAATCATCCATCAAGTTAAGAAGTGTATTGGAAGTTGAATTGATGATGGAATATAAGTAAGGTCGGAACAAAAACAATAATCAAACATTAAGTTTCTGACCAAACTAAATTTAATCTAATAAGAAAGATGTGGAAAAGTGTTTAACGGGTTTTTCTATCTTTTTAATCTTTAATATATTCAATAATCTCGTTTTTTATTAAAGATTAAGGGAAAAATTTAGCCTTAAAAAAAATGAAATGTCAATTTGAATCTATGTTCCATGGATGGCTAATAGGATTAGGGAACCGAGCTGAGGTGAATTAATGTCCATACTAAGGACTAAATCCTTATCGAAGTAATAGAGTGTTGGTTCGATTTTATCAGCTGAGGCCCATTTTCAAATTGTGGTGGTTGACAATTCCAATTAATTTATTTTTTCTCTCTTCAGTTGATTAGAACTCGTTATTTCTTAATTAAGTAATTAGAATTTCATCAAACAGACAAGAAAGAGTATCAATAATTTTATTTATTTATAAAGAGAAATCAATGATGTTTCCTCTGCTTGATGCAAACAAACATTTACATATATATTTATATATATATATACACTCAAGAGCAAAAAAATCGCACTCCCCAGATTTTCACTTCAAAATTAAATATTTTTTAAATTAATTTTTTTTGCAAGTACTATTTTGATTAAAATGAAAGTACACACTGTTAGCTCTTAAAAAAACACAAAATGTTTACCTTTGACCTGCAAAATCATTAGATTACTAACAAAAGAACAAAAGTTCCGAAATTGCACGTTTGAGATAAAGGATGTTTGTGGGATTTTGAGAAGATATAAAAGGGTAATCATACAAATGAAATTGGTAAAATAAGCATTTATTAATACGAGGTATATATATTTTATATTATATTACAGTGAAACCCCTCAAATCCGGAACTAATCGGGACTGTAGCCTGTTCGGATTTCAATTTGTTCGGATTAACCAAAAGCTGGTGGTTTGGATATCCTTTTGAAGAAAATGGTTCTCTTTCTATCCTTGAGAAGCTGAAGAAAGTTACAAAAAAAGACGTTATTTACAGAGTTGCACAATCTTGTCAAAATACAAGTTTGAAGTTACTGCGGAGTTCTTTGAAGAAGCTCTCGAGTTCGAGAAAACACTTACCCAAACTTAAATTTTTTCAAAAAAAAAAACTCGTTCGGATTTCCGGCGTTCGGAATTGAAGGGTTTCATTGTATATCAAATGAGGCGTTCAAAAGCAGAGTGGACCATCCCACTTTTGTTTTTTTATGAGAGATCCAGCAAAATAGAAGTAAATGTTCGAGGCAAAAGTGGTACATGCGTACATGTTCTGTATTCTAGAAGGACGTTTAAAAACTAAGTTTGGTTCACTTTATCTGTTTAGTTTTATCTTGATTATAGAAGTTTATCAGCCACAATGAGATTTGTGGGCTGGTCCACTCTCCTTTTGAACCCCTTTAATATAAATATGTATATATAATTTATTTGGTTTGTAATGTTTTTTGACCTTAATCGTCAATCTTTTTAATTAGAAATATTTAATCTATTATTTCTCATGGGTTAAAAGGATTTTAGGTAAATTCATTTTATTGTAATAGTAAGCAGGTCACTTAACAAACGAGTTCGTACTTTCTAGGTCAGAGAGATGGAATGACTTCTAAACTTTGCAACACTCTCACGATATAACATATCTATTATCTTTCCTAATAGAATTCTTTTTGAGATAAATGACAGAATATTATCATAATACAAACACATGGCGAATAATCATGAAGATTAACGACAAACAGGTATCTTGTTTGTTTCCAAAATTGCTTAGTCTATTTAAACAAATATTTTCTACCCTGGAATTTCTTGAAATTAATTCTTTCTTATTGCTCAATTTCCAACTCTAGCAGAGTTTTATTTAAAACAGAGAAAGATAAATAAACGCCCTAAGTCTTTTTTGGCAGAAGGCAATTTAGAGGGATTTAAAATAAATTATAGCTTGACATTTTTTATATGTTATTATTTTTTGTTACCCACGGTTTGTATAAAGTTGCAAAATATTTTATTTATATTTCAAAGAATCTCGGACCAGATCTCTCAGTCTATTTTTACAATGAAAAATTTTAAACAGACGAGCAATTTTCTCAAATATACATATTTCAAGGGTGAGATATTTATTTTTTGTAATAGAATAAATATGTAGTAAATAAATATATAAGTTTATTGTTTTAAACAATAGCATTAGAGATGATTAATCAAAAATATTTTTGCACTGAATTCCGTATCCGTCTATTTGTGACTCGAAAGTAGATATGCTAATGTGGCCTCATAAACAGTCCCATTTATCATGACCTTATTAAAGAGTTTAAATTACTGTCATAATTTGACATAGTATTAACCAAGGCACTATAAATTAAGCTATAAAATCTCACGAGATGTCATTCAGGCGCGGTATGAATGGCTAAACGCTAAGAAACAAAGTTCCACCTTGAAATTCAATCTCTTCTATAAATGAACTAATTTATAATTATATTTGTCTGACTTAACAAGTTCATAGAAGTTTGTTTCCCTAGAAAACCAATTAATTAATTAATCAATAGTGGAATTCCTTACATTTTTGTTGAATACATTTAGTTTAGACTAGCTGCAAGGCCCGCCTTCGGCGGCCCTCTTGCTAGCCAGGTGGCACGCCCCCTGGACCCCCAGCACTCGAACCCCACCCTCACCACCACTCCCCCCGAAACCCACCCAGCACCCCCACCTCCCGCACCATGTCCATCCCCGCCCCCACACCACCACTCCATTCAGCACCCTAACCCAATAACCCCTCACCCCCACCCCAAACCCCTCCAGCACCCCCACCCCCGCACCATGAACCCGTTCCTAACCCCAGCCCCCACCCCACCACCCGCACCCCACCCACCTCGGACCCCGCACCCCATCCACCCCGGACCCAACCCCGTGCCCTCCAACCCTGCGCACCACACCCCCGCCTAGCCCCCTGGACCCCCCACCCTACTCCGCCTCACTCCTCACCCCCACCCCCATTACACCCTCGCACCCACTCTCCGCACCCAGTTTTTGCATTTCTAGCCTTCTAGTGACCCACAGATTATGTATACAAAATTTGGTTGAGTTTGGCCCAAGAGAAAGAATTTTCATTTTTTGACCCTCCCCCCAATTTCGGGTGCTTAGTTTTTGCATTTCTAGCTCTCTAGAGGCCCAGAGATTATGTATACAAAATTTGGTTGAGTTTGCTCCAAGGGCAAGAATTTACATTTTTTCACCCTCCCCCTTTTTGGGTGGTTTTTTGGGGAAATTCTTTTAAACAAAAAGTTGTCAGAAATTACATCCCCTACAACTTTGTTTATTATAAAATTTGCCGTAGGGTTAATAGTTTAGGAGTTATTTGATAGTTTTCATTCGTGCGTCCCTCCAAACCCCCTTCTGGGGTCAAAATATCAAAACGTTATATAGCTAAAAATGTAAGTTAGAAGACATCTGATGGAAATATGAAATTTCATAATAATCCCTTCAGCCGTTTTTACGTGAATCGTGAGCAACTTTTCGGAAACCACGACATACAGACATACATACATACAGACTTACAAACAGACAGGAATTTTGTTGAGGGTGTTTTCGTTCATAACTTTGCTTGAAACGTGTGCAACCAAAATTTGGCGTGATTTGGAGCAATGTACAGACAAAACCTTAATTTTATATATATAGATTTAAAGTTAATATTTTTAATAGTGAAATTGATATATTAAAAGCACTTGCACCGATTATATCTTGAATAATGTACAAGTAGCTTTGATCTTAGATGCCTGACAGGTTAGTCAAAGACACAATGTTATTTTGCATATTTACAGCTACTCGAATTCCAGTCGTAAGTACCACGGTGAGGCTTTAGATATTATACAGGGTGTTCCACAGATCTCGTTCATTAAAGTTTTCATGGAAGGAGTTGAGAGAAAATTTTGAACTTTGACATATTTATGTTTTGGAATATGCTCTTTTTAAATAAATTATTAACAACTTTTGGACACTTTCTGCTTTGCCGCAATCGCTATCAACTTTCTTATTTTCAATGGAATTCCCCAAATATTTTTGCATCATTAGATTAAGTGTTAAAAACTAAGATGATTTTGTATAATGCACTTGATGTTTAAAATTTATAATTTCTGAGTTATTTTAGATAGTTTGTAAAATTTACCAATTTAGCGTTCATCTTTAAAAATTAATAATAATTAAACTATTATTTGTAGAATTAATTTGACTAATTAGAACTCTTAATTAGATATTAAAGAATCTTATTAATCATAAAAATTCAAATTTTATATTCAGAATGACCATAATATTCTGTTTATTTCTGAAAATCAAAAAGTTGTTAATACTCAATTTCTTCAAAAGGGACATGCATAAATTTTAGTATTTTTGAATTCCACATAAAAATCCAATTGAAGTTTATTAAATATTCCATATACCTAAAATGAAGTTTATTAAATAAAAAAATATTTTAAATTTCACTCGTCTAGATCTAAATTACAAATTATATACTTATGTATAATTTTAGTATTTTTGAATTCTACATAAAAAAACAATAGGAGTTTTTTGATTCTCTCTACGGAGACTTAAGTAAAGGATACAATACATCTCTGCTAATTCCTAGAAATCATCCTCAATCTAAATGGGTGGTCACGTTATACAATAGTATAGCTAGTAAAAAGATCTATTTAATAATAATTTTAATATATTAATTTAATGTAAGCCCTATTGTGAATCGTCTACATAAATTTATTTTCTAGCATCAGTACTAGTATTGAATGGATTATTTAAATCCGTTTAAAATATAATATTATTAAATGAAATACTTTCAAACTATAAGTATTTCTCAACTGTGTGTCACGGCACACCAGTGTGCCGCAAGAGATTGTCAAATGTGCCGTGAGGCTTTTTGACAAATAATTAAGATAGCATGGGTTTTGTAACTTTGAAATTGTATTTATAATTACTTCATTTTTTTTGTATCATACAACTTTTACACTTTTTTATATTCAGGTGTGCCGTAAATGATTCCAGATATTTTTAATGTGCCGTCAACTATAAAAGATTCAGAAGCTCCAACTTTAAAAGTTCCGGTTCAAAAATGCAAAAAGAAAAAATTTTATTGAGATTTTAATGCGAAATCATAATAAGGAAGAAATAAACAATTTATATTTAAGTTTATTATTAATTACTACGACATATTTAGCGACCCGAGTCTTGGAAAAATTTTCACTTTTTTTCTTAATTAATAAATGTGCGGGGGGCGATTCTTTCATTAAAATCCGATCGAAGAAAATAATTAAAAAGGGTGTTCTTAGAATTATACTAGTCCTTCCTTTATAGCGAAGGAAATTCAAGGATGCCAAATACAAACAAGTCAAGACCTGTTCAGACTATTAAATATTCAATTTTTAATTTCTATTATTCTAGGAATGGCCTTTTGCTTTGATCAAAATTATACTATTATTATATTATAGAGAGAGCAAATATTTAATTGAACTTCAATAAAATTCAGACAATAATGTGAAAAAAATACTTGTTCTAACTGGCGAACGTATTGGGTCGTGAAAAAGTTTTACTTTTTTCTTCATTTTTATTATTCAATAGAAAAATTAAATTCATAAAAAGAAATCGTCTGAGAAAGTTTGTTCTGTAGCAAAATTTTTATATTTTCAATTCAGAGAACTGTTTAGATTTTGGGCTCTCTAAGCCAGTGTTTCTCAACCTGTGTGCCGCGAGCATTTTTGACAAATAATTAAAATTGCCTGGGTTTTATAACTTTGAAATAGTATTTGTAATCACTTCATTTTTTTTGGATATCATACAACTAGTAGTTTTTTTTTATATTTAGGTGTGCTGCAAATGATTCCAGATATTTTTAGTGTGCTGTCAACAAAAAAAGGTTGAGAAACACTGAACTATAGTATCAAAAATTTATATGGGCAGTTATTTATGTGCTTAAATTCATTAAAACTTAATCGACAATCGGTTGAATAAATTTTGCTGTGCATTAGCAAAGAAATACAAATCAATTTTGTTAAGGGAGAATGGTGTAGATTCTTGGTAAAACATATTTAAATAAGGTAAAGAAAATTTATTTTGTGAAACCTACCTAGAATTTTATATTTTTAAATTTTTTAAATACAAATCAGTTTTTGGCTTAATTAAGACATTGACTTAATGTACTTGCAGGATGCAGGCCCAATTTTCTAGCAGGTATTTGTAAATTTGTTACAAGACTGCTTCCAAGAGTGTAATTTCAACGATATTATAGCTCCTTCATAAAATAAACTATTACTTTAACTTTTAGACTAATTAAAATTATCCATTAATTATTAATTCTATCTCAGTTAGAACTTTCACTTTGTATTTAATATTTCGAATTTCATTGTTTCTAAATATAACATTTAAAATATCTCTCCATTTATTATCTTTAATAAGACAGATTTCATTTGTTAAATAGAAAGGAGGGCGTTTTTAGTGCAGATCACTAGACTTTCCTTTTAAACAGCATTAAAAACAAAGCAATATTAAAATAAAAATATTCGTGGTCACGATGAATCCATTTAATTGAAGATTCGTATGGATGGGACAAAATATTTTTTTTCAAAAACAACAAGTTCATTGAAAAAGCTTTGCTAAGTGAAAAATAAAAGATTTAAATTAACGTTAGGGTAGAGGAAATTAAATTTAAAGATAGAGATGAAAATATATATAAAATGTTAGAGAAAAAAAATTGTATTCATATTATTGAGCTTACTTAGATGTTTTGTTTTTGTGTGCGAGTTAAACAACATGTGAGATGAGATATTAAAAAAAATAATTTAAGTAGAAATTAAAAAAAAAAACTGAAGATGGGCTAAATTATGCCCTAAACATATATTGGATATAATTTTTATAAAAAAAATAAAACCGACTTCAAAAAATTAAATGCAACAAATAAAATAATAATATCTTAAAAATCAAATAAAATACCCTAAAAGGTATAAAATAATTATTATTTTATTTAGTTGCAACTAAACGACGAAATATTAACATGAAATTTTCTTGAAGTCGGTGCCAAACAAACTATACCTATAAGCGAGTGTATCCGCCAAACGTACTAAGTAAGATCCGTCGAGTGCGATTCATAAAATGTATATGTTTGGCACCGACTTCAAAAAAGTATTTTCATGTTAATATTTCGTCGTTTAGTTGTAACTAAATAAGATAATAATTATTTTATGTTGTTTTATTTTTAAGTTATTATTATTTTATTTGTTGCATTTAATTTTTTGAAGTCGGTTTTAATTTTTTTTATAAAAATTATTTTTATTTTTCACTTTTTAGTGATGTTATTAATAGTGACTTAATAAAATACCTTGAATTCATCTGGGAAGAGAAATCGTCGGGCGAATGAATCAGAAAATGATAATAAAATTCAATTCATAAATATAGAAATTCTCTCGAAACGTTTGCTGGTTTTAAATGAATGTTTTAATATTTTTTTTTATAAAAGATTTTATTTATTATAATTTCGATTATATGGTCATAAGAATTGGAGACTTACGTTATTTCGTCATTGATATTATCTTCAGAACTTGACCAAATTAATATGGTACCACCCCTAGGGTATCCTCTTTCCAATAACAAAATAATCATTAAAACCGGTTCATAAACAAAGAAGTTATGCCTGAACAAACATATCAAAAAAGTACAATACCAATGGAAAAAAAACGGGACCAATCGGAAGCTAGACTAAACCCAAAGCAAAAAATCATCAAAATCGGTTCACAATTGGCCGAGATATGAGGTAACATAGACGCAAAAAAAAAATCAGTCGAATAGAGAACCTCCTCCTTTTTTGAAGTCGGTAAAAAATACATTTTTTTAACAAGTGAGAAGATTTTTTTTTTTGATTATGGAGATTGAATAAAATAATAAAAAATTATACAAAAACATATATGAAAGAGTACAAATTGATTATTATAGAAAATTATTATTAATTATCTAGTTATGGTTTCCTTCTCTATTCTAATGATAGCGAAATTTAATTTATTAAATAGATTCATTCACGTCATTTATATCAATAAAATCTATGTTGCTGATGAAGTCGAGATAAATCGACGAAACGTTCAACCCTTGATTATTTTTTATTAAAAAAAATTATTTTGTCCACATCCCTAAGAATCTTCAATTAAATTAAAATAAAATAAAAGAAAGTAGCTATTACAAAAGAATTTATCTACTTGTATTTTGTATTTAAAAGATACAAATTTAAAAAATAAGTGCTCAAGTAGTGAACGCATGACCTAAAGATTTCTAAATCTATATAACTGTATATAACTTTTCTCAGACATACGATTTTTATAATTTTTAAGAAAAAATAAAAACCGACTTCAAAAAAATTAAATGCAACAAATAAAATACACTAAAAGGTATAAAATAATTATTATCTTATTTAGTTACAACTAAACGACGAAATATTAACATGAAATTACTTTTTGAAGTTGGTACCAAACAAACTATACCTATAAGCGAGCATACCCTCCAAAGGTACTAAGAAAGATCCGTCGAGTGCGATTCATAAAAGGTATATAAAACAAAGAAGCGATTCTATTTTTTTTTTTTTTTTTTTATTTATTGTCACCGGGAGCAAAGCCCATTTAGACAGCACATCAGTAAAGTGTTAGTAGGGTTAGTGAGGGATCTGAGTTTTAGCCGGTCGAAATTTTTATATGCTAGCCAGGCTCGAACCCGGATCTCCCTCTTGAACATCGTCATCAACGATGCCGAAGCGGGGCCAACGGCTTAGCCAGCTCGGACAACCCGACTCCACAAATGATCCTAAAATATCTGAAAATTAAAAAATAAGTAATTTGAGTTGTTTTTTCAGAAAATAAAAATTTTTAAGAAAAAATAAAAACCGACTGTCAAAAAACTAAGTGCAACAAATATAAAAATCCACTAAAAGGTATAAAATAATTATTATCTTATTTAGTTACAACTAAACGACGAAATAATAACACGAAATTACTTTTAAAGTCGGTGCCAAACAAACTATACCTATAAGCGAGCGTACCCGCCAAACGTACTAAGTAAGATCCGTCGAGTGCGATTCATAAAAGGTATATGTTTGGCACTAACTTCAAAAAAGTAATTTCGTGTTAATATTTCGTCGTTTAGTTGTAACTAAATAAGATAATAATTATTTTATACCTTTTAGTGTATTTTTATATTTGTTGCACTTAATTTTTGAAGTCGGTTTTTATTTTTTTCTTTAAAAATTTTTATTTTTCTCTTTTTAGTGATGTTATTAATAGTGATCATATCATCAGAACTTGACCAAATTAATATGACACCATCCCTAAGACACCCCTTTCGGATAAAAAAAGAACCATCGAAATCGGTTCATAAACAAAGAGGTTAGGTCTAAACAAACCTAAACAAACCTAATAAAAAAGGTCTAATACCTATGAAAAAAAATCGAAAAAAAAATGGGACCAATCGGAAGCTAGACTGGACCCAATGCAAAAAAAATCCTCAAAATCGGCCGACAATTGGCGGAGATATGAGGCAACACAGGCACAAAAAAAAAAAAAAAAAAAAAAAAAAAAATCAATCGAATAGAGAACCTCCTCCTTTTTTGAAGTCGGTTAAAAAAACAACAACAACCTAAGACATCTAAAGTAAACGGGTAATTCAGTTGTACATTTTGAAACATTGCTATGATTTTATAGATCTTTAGATTTTATATATTATACAATAAATCAATGAATATTAGTTGAACATTTATTTACTACATTTAAGATTAAATGGCTTGTTACAATTACATGCGAGGTAGTTCTGAAAAAATAGAGATAAACCAACACTGTAGAAGAATCTGAAGAAGAGAAGTAGGTAAATGTTAGATCACAGGCTAAATCACTAAAAATTATATATGTATTGTATATATCTTTCCGATAATCGTTTGGATTAAGAATTTCCTTTAAATAAATAAATATATATTATAAATTATTTCATCACACGAATAATGGATCGCCATAAATTAAGTGACACGATTTTCAAGATTTTTAGAGCCCCCCTCCCCCTGAGTCACATTCTGTTACATTTTGATTGAACCCTCTGCATGTATTGTGACGTCACACTATCACTTTTATACCCTATAATTTAATAATTGTAGAAATTTACGTGTTTTTGCTAAAAATTACTTGCTCACAATTTTTTGTCTAGATTTATTTTACCAACATTTTCAGGTTGGAATAATAATAACTTGAAATCTAAAAAATATATTTAAAATTTTCTAATTTGACATTTGCGACATCAAAATGTTTAAGATCCCCAGGCGGGGCCGGGTTAGCCGAGGGGTTAGCGTACTAGCCTGCTAATCAAGTGGACCCGAGTTCGAATCCGACTCGAGGCATCCGGCTAAAAATCTAATCTCTACATAGATGACATAATTTAATAATAGTATCGTAAATTGGCTGATGGGTAGAAGAGTCGAAAAACCAAAAAAAAGATCCCCAGGCCTCCCTGTCACATTTTGTCACAAATCTCAGATGGCCCCTCCCCCCTTACTGTTTGACGTAATTTATGGACGGCCCTTAAGCATTAAAATTGAGCGTAATAATTAATTTTCGAAGCTGGTCTATAAAGCACCCTGTTTAAATGTAACCGGTTATTATCTTATTTCTACACTTATTCCCACTAACGAAATAAATACTTATATATCTTAATTGACAAAAATAAAAATAAGTTAGACAAATGTCTCCATTATCACTAATGATAATAAGCCTCCAATTCTAACACAAAACCAATGTTGTTTTTGTTTTTTAATTATTTTTCTATCGTTTAAGCCTAAATACCATAAACAATTTTATTTAATAATGGATGAATGAAAAAAAAAAAATTCGGACAACATTTTGCAAGATGTCTCTCAAAAGTCGCATGCTCTTCTTGATAGAATCGATAGTCTCGGAAGGTCCATCCATCGTTTAAGCCTATTGTTTACTTTTACATAAAAGTGACAAAGATAAACTTAGTTTTATAACATTTAGAAAACCTCAAATTGTCAAGAGTTTGAGAGGAGAATAGTTTATTATACTTTTACTTTCGATATATTATTGAAGTAAATGTAAAACATGTTTTTATTAGATTGTTTTCCCTCTTAAGCTCGATTTTGTGCTCTTACGCTTGGTAATTGAGCATGGTAATCACTTTGCTGATGGCGGTTTTAACAGCGATAATTAAAATTTAGTGATTACTTATAAAAATACAAATGATCTTTAATTTGTAAACATCATTGTAATTCATATAGAAAGAAACTTTGCTGATTTAAACAATTAACTCGACCCTTTCGATTCTCTTGACACTTAAAAACCTTCCGAGCTTTCCATATTTCATAGCTACTATTACTGGATGGGCTCCGATCGATGAGATAAAATCAATAATTTCCACCCAAAGTATCTCAAGAACTTCTATAATCTTCTCGATACACCCCTTTTCGCATTAAGAATATATGTGATGTGGTCATCTTATGACTTTACCATGCAAATGAGAATCCCCCACCCCTCAGCTATTTAAGGAAGCTAATTTTTGTAATAATAGTTCGATATGGTCTTAAAGACTAACTGTGGGAAAATCGGACAGAGTTCCAATTTTTTAAAAACCCTCCTCCATTTTCAACCAAACTTCTAGAAGAAAATTACAAATGAAGAAGTTCTTGGAAGAATCGGAGAAAGAAGAACCTTGTGGAAGAGTCTGAAGAAGAGAAGAGGTCAGATGATGGGGCACACACTGAGACATGGGGGACTGCTTAGGGATATCTTGGAGGGGGAGGTGGGAAAGAAAAGGGGAAGGGGAAGACCCAGATTAGAATATTTCAACCAAATAATTGGGGATATGGGATGCCAGACATTTAGAGAGGTTAAACAGCTGGCGGGGGACAGAGTCGAGTGGAGACGGATTGTTGCATCAAACCAGTCTTAGGACTGTATACTCAATGATGATGATGATGATTCTAGAAGCTCTTAGTCTCAAGGTAAAATATCTAAATATGAAATTTTGTTTTGATAACTACTTTGGTTTTTGAGCTACTTAGATAAATTTTGCAAACACAGGCTCTCATTCACTCACTTATTCATCCACTAACAGACATTTTGATAAACTAAATTTATATCTCATAAAATATAAATTTGTCCATGTTTCTAATATAAGATTTTAGTGTAGACCCAATCACTCTGAATTCGATCAATTTTTTTTATCAAAATAGTTTTAGCCATTTTTAAAATACTTCGAAAATCCTACACTGTGAAAAATTATTTTCTAATTTTACTATAAAAAATGGGAAGTCCGGCCTCAAAACTTTTTAGTAATATTTTACATAGCAATATTCTAATCTTAAAACATATTTCTTACTAATACGTATCTAACTAATTCCAGAAAAAAGTCTTCTTCTTAAAAAAAGTAAAGTTACAATTTATTTTTGTATTTTTGCAATAAGTTAGACCCTCTTTACACTAGGCAATCAATTCCCATGTGACGCAGCTGAAACTCGAGTATCCTGAAAGTATCTTAGAATCCACTTCCAATGTTGAGTAGTGGGGAGACACAAACGGAGCAATTCTCAAGAGACGCGTATTCTACCAGTCTCACACAACTTGCCAGGAAGTTCGCCCGTCAGTTGAGTCTCTTGTGCGTCTCCTAAATTAGGAAATGATCAACATTTTGGAGATTTTATATTATTCAAATTCAACAAAAATAAATAAATAAATAAATAAAACAATAATAAAAACTTTATTTAATCATTTTTTAATATTTAGTATTGACCCTCCCCATTTTTAGAAAAAATATTTAATTTTCTAATAAATTACAAAGAAACATACAATGTATCATTAAATTAATGAAAAGAAAGTGATTCCAATTCTTTGCTCGTTAGGGTAGTATTTTTTTTAATATACACAATCTTGTAAATTTCTTATCTATTTTTTTGCACGTATAAGGAATATATTGAATAATAAAATATAAATAAATAACTGTTTCTACTAATTAAAATCCTCAAAATGTGCCTGAATTTGAACTTGATTTATGACATTAGTGCGCCTGTATTTAGACAACCCATTGCGCAGAGAAGAATGAAAGCTGCGTATGAGCTGAGGCAAGCCCAGTCGTTGATGGAATGTTCCAGAACTTATGGCATGGAAGGCATCAAATATGTATGAAAGGATAAATTTTAAATTTTACATAAGCTTTTAAATAGGTAGATAATAAAATAGGTATATTTAAGCATATAAACATTCGAGTTTTCTCGATTTGTTGCCTCAGATCCATTTTATTAATGTGATTTTGCTTTTTATATATGTATAGTAAATTTACAATTTTTTTTTACAGTGTAAGTACAAAAACAACACTTTTTACACGCTTTATATTAGCTTCACCTGTATGTATCTATGAATGTAACTATCAATGCGACTTTTGTTCTGTAAATTCTGGAAACATTTCTCTATAAAAATAATTGTTTACTCAATTTAAGGTAGTTGTTTTACCATATGGGTTTTGTTAGGATTTTTTTGAAATTTAGATAGATTATTATTAAAATTCTTCTGCATCGATTGGTGGCAAAACGAAATTGACAAACAATATAGTTCCGAAGTAATTAACTTCCAAAGATAGAGTTTTTCAGATAATAATTTTAATCATAAAAACATTGCACTATACGGGATATCGGAAAGCTTACATACCTATTCAATTATAATTAAAAAACTCTTTTTACTATTGTTATGAAAAACTAAACGAACATTAAACAATAATTAATACATTTTTTAAGAAAATTTTAATTCATAGCTATTACACAGTTTCTAAGATAATAATGAATAAATAATGAAAAATGTATAGTGAAAACAAGCTGGCAACAACGTATATATTTAACCTAAAAAGTGGATTAATTTTAATACTTTTTGACGTTTTTTCGCTTCAGCCATTGTCGAAACAGCTTTTAATCATTTATTTAGAACTTTTTGTTTTATAAATCGACCTTTATAATGTATTTTATCTGTCATTTCTATGATAAAAATATTCAAGCTCGTACAATGTTGCCAGATTTGTCAAACGAGCACGGGATTGTCTAGTAGTGGTACATAAACAGCAAAAAGTTTTGGCTTATGAATTATGAATCCTTATTGTATGTTCTATATACTCTAGCATTAACTTTTTGCTAGTATTGTCGCGAAACAACTACCTTAAATGAAATTATATAAAAATAAAAACATTTCATTTAAATTCAGAAAACTTTTCTCTATAAAAATAAGACTAAAAAGTAAAAAATAAATTATATTTTAAAAAAACTAAAAATCACGTTTCTAAAAAGTACAAAATAATATAATTAACATAAAGTCAAAAAGCGTGGGGCACTTTGTCGAAATTAATTAAAAGTACATGCGCCCACACTTTTTGACTCTATATTTATTACATTATTTTGTACTTTTTAGAACCGTGTTTTTTAGTTTTTTTTAAATATAATTTATTTCATTCACTATTACAATACTACACTATACCCCCTATGGTAAAGTAAGTTCTGTCAATATTACTTTGGACATTGAAATAAAAAACAAAATAGAAATTTCATTCTTCGTACAATAATTGTGTTTTTTCTAGAGTGGGTGAAAAAAAGCAAAATTTTTGTAAAGGGTGAGGGTGCGCAAATCAATTGTTGCCCCCGAGCTCAGCATGCGCCCAGGGCTCTCCTATCATATTCTCTATCGTTTTTTGAACTTTTGTGTACCCTTCATATTGGAGAAAAAATGATCTCTTCTATTGAACACATATCAATACTTTTCACAATACAAAAATCTGCTTTAACCAAATAATACGAACCTGTGTTAAAAAAAAAATAATTTAAAATTCAGTGGAAATTTATAAATATACAAATCATTATTCTCTGATGATAGAAGAAATAATAATAAAAAGGAGAAAAAATTATATCATCAAAAAAAATCCGATGTCTTAAAAAAAGTTATAAAAAAAAAGTATTTATGAGACGGTTTTCCGATCTGAACTGAATCCGTCCGCTGATCCATAACAAGTCAACGAGCATAGCCTTAGATTCCTATAAGAGGCCCCTATTACTTTTTACGGTGGGAAGATAACGAATCATAAGACCCTCAATATTGGATCCAATTCATTAGCGAAAAATATAATAATAAGCTTGAGCTTGAAGGGAAGTTCATTTTACAAAGATTTTTTTTATTCTCTTTAAGATCCATAATGTATATCGAAAAATGAAATAGGATGATAAAATATAAAAGCATCTTTGAATAATATATCCGATACTAAATTATCATTTAAATTATAAATAACCAATACAAATCGAATAAGGAGCTCTCGAACGGTAACTAATGAGCTTTTTTTATTATTCGCGACATACAATATCTGAAACATATTTAAATTAAAATAATTTTCAACCATGCTTTATTTGTGTGTCTCAATCCTGATACCCAATTAGTAAATCAAGAACGAAAGTTACTGGGACTCAACTTTGTCATATATGTTGTTATTAATAAACTGAACCTCTGGGCAAAGCTCTGTTCAGCTTTCTAACCATTAACTTATAAAAAATTATCAAATCATTAAAATTTGTGAAAAGCCTCTCTATCTGGCGAGTACTAATAATATTTTCATTTCATCCTTCAATTATCTTAATTTCAATATTTTTAATAAATAAATAAAGTATTCATTCATCTCTGATCTCTAGCCGTCATGTCTGATCTAAGATATTGATATCATATCGATAATTACACAAAAAATTTATTTTTGAAGTGAAACTTCTTTAGCGACCTATCTGTTTGATTTTTTTGTTACAATAAAGGGGAAATTACTCAATGGAGGGGAAATATTTTTTTTAAAACCCATTAATATTTAAAGACAAATAAAATTTATTAAAATTAGGAAATTTAAATTATTATTTTAAAATTCACTAATATACCATGACAAATAAAATTTATGAAAATTAGAAAATTTTAATTATTTCAATAACATCTACGGCTAAAGAAGTTTCACTTCGCCCGTGAGCTTAGGTGTATGAGCACTCACCGAGGGGTTAACCGAGACCTAATATCGTGTACACCTACTTCCACTTCCACTTTCATTTCTACGTAGAAGACAATAGATGAAGGGACATTATCTAATGAATTCCAAAATAATTCCAAAGACGTGTGCACCTAATTCCAATCGCGGTTCACCCCTCGAGGCTCACACATATTTTTTATTTTTTATTTTCTTTATTGTCCCCGGATACATAGCCCATTTAGAGAGCACATAAATAATCTTTTTTATTTATCTTAACATAATTATTATATGAAAAGAAATGATTATCTATCTGGGAAAGAAAGATGGAATTTTTTCCCAAAATCAACTCGCGGTATATAACTAATTTAATAACGAAAATGAATTTGGCTAGTTGCCCGGAAATTATACTAGTGTTTGGGTTCGACTGCTGAGGGGACAGGATATGCAATATAATCAGTTCTATTAAAATCTTTGATTTGACCTAAATTCATTTTCGTTATAATTATTATAAATTAGTATTTCATGATAATTTTAATTATTATCGTATTATTTGATTTGTAGTTTTAGACATGCCAATTTAGAGTTCCGATCGCTAAAATGTCTCTTAAAATTTTATTTGATAATTTCATTTCCTGATTTTTGAAGGAGAGTAAAATGTTCATGTTTGTGGGAAATCAACCTCTTTGATGATCTCCAAATAGAAACCATTGATATTTTTCGAATTACTATTGCACCCCAAATATATGATTGATATCTCAACAAGATGAATGATCATAGTTCCAGATTTGAACCTCTCTCACGGCAATTTTGTTTAAATATGCGGGAATAATTTTTTTTCAATCAAAGGCTCATTTGGGACTTTGGGTAAAATAGAAAATAAGTGAGAGCCCTTGATTTTAGAGCTCTTAATCCAATATTTGTAATTCAAACGAATTTATCTACCCGTAAGTGAAGTTCGATTGTAATTATATGAAGACCTCGTTCGAGATAATTAATTACATAGAAGTACGGATCGTTGAGTCCCAATTCATTCACATTCCAAATCTTTAAACTATAATTTTTTATAATAGAATTGGCATCCCCGATAGGTAAATCTATATCTACAATATTTCCTGTTTCAGAGGCTGTATTAGGCAATTTATCGACTTTTTCATTTCTTTGAATATTAGAATGACCTGGTATCCACAAGAAGGCTATCGTAATGTTATTTATCATTATAGAAATAATTAATGTGATTATTTGTATTTTTTCTTTGATAAAACTTTAATAGCTTCTAAAACGCCAACGGAATCCGAACATAAATATCGGTTGCTGCAATTTACATTTCGTATATATTCCAGAGCTTTCAGAATAGTTATTGCTTCAGCTGTATATATACTGACGCTACTTTAGGTCATTTATGCATACAGAAGTTTCATCTAAAAAAGCACATCCCATATATTCAGAGGTACTCCTTTTTGTACCTTCCGAAAAAATAATATTAAAATTTAAATATTGCTGGTGAATAAAATTAATAACAGCTTGATTTAAATGAGATAAATCTTTTTTTAATCAAAATTTACTGCAATTTTTTGAATTTGAATTTCAACAAAAAACATAATAAGAAGTATAATATTAAAGCACCCTCTAGAATTCTAGATATTAATAATAATAAGAAATTTAACTTAAATAAACTTGGGCCGTACTGTGGATAGGTTTATTTTTCAAAAGAGAATGAATGAAGTTTAATTGCTTCCTTCCAGTAATTTTTATTTTTACAAGTGGTTTATCCAAATATTTCGATAACACTACGGCATCTCTTTCTCAGTGGAAACTGCAGAAACAAAATAGCAGCGAGTTAGTGGGTTCATAGGGCATTATCTGCTAAATACAGATGTTAAATTGTAAGATATTTACTCACGCACTCACCAATATACCGACCCCATCATTTTGCACGAATCATCGAAAAAAGCTTGATAATACACTATATACATATATACAATTTCACAGTACAAGATGAGAACCATATTTGTAAACATTAAATGTTTTAAAGAAGTCCGAACTCATCGAAATATTATGATATATTTTATTAAGTTAAATGTTTCTTGGATTCCGCGACATTTCAGCCCCCGACAAAACATCCCCCGACAAAATATCCCCCGACAAAATATCTCATGGCAAAATAACCCTTCCCCTCGTGAATCTTATGAGTAATGCAAATCGACTCCGGTTCGGTTAATATATATTCAGTTCGGCTCGGTTGGGTTCGTATAGCTCCTTTTCGGGCTGGTTTTTAGACGGTTCGGTTGGCGTCACCGAGCCGAACTGAATATATATTAACCGAACCTCCGAAAGTTTAGTCCGGGCGGGGTGTGTTTCGGGCTCCCATTTTTTTTCTAATCAAACACACATTGAAAACCGAACCAGCCAATCGTCGGGCGGGGTGTGTTTGGGGCTCCGATTTTTTCCTAATCAAACACGACAGACAGCAGCACTTTCAAACGGCTAATTAGCCGCCAAAATATGAAAGTCTGTTTATATTATTCAAAACTATGATTATAAGCTTCTCACTTAATCTCATTTGTATTCTCCCTTATACTGGGGGATATTTTGTCGGGGGCTGAAATGTCGCGGTACCGTTTCTTGAACTAATTATCAACTAATGGTCGAATAAGGAAAATGTCACTGCCCAATCCATTATCTACGTCATGACAATCAGAATATATTAATTAAAAAATGCAAAATGATTATTTTTTCGTCAATTCGATTAAAATTTTATATTCCCGCATTAGATAGCTCGTGTCAACGTTAAAATTTACAGTATTTCTTAGATTTTGCTGGATAAAACACGATTCCTTGAAGTAGCGTTTTTTTTTCAAAATCTATTATTTGAAAATTAAAAGGAGGAAGAGATGCCGTAGTGCTCTTAAAATATTTGGACAAACCACTTGTAAAAATAAAAATTACCTGGAAAGAAGCAATCGAAATTCATTCATCCTCATTTAAAAAATTAATGATAATATTCAAATTTAAGACAAACCGTAAAATATAATTTGGATAATAAAAATTCAAAACAATAATAATATTAAATTAACTATTGCAGAATTCAATAAATGTCAACTAAGTTGGGTAGCAGCAATTATGATAATATATAGCCGATGATCTTATATACCTATGCTAGATCACAATCTCTCCCAGCCAGTAGAAGGACATGCATCTATGGAGATAGCTCACCAGGGGTGTGGCAGGTGTGCGTGAGGGTCATGTAGCGGACCCCCAGATCGTAGAGCACGCGCAGCACAGCCAGACTGTTGCCGATGCTATGACCTCCCTCTACGCCAATTAATGACGCGATCCGACCAGAGTTATGGGCCTCGAGGATTTCTGGATACACAAGCAAATATATAAGAAGGTGTTCAAACTCATAGGACGTTGGTGTCTTTCTCTCTGTCCCTTTTGTTGATAGTACAAGATCTCGACTTAGTTCGACCTTCACTTATCGAGTTTCCTAATGAAGTTAATATTTTGATAATATAATCTATTAATAAACAAAACTTGATAGGGTCGACATCCAATTTCCCTGCATAGCTATTTTTAATAAAAAAATTAAGTTGTTAATTTTATTACATAGATGTAGTTATCGAGTATACTAGCTTGTACGCAATAAAATTATGTACATTTTCACACATAACAATAAAGGAAACTATAACTACAAAATACTAATTCGAAGTTACCTGTTGATACCCTGTCTGGACTTATGCAGGTAAAAATTGGGCGACCATAATAACCGAAATATTTTACTCTCGATTGGTAATATATTTATCCGGAAACTCGATAACTACATTTATGTAATAAAATTAACAACTTTAATTTTGTATTCAAAATATCTATGCAGGGAAATTGGATGTCGACCCTATCAAGTTTTGTTTATTAATACATTATATTATCAAAATATTAAGTTCATTAGGAAACTCGATAGGTCAAGATCGATCTAAGTCGGGATCTTAGACTATGACACAAATTAGAAGAAACTAAACTTGTCAAACAATATGAGTACGACGGACAGAAACAAATATTTAGTTATAGGCTTTAACTTAATATCAATCAATCAAATAAAATTCCTCGTCCCTTTTTATTGAATTCACTCAAAATTTTGTTTTTTCTCATTGTGTTAAAAAAACCCTGAAGAAAAATCATTTTTCATCTATGATTTTTTTTCCTCTCTGTGTCTATATGTTCTGAGAAATTTCCTTTTGGTGCCAAAATGTTTGTATGTCCATATTGGTCCTAGTTTGCCTCACGTCGCCCCTGATTTTGTATTCTGGTATTTGTTTTCTTTAATAGAGCTCATAAAATATGTAAAATATCTGAATGTTACATCCTGCTTTATTTAAAAAATATTTATATGTGTTTTTTAGTGAGGTTCGAAAAAAATTCCAAACTGATTTTTGATATAACAAAATAGAGTGCAACAAAAATTTAATGGGTTGGAGGAGTTATGTCAGCCAAAGCAAGGATGCACCAGGTACAATAAAATTCCCAGAGTAAAAACGTTTCAGCCTAAATTTATTGGGTCATATTCAGTTTATTGGGATACAGAAATACATAAATCATTGTTAACATTAGTAAATATCATTCTAATCATTATTATATCAATTTAAATTGTTAAGGTTGGTTTTTTAACTTACAATTATACACATATTACACTCACATGTGATTGAACCTAGTTTTGTCAACAATAGGTAAGTAATTTTGTTTATTTTGTTGGTATGAGTTCTTGGTGAAAAATATTTAAATAAAGTAAAGAAAATTAAAAAAAATTTAAGAAACTTTTAAAATTTAAAAATATAAAATACTAGGTAAGTAGGTTTCCTCTGTGAACTTCTGAAGATGGGCTCATACCTAGAAATATCTATAGAGTCATGCTAAAGAAGCATCTTGTCTTTTATTTTGTTGTGAAACCTACCTAGTATTTTATATTTTTAAATTTTAAAAGTTTCTTAATTTTTTTTAATTTTCTTTAGTTAAAATACGAAATTTAACTTCGGGCCGGGCTAGACTAGGGGTTAGCGTACCAGCCTGCTAACCAAGTGCATCTGGGTTCAAATCCGACTCGAGGCATCCAGCTAAAATCTGATCCCTGGGTAGAGACACATTTTTAAAAAATAATAAGTGTCGTAAATTGGCTTATGGCTAGAAAAGCCATATAATATTATATTTAATATTTATTTACTGTGAGTTAAGGATACTAGGTCACTTATTTCACATTAAAATTAAAAAATTAAAAGATATAAATTTTTTTCTTTTTCAATATATATATTTCGAGCTATCAACCCATCTTCAGGAAGTACAGTAAGCGAAAAAATTATCCCCAACCTAGAGACACAAGTCAATGAACTTACCAACTTTCCTTTCATCTAAAGATACCTATGTCAACAAACGCCAACCTGATATTCTTTCTTAACAATAGCTTAAGAGAAAGTGTCCTTTTAAAATAATTTAAAAATTCTTTCCCTCTGTTCAATAAACACATATATAACCTGTTATTCAATAAGTTGAATTAGTTACTTTCTGTACTTCCTGAAGATAGGTAGATAGCCCGAAATATATATATTGAAAAAGAAAAAATTTTTTATATCTTTTAATTTTTTAATTTTAATGTGAAATAAGTGACCTAGTATCCTTAACTCATAGTAAATCAATATTAAATATAATATTTATTTACTCTTATCTTTAAGTCATCTTATATAAGTTTTATTATATATAATATATATAGTAAATCATAGGACTTTTTATTAAAGGTCATTTTTAATTTCATTATATTCAAATGGGCCAAATTATGTTAAATTGTTTCCAGTTTTTACATTTCACATTATTTATTATAAATTTATCATGAATTTATGCATATATTGTTTTTGAGCTTCGACTCCAGAGATTACTTCTCCACAGGCGCGGATCCAGACCTCTGATTTGGGGGGGGGCGGTCGCCGGTGTATAAGATCTACTTTTGATCTCGGAAGTGTGTCGCGATCGAATTGTCCAAGCGGGGGGGGGGGGGCAGAGACTCCGCCCCCCCTACATAGAACTTTATTTTCTTCAATTTTAAAATTTAATGTTATAAAAAAAAAATTAAATAAACATATAAAAAATGTTGATCTCCAATGCTTTGGGGGGGGGGGCATCATTTGGGCCCCCATCGCCCCCCCTGGATCCGCGCATGCTTCTCCACCATCGAATGTCCTTGACCATCTTTTAGTCCTTGTTTTTAATAAGAGGAAAAAATTAATTAAATAAAAAAACCTCTTTTCCGATAATTATTTCAATTCCATTATTCCCCAATCTTCACATTATTTATTTTATCTTATGTAAACATATTTTAATTTTCAGTTTAATACAACTCGTTCAACACACTGAACATCATCACAGCCACGATCTCTAGCAACAAAAATTTAAACTAAAAGGGATCAAAAATATTTTCTTCATTAAAAATTTCTAAATCAAGAATATACTTTCTTGAAAAGCCTTAACTTTTCCTCCCCTCTTAATCTAATTTCAAAATAGTTAAATAATAAAATTAAATAAATTAGTTCAATTCTGAATTCCCACTTTGAACATAGCCCAGAGCATATTTTAATTTGTTCTTGAAGACAAGAGAACAATTATATTCATCGCTTTCGAATAATTTGCATGTACAAATCGTTTGCTTCCAATCTATTGAAGGTGATTTTGACATAGGCAAATAACCCTCTGAATAACTTTGATTCGTTTCAAATGGCTTGGAATTGAACAAACGGACGAGGTCTCATTTTACTAGGAATGAATGAATGAATAGATATGATGAAATGGAGATGAATCAAATTCGAAATATTGAATAAATTCAAGTTGGTTCCCCCTAATATATCTAAAACATCCCTAACTCAAACCTATACTCTCTAGCGTCAAATTTTATAAAAATTCTAAAACTATATAAATATATATCAGTGGCGTGCGGTCATGGATTCTGTGGATGCTGCGTATCCCTAAAATTTCAAAACTTTAAAAGTATTTTCATACCGTGTTATAAAAAATCTAATGTTAAATTTCGCACATAACGAAAAATTTTGCGTAGATGAATTTTACAAAAATGAGCCAAAAATAAAATAAAATTAAAAAAAAAATGAAGAGCTCTTTTTTGGCAGCATCCGCTGGTTGAAATGACACCGTCCGCCACTAATAGGTATATAAGTTATATATATATTTTTTGAATTTCATTTCAGATCGTGTACTAGATGAAGGAGGAGGTATCAGCCAAAGATGGAATCACTGGGTTCAATAAAACACCTTTAATAAGACGTTTCGGCCTGAATTTTATTTGGCTATCTTCAGTCAATTATGAGTTATACACAAAATGCGGTACACATATGTGATCGAACCAAGCCTTGTCAAAAATAAAATTTTTTTAGCTTCATGTAAATTTATAACGTGCCTGGACCCAAAAGTTTCAGAATGAAATGCACGTTATAAATTTACATGAAGCGAATTTTTTTTTATTTTTGACAAGGCTTGGTTCGATCACATACTAGTATGTGTACCCCATTTTGTGTATAACTCCTAATTGACTGAAGATGGCCAAATAAAATTCAGGCCGAAACGTCTTATTAAAGGTGCTTTATTGAACCCAGTGATTCCATCTTTGGCTGATACCTCCTCGTTCATCTAGTACAGTTTCATCACAGCCACGAACTCTAACAATATTCATTTCAGATCATTATTTTTAAAATATTTATTAATTAAATTTTAAGTATTATAAAATTAAAATTAAAATAAATAATATAGCTAGTATGAATTCAAAACTAGTGTATAAAACATTTTTTCGACCAAATCCTGTATGTTGTATGTATGGTAAAGTAAAAAGAAAAAAGTTTAATACAAACACTCGGAAAAGCAATATTTACGCGCTCACTTCTAACATATTAGTATAATTGAACCAACAAAACAGAACTCTACCCGAAAACATTTTTTGCAAATTAAAAGTTAGTTAATTGATATAGTTGTTAAAACTAGGACGTTCGTTAACCGATGTTCCACTGTATATGATTGCCTATAGGGTATATAAATGATACGTATCTGAAACTTATAGGTTGCATAACTTTAAGGCGAAAGTATCTAAATCAAAAATTGTATACATTAATTAAAGGTTTATTGTAAAATTACTCATAAATGCATTCATGAACCCCTCCCCCTCCCCGCCCATCACCATACACATAATATTCGAAAATATTCCATAAACTAAAAATTTATATCGTATCTATATATAGTTTTTCTGTCGCTTAAAACTAATCAAGCTAAAATCTTATATACTACAATGCTACTACGTACATTCATTAATTTAAAAAAAATAATAACTCTTTCATTTTATAGTATATTTCATTTTTATTGTTTTGTTTTTTTTAAATGAAAATTTTATAATTTTAATTTTTTTTAACCCCCTCCCCCTTTAATTTTTCGTTCGATTTCAACTAAAATCTAATCAGCTCTTAATCTCACTCCACCAAAACTGCATGTGAAATTTCGTTTTGATATTCACACTAGTTTTTGAGCTAGGGGAAAGCCCGGACGTCAGCTAGTAATATAATAATAATATAACCTTTATTTATTAACACATATGCTATTCAAAGTATCAAATCATGAACATATCAATTTACAGCAAATCATACAATTTATTTGTCTCTCTAAACTTTTCACAAAGTCAAACACCCTCAGGTTTTAACCCCATCCCAACAAAACACCTCAAACTCTCTCTATATCTCTACCCTTCACACTCACCAGGGGGCCAATAAATTCTGAAACTTCTATTCCAAATATTGTCCTTTATCTCTAATGATTTTTATTTTTAGTAAATTCTTTATTTCTGCTTTAGGTTAAAAATAAAATAAAATGAGAGAGTCTTCAGTTTTTTAAATAAAATAATTTTTAATTATTTCTAGAGACTATAGTTTCGAAGGCATTGCCTTCATCATCAGTCTATCACAAATATTTCAAATTAGTTACAAATTAAGATTTATACATAGAAAATTTTGAAAAATATATAATGTCTTTTTCTTCATGTTTCTTCTTGGGAGATTAGAATATAACTGGCTCAATATCTGGGTTGCTCTTTTGTTTAGGCATTTTCTAATGAGTTTTACCTGAATGAATGGAATGTTTTTAAAAAAGGGTCATTGATAATTTCTAGTTTTTCATTTAAAGATTCAATTGGGCTTTTTTCCAAGGATTTTAAAATTTCAATGGATTCTTTTAAAGAAAGAATTAAGGGGTCATTGACTTCTTTGATCAATTTAATTTTGGATTGATCTGGAAAACTATGATTGTGAGCATTTAAATGCTCTGCAAATGCATAATTTTCATATTTTAATTTGTAGGCTCTCTTGTGTTCATTGATCCTAATGGATAAATTTCTTTCCGTTTTTCCTATATAAGTTGCATTGCAATCTTGGCATGTCAATTTATATACACCGGATTTTTCATTTTTCGGAATTTTATCTTTAATTTGACTTAATTCACTTCCTAATGTATATGGTGATCTAAAGATTGTCGCGTACCCTAAAGATTTTAATTTATGTTTTATTTTTTCGGACATCTTACCATAATATGGTAATATTAGTTTTGGCAGATCGTTAATTTGGGAATTTTGTGAATAGATTAAATTTAAATTTGATTTTTGAATTTTACCTTTTAATATTTGATCTATTAAATTGCTTTCATAACCATTATTTATAGCTATTTCTTTGATTATCTCTAGTTCTGTTAAAAAATGCTCTTTCTTTAATGGGATACTATTTAAACGGTGGATCATTGAATGGAATGCTGCCAATTTATGTGACATTGGTCGACAAGCCATGTTGTGAATTACGGTATCTGTAGATGTATCTTTCCTATAAATTTCGAATGTGTGTTTATTTTTTTCAATTTTAATTTTAAGGTCTAAATAATTTAATGTTTTTTCTTTTTCTTTTTCTACGGTAAATTTGATTTTTTCATGTAATGAATTTATATGTTTTATGAATTTATTGAGAATTCTTTCAGTCCCTGTCCATAAGACAATCACATCGTCAACATATCTATAATAATATTTGATATATTGAGAGAATTCGCACTTTATATTTAAAAATTGTTTTTCGAAATGTTTTAGAAAAATTTCTGAAAATAATGGTGACAGAGGGTTTCCGATTGCTAAGCCGTTTTTTTGTTCATAAAATTTATCGTTGTATTGGAAAAAATTGTGATTTAGACATAACTCCATCAAATCACTTAGGTCTGTTTTTCTTTTATGTTCAAATTTGGACATGTATAAATTATCTGGTCAACTAGGTCTTTTGTTTCTGAAGGGGGAACGTTTGTAAATAAACTTATGATATCTAAAGAGATTAATTTTGCGTTATTGGGGATATCTATGTTTTTAATTTTATTTATTAAGTCTAATGAATTTAAAATTGAGTGATCTGGTTGAAAATTAGTTTTTCTTTGAAGATTTTATTTAGACTTTTGGCTAATTTTGTTACACACGCTCCTGAGTAGCTTACTACAGGTCTAATTGGTATTTCGTCTAGTTTTTCCGATTTATGAATTTTCGGAAGGGAATACAATCTAGGACACTTTGGGTTCTTATTTTGTTCTTTTTTTTTATTGAATAACATTTTTTTCCTATTCCCATTACTTTGATTAAAATATTTTATATGTACATAGGTAATATAAACTCAATTTCTCTATAATATTTGTGAATTTTTGTTGTTATATGAGTAATTTTTAACAACAGGTACTATAATAAACAAATAAATAAATATTAAGGAATCGTACTTAATCTAATAATTTCCATATCATATTTTGATTGATACTATTATTATTATTATTAAGCCTTTATTTACAATAAATTGATTGATACAGTGTATTTATAACATATTTTTTAACAAACATTTTTATAATATTGTTGAGCCCATTATTGGGCATAGGCCTCTCCAATTTCTTTCCATAGATTTCTGTCTCTTGTTATTCTACTCCACTCGTTCCCTGCAAAATTCTTGATGTCATCACTCCATCTTGCGTTTTGTCTTCCTTTCCTTCTTTTCTTGTCTATGGGACACCATTCTGTCACTTTTTTAGTCCATCTTCCGTCTTCCTGCCTATATACATGACCTGCCCATTTCCACTTGAGAGTTTTTATAGTTGACACGATATTTTTTATTTTTGTTTTATAATAAATAGTTTCATTTCTTACTCTGTCCTGTTTTTTAATTTCTAAAATGCTTCTTAGCATTGCTCTTTGTGTAGTCTCCAGCTTGTTGTATAAATTTTTAGTAATGGACCAGGTTTGAGAACCATAAGTCAGAACTGGAGTCACGCAGGATTTAAAGATATTTATTTTTGATCTTAAGTCTATACTTTTGTTTTTCAATATAAATTTTAGTGACCAGAATTTATTCCATCCTAAATTTATTCTTCTTTTAACCTCTTTATTTGATCTTTCGTTGAAACTTATCAATTGACCCAAGTATATAACGTCTTCTTGATATTTTATCATTATTTTATTTTCTTCTAATATGATGTCAGTCTGTGGGCTAGAGGATATAAACATTGATTTTTTGAAATTTAGTTCCAAACCCATAATTTTTCCTTTTTCAATTATTTGGTTTATCATTTCTTCTATTTGGGTCCTCGACGATGCTATCAGTACCAAGTCGTCTGCAAACCTCAAGTTATTTAGATATTCACCGTCAATCTTTATACCCATATTACACCAGTTAAGTTCTCTGAACATATTTTCTAATGCGCAGTTGAAAAGCGCTGGTGACAATGGGTCTCCTTGTTTCACTCCTCTTTCGATCAAAAAATATGGACCATTGTCTTCTATAGTTATTCGTGATTCTGAATTTTTGTAAATATTTTTTATGAGGTTAATATAATCTGTGTCTATACCTTGGGAGATCATTGATTCAAATATATAGTCGTGTTCAATTGTGTCGAATGCTTTCTTATAATCAAGAAATGCAATAAATAGATCAAATTGGTATTCTTTAGATTTTTCTATCAATTGGTTAAGGACCTGTAATTGATCGGTCGTCGAGAAGCCATTTCTGAAGCCTGCCTGTTCTCTGGGCTGATTCTCTGTAAGCACTGATCTCAGCCTCAAAGTAATGATTTTAATGAATATTTTTCCTATATTTGAGGATATTGTAATTGGTCTATAATTGTTTATGTCTTTTCTGTCACCCTTTTTGAAGATTAGGACAATATCAGATTTCTTCCATTGTATTGGAATTGTTTTTGATTTTAATATTTCATTAAATAATGTAGTGAGTGGCTTTGTGATTTTTTCTTTCATATATTTAAATGTTTCATTATGAATTCCATCACTTCCAGGTGACTTATTATTTTTTAAGTTCTTTATTATTTTTGAGACTTCAGATTCTAAAATTTCCGGTATTTCTTCATTATTAATCTTTACTAGTTCGGTTTGATTTTTTGTTGTTTGAGATGTACTAGTATATAATTTTTTATAGAACTCTGTAATTATTTTCAAAATAATCGATTTATTATATTGAATTAAATTATTTTCGTCTTTCATACTCGGAATTATGTATTTATCAGTAAATATTTCTTTTTTTGTCTTTTTTATTGATAAATTTGAATTGATATATTTTTCAATAATTTTATCGTTGTGTGCTTTTATATCTTTTCTGATTTTAAATCTTACGTGTTTGCATATTATATTATATTCTATTTTTTTGCGATTGTATTTCTTCTTTTTTCATCATGTTCCTCTTTTTAATTGCGATTTCAACTAAAATCTAATCAGCTCTTAATCTCACTCCACCAAAACTGCATGTGAAATTTCGTTTTGATATTCACACTAGTTTTTGAGCTAGGGGAAAGCCCGGACGTCAGCTAGTAATATAATAATAATATAACCTTTATTTATTAACACATATGCTATTCAAAGTATCAAATCATGAACATATCAATTTACAGCAAATCATACAATTTATTAGTCTCTCTAAACTTTTCACAAAGTCAAACACCCTCAGGTTTTAACCCCATCCCAACAAAACACCTCAAACTCTCTCTATATCTCTACCCTTCACACTCACCAGGGGGCCAATAAATTCTGAAACTTCTATTCCAAATATTGTCCTTTATCTCTAATGATTTTTATTTTTAGTAAATTCTTATTTTGTTCTTATTTTTATTGAATAACATTTTTTTCCTATTCCCCTTACTTTGATTAGAATATTTATATGTACATAGGTAATATAAATTCAATTTCTCTATAATATTTGTGAATTTTTGTTGTTATATGAGTAATTTTTAACAACAGGTACTATAATAAACAAATAAATAAATATTAAGGAATCGTATTTAATCTAATAATTTCCATATCATATTTTGATTGATACTATACAGGATGTTAAATCCCGGCTGAGAGAAAGATATCATCTAGTTGCTCTAGAAGATATTTTCTAGACATTATAAATTCTAGACATCTCAAAGACATGTATTAGATGAAGAAGGAGGAATCAACCAAAGTTGGATGCGCTAGGTTCAATAAAACACCTTGAATAAAACGTTTCGGCCTGAATTTTTTTGGCCATCTACAGTTAATTGGGATACAAAATTTACAAATAGTTGTTAACATTAATAAATTTGTATTCTTATTATATAATACCAGCTGCTCCAGGCGTGCCTTGTGCCTAGGCCCTCCAGGCGGGTTGCCCTGGCGGGAACAAAAGTTTTTTTTTAATATTTATTTAACGCATTGGCTAAGCACGATCGCTATCTGACTAATCAGAATCGTTCTAATAATTTAACGCTTTGCCATTGGCTATGCACTGGGCAATCAGATAGTTTGGATCATACAAACATATATACATACTTTTCCATTTTATATATATATATATATATATATATATATATATATATATATATATATATATAGATTACAAATTGACCAAGTTCGTTATTTAAACTTACAGTTATACACACAATGCGGTACACATATGTGATTGAACCTAGCCTTGTCAAAAATAAGAATTGTAGCTTCATGTAAATTTAATTTATTGAACCCAGCGCATCCAACTTTGGCTGGTACGGTCTCCTTCATCTAACACAATTCCATCACAGCCACGAACCCTAACAAAATCTTAAAGGCATCTTAAAAACAATAAGAGATGAATAAGATATCTTCTAGATCTAGAGCAAGTACTATATATTATCTGGGATTTGGTCAACGAGGCCAGAGTAAAACTAAAAGATACCAATACACCAAATATCAATCAAAATATGATATGGAAATTATTAAATAAGTACAATCTTTCAATAAAACTGAAAATAAGGTTAATTAAACCCCGTATAGAGAACATAAAAAATTATTTAAAATCTGAAGTAAAATCCATTCTAATAAATGACCTTGTAATTTTTTCTTAGTTTTATTTGTAGATATAATATTTGCTAATGTTACTTTAATTCAATTGAAGTATTTAAATTGAGGCGTTCAAAAGCAGAGTGGACCATCCCGCTTTTGGTTTTTTATGAGAAATCCAGCAAAATAAATAAATAAATAAATAAATCTTTATTATTCGACCTGCTTAGAGGCACAAGTCCTCGGTGCCTAGGTCAACAAAACATCAATACAAATTAACTACAGAAATTAATAAAACATCAATACAAATCAAATACAAGAAATTAACAATTAACAAACAAGAAAAAAATAGAAATGTATGCTCATTAACAAATAACATGATCATAGATTTCCATCAAAAGATAAAACGTAATTTAAATAATTCCGAGCAAAAACCTGATACCAGGAACAAACGACTCATTAGCCAATCCCGGCATTTGCCATAAGTTGTTAAGGAAACCTGGTCAAAGGCTTAACAAGGATGGTATGACCTCTCTCTACCTCAGGTAATCTCTGCTTGTGAGAACTAAATAACATTTTTCACAACTCTAGGACATTATGACTTGACAAAATTTATAATTGACTTAATCATAGGGGGCAGAGGACTATAATCCCAAATAGTAACAGACAGACTGTTACACAATTCAATGCCAGATCTTACAAATGAATGTAAACCGATATTTTTCAAGAATCTTGGCTTACGAATCTTTTTTCTATGATCAGATCTACCTAAAATAACTTGGTTCCTGAAATTTATTCGTTATTTCCTCCCAACTCCTAAAACCCTTATACGCTTTGAAAATCATTTTCAATTTAGCCCATTTCCTTCTCTCCAATAAGCTAGACCATCCTAAATCATTAATCATTGAAGTGACAATACTAAACCTATCAAATTTACCAAAAACAAATCTAGCAGCCCTCCTTTGTACCATATCAATCTTTCACTCTAATCGTTGCGGATGTTAAAATAGAGGTAAAAATTCGAGGCACATGTGGTACCTGTGCTGTAATCTAGAAGGACGTTTACGTAAAACCTAAATTTAGACCACTCTGTCTATTTAGTTTTATCGAAAACCTACTTGATTATAGAGGTTTATCAGCGAAAATGAGATTTGTGTGGTCCACTCTGCTTTTAAACACCTCAATTAATCTTCTATAATATGTTATTAAAATGCTTAAATCTTTTTCCACATTATTTTTAAGTCAATTTTCGTAATTTTTATTTTTGATGAAGAAAACATGTGTTCTCTTACGATGATTAATTGAATCTATAAAAAAAATCAAAACAGAAACAAGACATATTTCAAAGATTGAGGAAGAAAAAGAGATGAATCTTGTGTCGAAATTCATTTGACTATACTATAGAAGAAAAGTGAATTGCTTTTATGGTTTAAAGCCACCAGCAAACTCTGGCAGAATGAAATGAGTGAGTTTAGCTCTCGATCCGAGTCGACAACAAAGATTACTTAAGTTATGACTCGGAAAGTTAAATGAACGATGGAACATTTCGCCTTGTGTGATTTCTTCCTAATTTAAAATGAAAAATTCAATAGATAAAAAAATCATAATGCTTGAAGCTGCCATATGAAAAATGACAATGAGGAAATCATCATGTTTCGAAATCTAGTATGTATATTTAATAAATTTTCATTTAAAAAATTTAAAATTCTTTCAATATATTGCAGTTATTTCAGTTCATTTTTGAGATTTCTATTTTTCCTTTCTATAATCGTTCATGAAAAAAAACGTTTTTTGTTTCGTTTTTTCGAAATATCTAAAAAACGGCTGAAAGTATTTTGATAAAAAAATAAACAAAACTATGGCGATTTGGACTATAAAAAGCCCTAATGTGGGAACATCAAAAAATTATATTTTAGGATATATTAATTATTTTGTCAAAAATGTCTGTTAGTATGTTACCAAATTTTTGTGCTAAGCAACTTGGCTAGTAAGAGGTTTGAGTTTGAGTTTTTTTTTCATCATAGTCTCCCCGGAGGAGCGGTTGATGAAAGTCATGATTCAAAAAATAAAATATTAAATAAACAAACAAATAAACAAAAGCAAAATAAAACAAATAAAACACAAATATATAAAAGTAATCCTGCTGGGAATTTGCCAAAAATAAAGTCCAGTCATGATCGTCGTCTAAAAACTCTTCAACCAGATAGTATGCCTTTTTTAGTAATGTGCTTAATGGAGGATTCAAATCTATTTAGAGCTAGACTTGTAATTTCTTCCGGAATTTTGTTGTATAAGCGTACACCTTGACCCATGAATGAAGCGTTTACCTTTTGTAAATGAAACCTCGGGATGACTAGTTTATTCTTGAATATCGAATTCATGCCTGTCACTATTCCTTGCGAACTTAGTAATATTTTTCTTTACATACGGTATACCAAGCTCTCATAAATGTATTCAGATGCCACCGTAAGAACCGTTTATCTCTTTAAATTTTTCTCTAAGGAACATTTGTGGACCCAAATTATTATAGATATATCGTGTCGATATCGGCTGTTTGACCCCAAATTAAAATTCCACAGGACATCACACTGTGGAAATAGCTATGGTATACTAAGGGCCAGTTGTATGTCGGTTTGTAAAGTCTTTGTTAAGTTGACAGACAGTCAAACCTTAGTATTCACCATGTGTCCGGCCTTATGGCCAATCAGATGAAAGTGAGTCTCATCTGATTGGCCTCCCCGGCCCGGCACTTGGTGAATACTAAGTTTTGACCTTCTATCAACTTAACAAAGAATTTACAAACCGGCATACAACTGGCCCTAAGCGAGCCTTATCGACCTTCGTCAGTTGCCTAATTTTCTTGACAGCGTAAGCTGCAGAAGTAAGTTTACCTGTCAGAGCCCTAATATGAGAATCCCATTGCAACTTGGATTCCAATGTAATGCCCGAAAATTTCTTTGAATCCACATAACCAAGGGATTCCCCACTCAAAGCCAGATCAGCATCGACCCCTCCCATGTCTAGCTAGTAGTTTTTTTGTTTTTTTTAAGTCTGACCAGGAAGATAGGATGAGTGACCCCGAATTGCTTATTATGAAGAAAATAAGTTCTACTAAAGTTTATTGCTTTTATTTTATTAAAACAACAAAAATAGAGAAGGGCCAAAGCTTTATTTCAGGCAAGATCGAATCTTCGATTTAATCCATTGTTTCTGAATTACATTCAAGCTCTCTAGAGAATTTTAAAGACATTCATGTTTATTATTATCATTTCCGTCCATAATGTGTATTAATGAGAGTTTTTAATGGGAATTAAGGGGTTTTGTGCGATTTTTTATTTTTCACCAACGTTTTCGTCGACATTGCCGATTTCTTCAGGGTTTCAAATAGTTACATCACACATTCGTCTAAAATACATGACTTTTCTTTATATCCGTTACCAATGACCATCAGAAATTGAAAAATTCAATAAATCCGGTTCATGGTACATTTACATAAACAATAATCAGATAACAGTTTTAGAAACAATACAAACAGAATCAGATAATACAGTTTTAGAACAATAGAACGGAATCATTTTACTTAATTATCTATTTTCATACATGGAAATATCAAATTTAATATTTCAATATATGAAAATGGATAAGTAAAATAATTCCATTTTATTGTTCTAAAACTGTGTTGTCTGATTCTGTTTGTATTGTTTCTGAAACCGTTTATCTGATTATTGTTTATGTGAATGTACCGGATTTTTTGAATTTTTGAATTTCTGATGGTCATTTGTAACAGAGATAAAGAAAAATAATGTATTTTAGACGAATGTGTGATGTAACTATTTGAAACTCTAAATAAGTCTGTAAAGCCGACGAAACATTAGTGAAAAATAAAAAAATCACACAAAAAACTTGTTTTTTATTCCCATTAAAAAACTCATTAATTTTGAGTAGCGAATTTTCTAAGTAGAGTAGACAGTTAGACACGTAAATAATTTCTGGTCTTACCCATTGGGTTTAAAAATGTCTGAAACAAAGATACTTAAGTCATTGTTAACCATGATTGTTTTTCTGGCTCTAAGCCTGCATTTCAGGTACCCACAAAAAATTAAGAACGGTTAAGTAGTAGCAATTTTGTTCCGGGGCCAAAATGTTTATATTTTCAATGCGGAGAACTTATATGAATTTGTGCTCTCTAACTTTAGAGATTGTATTTTAAAAATGAAAAAAAAAAATTCTCAACATGATTAAAATCAAAACATTGGATAAAGTAAAAACATTTCTAATAGTTGATTGTATTTAACTTCATTATTTAGTGGCTTAAACTGGCTAACACACCGAGTCTTGAAATTTTTTTTAACATTTTCTTCCATTTTTTTTTCATTATTAATTATAAATTCATTTCCAAATAAATTGACACGGTCTGATGATGATTGACTTTACCATACACTTCTGGTTGAGTTTGGTACAAGGGCCTAGATTTACATTTTTTGACCTCCACTCTGCCCCCACCCATTTCGGGCGGTTTGCTTTTACATTTTTAGTGTTCTGGGGGCTCACTGATTATGTATACAAAATTTGGTTGAGTTTGCTCAAATGGCCTAGACTTTTATTTTTTGACCCCCCCCCCCCGGCCTAATTTTCCCGCCAGAAAATAAATATTTTCGTTATTATAGGTTATTATAGTATATTTCATTTTTCTTGTTTTTTACTTTATCCAATGCAAAGCATGGGGAAAGTATTGTAATCGGTCTTGCGGCAAGCGTGACTTCAAAGGGTCCTCAGGTAAAGACTATGGAACCCATGGACTCAATTAAAGTCACAGATTGTAGTATTCAATTAGGTTGAATTTTTAGCACGTGAGGGTTTGGCCAAAAATTATATGGGGTCTCGTCGAGAGGCCATAAAGTGCGATTTTTTACTTTATCCAATGCAAAGCATGGGTAAAGTATTGTAATCGCTCTCGGGGCAAGCGTGACTTCAAAGGGTCCTCAGGTAAAGACTACGGAACCCATGGACTCAATTAAAGTCACAAATTGTAGTATTCAATTAGGTTGAATTTTAGCACGAGACGGTTTTGCCAAAAATTACAAGGGGTCTCGTCGAGAGGCCAAAAAGTGCGATTTTTTCATTTAGTGCGTGCGGATGTATGGATGGATGTATGTATGTCTGTTATCGCTTTTTTGGCCCACGATTTTTTTCACACCGTTGCACTGATTGAAATGAAATTGAAAACCTACCATTAGTTTAACAAAATGAAGCGCTGATTAGTTTTTGGTACATATCGGCCCACAAACATTAGTACTTTATTTCGGTACTTTTTTAGTTTTTTCTAAATATCTTGAAAATGACTTAACCAATTTTGATGAAATTTAATATCCTAATTAAGTACCTTGGGGACCACAAAAAAGGTTAAATAAAGTTTTTAGTAAAATTATATTTTAAAGTACTTTACTCTAGAGTAAGATGGTACTTTTTTTAATTTTTTAAATTCTTTAAAATTTATTCATTTGAAAGTTTTAATATAGCTCATTTAGCCTTGCTTAAGTAAGAATGGATAGGCTTCTCTCTGTGAAAAGCCAAAAATTTGGGAGGAATTTTTATAAGTAACCATAGCAACTGCGTTGTTTTCTTATCCGTTACCTTTGCTGAAGACAGAGAAATCGATTTTAAACCAAAAATAGCGATTGATTCTCATCTAGTACTTGAGGAATAATCATTCTATATTGGATTTTTGACGTTTCGGTTTTTATTAGTAACCATTGCTGAAGACATAGAGAAATCGACTTTAAACCAAAAATAGCGATTGATTCTCATCTAGTACTTGAGGAATAATCATTCTATATTGGATTTTTGACGTTTCGGTTTTTATTAGTAACCATTGCTGAAGACATAGAGAAATCGACTTTAAACCAAAAATAGCGATTGATTCTCATCTAGTATTTGAGGAATAATCATTCTATATTGGATTTTTGACGTTTCGGTTTTTATTAGTAACCATTGCTGAAGACATGGAGGAATCGACTTTAAAACCAAAAATAGCGATTGATTCTCATCTAATACTTGAGAAATATCCATTCTATATTGGATTTTTGACGTTTCGGTTTTTATTAGTAACCATTCCTGAAGACATAGAGAAATAAACTTTAAACCAAAAATAGCGATTGATTCTCATCTAGTACTTGAGGAATAATCATTCTATATTGGATTTTTGACGTTTCGGTTTTTATTGGTAACCATTGCTGAAGACATAGAGGAATCGACTTAAAATCAAAAATAGCGATTGATTCTCATCTAATACTTGAGGAATAACAATTCTACATTAGGTTTTTGACGTTTCGATTATTATTGGTAACCATTGCTGAAGACATGGAGGAAACGACTTAAAATCAAAATAACGATCGATTCTTATCTAATACTAGAGGAATAACCATATTGCATTCCATTTTTGATGTTTTGACTATTAATGGAAACCTCTACTGAAAATGTAGAAGAATCGACTTAAAATCAAAAAGACTAAATTCTTTTATGGCAAACAACTCAAGCTTGAGCTCAAGCTCGTTATTTTTGATTTTAAGTCGTTTCCTCCATGTCTTCAGCAATGGTTACCAATAATAATCGAAACGTCAAAAACCTAATGTAGAATTGTTATTCCTCAAGTATTAGATGAGAATCGATGGCTATTTTTGATTTTAAGTCGATTCCTCTATGTCTTCAGCAATGGTTACCAATAATAACCGAAATGTCAAAAATCCAATGTAGAATGGTTATTCCTCGACTCTTAAATGAGAATTATTTTTGAATTAATGTCAATATGAACTACAAATTGCAAGTGATATCTGATTAATAATAAAGGAACAAACATATTAATATTTCAAATGAATTTGGATAAAGTTTAGCAACGATCCGTTGCAGTTTATTTCATTTAGTTCTTGTGGATGGATGTATGGATGGATGGATGTTATCGTTTTTTGGCCCACGATTTTTTCCACACCGTTGCACCGATTGAAATGAAATTGGAAACCTACCATTAGTTTAACAAAATGAAGCGCTGATTAGTTTTTGGTACATATCGGCCCACAAACATTAGTACTTTATTTCAGTACTTTTTTAGTTTTTTCTAAATATCTTGAAAATGACTTAATCAATTTTGATGAAATTTAATATGCTAATTAAGTACCTTGGGGATCACAAAAAGGTTAAATAAAGTTTTTAGTAAAATTATATTTTAAAGTACTTTACTCTAGAGTAAGATAGTACTTTTTTAATTTTTTAAATTCTTTAAATTTATTCATTTGATAGTTTTAATATAGCTCATTTAACCTTGCTTAAGTAAGAATGGATAGGCTTCTCTCTGTAAAATGCTAAAAATTTGGAAGGAAATTTTATAAGTAACCATAGCAACTGCGTTGTTTTCTTATCCGTTACCTTTGCTGAAGACATAGAGGAATCGAGTTAAAACCAAAAATAGCGATTGATTCTCATCTAGTACTTGAGGAATAACCATTCTATATTGGATTTTTGACGTTTCGGTTTTTATAGGTAACCATTGCTGAAGACATAGAGGAATCGCGTTAAAATCAAAAATAGCGATTGATTCTAGCAATTTAAATTCATTAAGATTCATTCTTTAATTAGTTCGATTTCATGTTTTACAGATTTACAGTTTGAAATTGATAGATAAATTATAATTTAATACAATTATATATAAAATATTAGTATATCCAAATTAATATTTTAATTGAGTAATTGTAATTTAGCAGATAAAATAGAATAATAATTTAGACTTTGAAATCACTTTTTCAGGTAATTATAAAAAGTCCTAGGGAAAAAATTAAATAGATAAATATAAGATATGTTTCCAAGCGTTTTTCTAATTCTTCTGGGAGTTTTCATGGGATGTTTGGGATGAGGGTGGTGGGTAGAGGCCAGTCAAAATGGATGAGGGGGTTGTTTTTCTCCCAAAGGCTGGCAAGAGAGCTAATACCGCCCTTCTCAATTCTTGCACCCAAGAGACAACAGACCCCATTTTCCTTCGGACATTGTTATTTATATTTTATCATCAACCAGTGGTAATCCAAATAATGGAAAAATAAAAAAAATAAAGAATTGAGAAAAATTAAATTGTTACTAGTGTAAATAAAATACTATCATACCGCAAAGAGTACGCAGCCAAGTTAGAGCACTGGCCGTACACAAGCAGTACGCTATTTAGACGAAAAATTTCGAGCCACTTTTGACACCAACTGCAGCTCAGAAGCCATTTGAGACACAGAGCTGAAATTATTCACATTTAATTATGTAATTGATCTTGGAGAGAATATGAAATTTCAATAATATAACATAAATAGATTATGAGATATGGACCTGAGAATATAGCTAATTTTGGTACTCATTGCCAGGTCATCAAGACTCTATGGGCTACTTCTAATCATTTTATCATCAAGTAATTCCTCATGTTAGTACGAATTTGGAACACAAATAAAGGAAAGATTTCAAAAACGCTTGACTTTATCTCTTTCAACCCCTAAGATGAAGGGGTGAAGATTGTAGGGTAAATTTTCATCTATTAATATATATATATCGATGTTGAACCGAGCAAATATTGTAAGTGCACTTTATCACTAACTGAAATAGATCTCAATAATATCCTATTAATTCATTGTTTAAAGTAAATCTAATGTTTTCTCGATGCTGAGTTTAAAATGAATTCAAATATTAACCAATTTTTTAATAAGAAAAGTTTTCTTCACTTACAACATTTGTGAACATCCTGTTTGTACTTAACATAACAAATTTCTCGTCTGGGTTTTTGTCGATTTATTACATCAAGTCTTTAAAAATTATAGAAAATTTTATGAGGTAAAAAAATATTGTATTAATGTTATGTAAATAATATTTTATTCACATCACAACCAAATTTATGATAATTAAAAAGTAATTATTTAAATACAAAATAACAATAATAATAATTTTTAAAAGATTAAAGTAAAATAACTTTCGACATGTCAACTATTCTTTCGTCTATGATTGCTTCCGACAACTTATTCACTTTTAAAATTATGTCTGATACCATTCGTTGTCCTGAGCTTAAAATTCTTTTCCACCGAACAACCCTCGTACCCACTACGACAGAATCAACCATTCTATCCACCAGTTCCATTTACACGTCATTCCGAAACCAACCCTATTTATAGATTAAGCATCGCTTATAACGCCCCTTTCCCAAAAAGCATGCGTTTTGAATTTTACTATAGATACCAACAGAATGTCTAGAATTATAAAAATAACACTTCTCATATATTTAAATACTCACTATCATAATTATTATATACTGATTTACTCTGTATTGTTGTTAGTATTTGTATGTTTAACATTATTGTTTTTTTCCTACTTTTACTAGTAGTGTTTCGCTGTATTACTTTTTGTAATGTTTTTAAAGGCACATGCCGTTGAAATAAATAAATAAATAAATAAATAAAATAATATCTGTGGGCACATCAGAGCTCGATTCAAGCTAGCGTGCTTGCCAAACTACCCTTTACAGGAAGCACTTCAGCCATAAAATGAAGGGTAAAATTTATAGGGTTAATTAACATATAGTGAAAATACAATAAACCTAGAATGCTGAAATTTGGCACACTGGAAGATTGGTACATTAATAAAGGAGGAATTGAAAAACAAATGTTTCCTTCCTCAACATAATAAATGAAGGAGTGAAGTTTATAATCTAAATTATCTACTAAAAATTTAACGGTCCTGGGATACTAAAACTTGGCATGTTAGTAGAGTTAGGACCATTAATAAAGGAAGAAATCTCAAAATTGAAACATTTTCTTCTTCAAGAGATAGAATAAAGGGAATTAATTTTGTGGGATAAATTTCTATAATCTTCGGGATTGTGGTAGAATTTGGGTCGTCAATAAATCAAAAAACCTAACCTTTCTCTTTCAACTTGACCTTTTTTTACAGATGTGTTTTTGTTGGGATATAGGTATATTAATAAAATTTCTTTAAAATTGAATGAATATAAAAGGAATTAAAAAAAAATTAACTTTTCTCGGATTATAAAGAGGATATTGACCTGAGCTTTCAGCGAGTGACAAGCTCCTCAAATTGGCTCTCCAAATCGGAACCGAATTCATTGTCCATCAAGCGAGGCAGCCAATTTCAGATATCGGCTCTAAATGGGTTGCCGATCACAAAATCATCAAAATTCAGAATAATATTTCTTGTCTCGCACGAGGGAAAAAGTCTTTGCATTGAACAGAGTGGAGAGATAAAGAGGACTTCAACTTAGGTACTCATCAAGTTCACATACAACATATCCATATCCGGCCCATCAGAAATCATCAATTCCATCTTATTTTCTTAAAAAAAGCTTTCCCTTTTCATCCCATTAAAATAATAATATAAAAAACACCCTGATCACACCCCCATACTTCCCTCACAAAACATGGACAATTCCACATACTCATTTCACTGTTTTGTAGGCTATTTCTTTTGCTTAATTTATGATACTGCTAGTCATAGAGTGGTCAAAATTTCAAACGGCAAGTTCAACAATAGAAGAATATTTTTACACTGTTTTCATATTACACGAAGCCTCAGTCTCGATTTGTGGCTTTCGGTGTATGTATAATGTGTATACTTTGCACTTAACTACTTAATTAATATTTTAATATTAATACTAATATTTAATTGCATTTCGAAATATTTTTTATTAGTGATGAGTTTAATTATTATTAGCAAATTTGAAAAATTTTTAGGAAAGAAATTATGGGGGGGGGGGGGTACAATTCAGCGTTCCTTAACTTCATCTCTGGTATAAGATGCATCAGACATAGTTAAATGAGTTAAATATTTTAAATATAATTTGATTCTTAAATCAAATTGCAGGAGCGGATCTAGGAGGGGGGGGGGGTTGTGACAAATTTTAAGAAGCGACACATTTTGGGAAGCGGAAAATTCTTTGTAATATAATTTTAAAATAATGATGTTAAAATTTAAATGATTTATTCTTGACGCTATAAAACCATATCGTCGCCTTAGAGCAGCGGTCGGGGAACCGAGATAAATTACCCCAAATGGGGTAAAAATGAAACTATCGGGGGTAAAAAGGACATTTTTTAAAAAAAATTATTTTATAAACTATTATAGATGATGATGATTATATATGATAGCTTTTCCAGGAATTCAAATTCTTAAAATTAATAAAAGTTAAAAAAAATATAAAAACATTAATAAAAGTTATTCATTTTTTGTCATGATGAGTGTTGGTGTATTTTTTCTTTTTAAAAAGCAGTCAGTTAATCCGGAAAGAAATTGGCTGAATGCCGAGGATTGTATTTAAATTGCGCTCATGTCAAAAAGTTCTAATTTTGAAGTTATTTTAACGAAAATGAATCAACATCATTTTTCCAAAAGGTAAGGCGTTTGAATTATGTTAATGTTTTTTTATAATGATATTGATACAAGAAGAAGTTGCACCAAGAAGGTACAACCTCTGTCCGTGGTGGACCCTTGTAACGTGAAGATAAGGGAAGATTTAGGGATTGGGTAGCAGTCGAAGGTATCTGTGGATGCTGGTCTTGAAAGATTGAAGGTTATAAGTAGCTGGAAAGACGGTCGGGGGAAGAGAGTTCCAGTCTCTAGATGTCATAGGGATAAATGAATTGGCGAATGCGTTTGTTCGATTAGTATCTAGTTTAAGCGCGTAGGGGTGTTGAATTTTAGAAAATCGTGTATTTCGCGCAAATGAAGCCTTTGGTGGGATTATCGATTTTATTTCGTCAGAACAAAAGCCATGGTAATATCTATAAAAAGGGAAAGGGCGGAGACAAATCTACGATGGGCTAGGGAGTCGAGAGTGTCAGTTAATGTAGGATCGCCTATCAGTCTGATAGCTCGCTCTGAATTGCATCTAAGGTATTAAGAGAATACTTGAGGCTCCTCTCCACAAATGCGAGCAATATTCAAGACATGGGCGAATGTTTATAATTTTTATTTACTTACAGAGAGTTTTCATGTAAATTCCAATTGATTCAATAAATAATAAATAAGTGGCTGGAGCATCGAGCGATGCTCGATAACTTTTTGCTTCTAAATAGCTTAAGTTTCAAACTTTCATGGGCTCTTCGACTTTCCGAAGACGAGATATGAACGATTAAAATATTTATTTTCCGACATGACTAATTTACATCCCTTCCCTTATTTTGACCCTTTTAAATCATGAAGATAGGAGGCATACCTCCATACCATGATCCTTCGAATTGTCGGATTTTTTAAGAGAATAAAATTGATATTCTATTAAATTATTTTATAGAAAAATACCTTTATTTAATCAAATTGGCAAATTCTAATATATAATAACATTTGTAATGATCTATTAGTGCAATTTAAAATAAAAAAACCAATTAATTTTATTAAAATTAAATTGAAAGAAATGTAATTATAAATTTTTATTTCAACAACCACCTGTGAATAATTATTTCAATAAACAAAAAACCCATCAAAAACAACTTATCCGAAGATGAGACCTTGATAGATCGAAATGTCAACACAAAAATCCGCCTAACCCGTGAACTTCATCCAAATCGTTAGAGCCCTTTTTCGACAAACCGATTCTAAATATATATACAAGAATTGCTCGTTTAATATAAAAACATAAGATACATTTACTTGCTTTTTTTTGCTTTTCATCTAGGGGTAATAGAGACCCATGGAAAAATATTTTGGCGTAATAGCTAAAAAAGTTCCCCGACCTCTGCCTTAGAGAGTAAACCTGCTAACTCACAACAAGGAAATTTTCCAGGGCAGCGAAAAAACAAACAAAATTTAAAATTGTAGTTATGCAAAGAAAATTATTTTAACATTTTTTTCTACAACTTACGATCGTAATTTTAAGTACCAGTATTACTTGGACGATGCTGCATCTCTTTTTCTTTCGAACGGTATTAATATGACATATATGATAAAAAATGGATTTAGCAGGTATACACTCTAAGGCGACTTTATGGTTCTCTCATTATAAACCATGTACTATTTTTTTATCACACTTTCTTATTTTATATAGTATTTGAAGGAGAGAGAGGGGGGGGTTTCTTTTCCTGGACCAAAGACCTAGATCCGGCTCTGCAAAATTGTTTTGTTTTAAGTTAAAATTGATTAACATTATTTAATCCTAGATTAAACAAACAAATTTTATATAATAAACTAGCTAGATTTTTTGAACAGCAAAAAAAATGATAACATATCTTGGATTTGTGTTTAGTTAAAACAATTTATTTTAACTTATTATATATTAATATAAAAAGAGTCGTGGTTTATCTGTATAATCTTATTTTTACAGTATTTTACACTTTTTTACTAAACAGATTTAATGTTTACAAACTCAGCTGTTTGCTAACAGGGAGAGAGAGAGAGAGGGAGTTTTATTTTCATTCTTGGTAAAAGCGAAAAATTCACAAAACTTGTATTTGTTGTTTATATATACCTATACAAATTGTTTTTTCTTTTATTCTTGTTTATTCAATTGTCTCTATTGGATTTAAAAGTGGAAATAATGTTTGCCATTTTGAATACACAGCTCTAAAAAAATTAATTTTCATTTTAGCCTGCTTTCAAGGTTAGTTTTTTTACTAAGCTTTAAAATGGTACATTCTCTAGAGCCCGGGATCTTTTGCATCGTGGGAAGAAGGAGAAAAGAAAGAATTTCTAGGCATTGGATCGGTGGTGAAGCGGTCGGAAGAGAACAGGAGTTCCAGTTCTTATACAGTTGGCAGTTTACAAATTAAACTGTACGATAAAAATTAAACAAAAATTTGACCTCGCAAACCTAACAATGGATTCCAGTAGAGTTTTATACGCTGATTATCATGTAATTTCCCGATTTTTTACAACAAATCAGGCTACGGCCACACCGGAGGCGACTAAGAGACTAAGGGCCAGTTTAATATAAATAGGATGACCCTATGCTAGGGAACATCCTGGGGTTACCTCTTGAAATGTGTTTCATAAAAACATAGAGGTGATCTCAAACTTAACCCCCCTATATTTAACTCTCCAGAAATTGATGGGTTAACCTTTATCCTGGAGATAATCCTATGTTGATTTACATTAGAAAAACATTTTATAGGTTAGAGTTTCAAATCAAAATAATTCAAAACTAATCGTTATTTTATTTATTTTTATAATATTATTATTTTTATATAATATTAAATATAGCCAAATATACCTATATACATGTACCAAATATAGAATTTTAATTTATGTTAACACGGAACTAGGGGGTCGGTAGGCTAGGCGATAGGTGACAGCGGAGCTAACCAGGAGACCCGGGTTCGAATCCGACTCGGGCAGCCAGCTAAAATCTGACCCCCGGGGGTAGAGACAAATTTTAAAAATATAGCTAGTATCGTAATTGGGCTTATGGCTAGAAAGGCCGAAAAGCCAAAAAAACAAAAAAAAAAAAAAAAACACGGAACTAGAATAAAACAAAAAGAATTCATTATACAGGTATATTTTTTAAAAGTAAATATCTAAAAATTAAATTAAAAAATTTCAAACTAAAATCGAAGAAAGCAGATATTTCTAATAAAATAGCTAAATGTTTATATTTATTTCGTAGAATAAAATTAGATTGGAAACAATTGGAGTCCGCATTAAGTTCTGATGCCAAATCATCCCATATGTTTACTTTATTTTTTCTTTAAATTAGCATCATAATCTGAACGCTAAGATTCCAACACATCTTTATATTTATTAACGAGAAAAAAACAAGATGTTTCTCCTCTCCTATTGTGAAATTGGGAGTTCTTTTACGCTTAATTGAAGATTGGTCCTAAAATTTAATATTCACTTATTCAATACATTTCAAATTTTTAAAATTACATGATTTGTCTGTTTTGTTGTATCTATTTATTTACTTTTTTACCACTTTATTTTTATATGATTAAATAGAAAAAAAATTTTGATTGTTTTTAAATCATAAAAAAGAATACAATATGAATGAAATTAATACAAAATGAAAAAAAATTTAAACAGAATTTTTTTTTTTAATAACTAAAATCTAGGGAATTTGGCCGTTGCCAACCTACTTTCCTACCCTTGACTCAGGCTGAGCTAACTCGACACTATTTTGTTTTATGAAATTCATGTTGTTTGGAACTCCAGGGTGACTCTCAACCTGGAGTTGAGTAAGTCGAGGATTATTTTTTTTTATGAAACCGGCCCTAAGAGACAAGGCGACTCGCTTGGCGAGTCACCTAGTTACTTGAATCCTAGGTACAAGTGGCCACACATGGGCTATTTCCGTAGTATACAATGTAGATGTCACCTTGTCACTAGATGAAAGAACAGAGCTACGGCCAGATCGGAGGCGACTAGCTAGGAGTCTAGTGACAAAGTGACTTGCTTGGTGAGTCACACAAGAAAATGAACAGTCTAAAACATATGAGAACGGCCACACTAGCACATGGTTACATAGTGAGTCACCAGGTTAGTCACCTACGAAACGAACTCGTCTGTTCTTTCATCTAGTGAAAAGGTGACAACTGCATTATATACTTAAATGACGAAAAAGGCCACTTTGACCTATTTTAGAGTCTCATTAAATATTAAACAGCAATATTTGAAATCAAAATATTTTGTTGGCGTAATAGAAAACAACTTTCTCTTTAATTTTCAAATTAGCACTTGTTTTTAGCTCAATTAGAACTTGAGTTATAACTAAAAAACTGAGACCTTATGTTTTTATCTATGTTTATTATCCTTTATAACCACGAAGCTGTTTTCTATTACGTCAACAAAATATTTTGATTTTAAATATTGCTGTTTAATATTTAATGGGACTCGAAAATAGGTCAAAATGGCCTTTTTCGTCATTTTGACTGATTATATCTCAAAACTCTGACGTGTTGTAAAAAATCGGGGAATCGCATCATAATCAGGGTTTAAATCTCTACTGGAATCCATAGTTAGGTTTGCGAGGTCAAATTTTTGTTGAGTAGTATTATTATTGACTTAACTTAAATACAGTCTTCTACCCATGTGGCAAGACTGAGACTAAACGGACATGAGCGTATCGGTCCGATATCCGACTGTTACCAATTATGAGACACATGGGTTTTACGATCAGTCGGAGACTAGCATTAATAGCAGATTGGTGTCAGAATGGTCAACTATCTGAGTCTCGGTATTTCGACCTACATTCAATCGGACGGACATTGGCATTAATATCAGATTGATGTCAGAATGGTATATATACGGTTACTAATTTTTTGTTGGATGATAGGTTAAGTTACCATTGGATTTCAAAGTGCTACTAAAACAAAAAGAAAAAAATATATAAAGAAATTATGGATTTGTACTATATTTCTGTAGAAAGTTTTTATAATATTTTGATTAAAAAAATAAAATGAAATAAAATAGAAAAAACTTTATATGAGGAGCTTTTGAACAATTGTAGCTAATAAGCTGAAATTCATCAGATTAAAAACATTTCACATTCATACTAATCTTTATTTTTCTAGCTCAAACCGTTTGCCGACAAATCCCAATAATTTAAAGACACCCTTGAAAAAATCTGAAATGTATAACTGCGGACTGAATTTTTGATTTTCATAGACAAATAAACTATTAATTCTCAAGATATTTTTATTGATTCTAATAGAAGAGTATTTGTTTTAATATAATATGTACTTTTACTTAGGGCAGGGCGCCATGGAAAAATTTTAATTGAAAAAAGGTTCCGCGGCTCCCTATAACGATAGATTGAGAGTATAATTCTTTTTCATGTGTTTTTATTTTGCAATTTTTTAAACATATTTCAACTCTATTTAATAGAATTTGCATGCAATTTTATTATTAGTATTAAAATGGTTAGCTTGTGTTAAGGAGAAGTAGACACTATGATAAAACTCGTACTATACTTGATTCTTTATTTCGTGTCTGAGCTTGTTTCAAAGTCTCCAATGTACGAGTATATGGACCTGTATCGACATGTATCCAGGCTTATTATAAAAGTGCCCAAACTTATATTTCGCACCCTTTTCTTTATATACCAGAATGAGACATTCTACCCCAATTGTATTTAAGAGAATTTATAATTTTTTAAATATTTTTATCTTAATTCTTTTAAATTATTTTCAATGAATAAAGGGAATTATTTTTTCGAAATTTCGGTAGATTCTTTTCATTTGCTTTTAAGGAAAGAAAAATTTATCGAATACATTTATTTCATTAAATAATTTATTATATACAATGAATTTATTTTTATTAGGTACCAATTAAACCAATTATTTTACATGAATTTATGCATACATTGTTTTTGAGGTTCGATTCCGGAGATTACTTCCCACCATCGACTGTCCTTGGTCATCTTTTAGTCCTTGTTTTTAATAAGAGGAAAAAGTAATTAAAGAAAAACCTCTTTTCCGATAATTATTTCAATTACATTGATCCAGTCCCGTCAACTATCATTTTTATTAGGTAGATTTTTTAATAAAATAAATAAGAATTAACAGTTATTTATTATAGGGTCTTTATTTTAGAAAATCAATCTATACGAAATTTGTTTTTAATAAAATTAATAACTTATAATTAAATGTAATGGAAGGCAGCCCAGGGGTAGTGAGGAAAGAAAATTAACACATATCAATTAAGGTGTAATTTATTGGAATCCTTCCTCCTTTCCTTTCAAACCGACGTTTCGGAGGATTTTTCCCTGCTTCTTCAGGGTTTTCAAAGAGTCAATGAATGAAACAAATAAAATGTTTCTCTTCTCTCCACAGTCCTGTCAAAACTTTCTGCTTTTTTAGCAAAGGCATAGAAAAATAAAAAAAATTGTTTTTCTATGCCTTTGCTAAAAAAGAAGAAAGTTTTGAACACTACTGTGGAGAGAAGAAGGAAACATTTTATTTGTTTCATTCATTGACCTTTGAAACCCTGAAGAAGGAGGGAAAATCCTCCGAAACGTCGGTTTGAAAGGAAAGGAGGAAGGATTCCAATAAATTACACCTTAATTGATTTGTGTTAATTTTTTCTTTCCTCATTACCCCAGGGCTGCCTTCCATTACATTCAATTAAAATTTCTACTCAGTCCGTCTCTCTCCAGAGAAAATTTCGTTAATAACTTATTTTTCTAACAAAATTTCCTAGTAATTTTTTATTTTAGTAAAAAAATTTGAATTCGATTTTTTTTCCAATTTTTCAGGTACGTTAAATCCAAAAAATTGAAAATTTCTCTATATATCTGTGTGTTTGTTCAAATAAAATACAAATTTTTTGACACTAGAATGCACTGAACGATTCTGCCTTCTTGACTAGTGATAAGAATGGGGAATCCGGACCCACAAAAAAACATGACTTGACGTTTTTGAATTATCGTGGATTATGGGAATGGAGACAGATGGACATTAGATATTATTATGGGACCTGAATGAACTTTCTACGACCTTTCGTTTTTCTGTTATAGTGGGTTTAGAAATCCGAATTAACATATCCATGAACGAATGAACATTTCTCAGTTTCAGACATTTCTCAAACCAAAACACAAAAAACACTAAAGAAAGCTTTATTTATATGTTGCATGTTGGAGAGAGGTTTGCTCGAGGGTTAGACTAACTGCCCGGCAAGCAGGTTATTGAGCTCGGGTTCAACTCCCGGGGGATGAAGCCCTCTGGCATGCAATATAAAAATATTTTCTACTAAAATCTTAGATATTGTGACCATAGAATTGTGTTTTTTTTTTTTAATAATATATAACAGTCTGAACCAGCCCGTTTTGTTTTTGATAAAATTACAAAAAATTTTAATATATCAGAAGTAAACGACTATTTCCGGTCAAGTAATTTGAAAGGGAAAATTTAAGTGGATAATTTCAAAGAAAGAGGGTTGTAGTGGACTTGATAATTTGTTGAAAAAATGAAACTACAAAATTATGTTTCCTTTCCAAAATTAGCTGCGACATCTAATTTCTCAGACCAGAACTTATTTAATATAAAATGTTTATTGAAAAAAAATACCAAAAGTGCAAATAATTTTATATTAACTTGAAATCAGAACACCTACGTAAATTCTATTTGTATTAATTCAAATAAAGAAATCCCAACTAAATTTTATTTTTCATTATTTCACAACGATTGCCATATAAATATAAATAAAAAATAATTACCCTCAAAAAAAGTGTAATGTAAAATTTATGCTGTAGCAATACATTGAAACAATGGATGGTATTGTTATTAAAATGTAATCTATAGGCAATTTAAATATTTTTGTTTTTATATTATTTATAATATTCATCTAACCAGGTATATGAATTGGCAATTAAATAATTATTATTTATGACTAATACCAATGTAAATAAATAAATAAATCTTTATTTCTCCTTATCAACAAGTAATGATGTTATTCTGACATACAGATAGAGCGTCACTGTTATCAATATTAAAATGGGGTTCCGTTTTACTTTTTGATCGGAACCCACAAAACCAACTCCATTTATTAGAAATACCTGAAATTAAAAAAAAAAAAAAAAATAATTAAAAACTCCATTGAAATGTTTTTGTTTTGCCGAGAGTAGCAGAGTTGTTGATTCACAAAGAGAAACAAAGAGGTTGTCCTCTGCTTGATGCAAATAAACATACACACATATATATCGAGATGATATATATGTGTGTATGTTTATTTGCATTTATCGAGATGATATATATGTGTGTATGTTTATTTGCATCAAGCAGAGGACAACCTCCTTTGTTTCTCTTTGTAAAAACTCCATCTCTATTACATAGACTAGTAATTAAAATATGTAATAGCAGAAGTAATTAAGAAAATACACTGTCATCTATTAGGAGTAGGTACGTTAAACTACCTTAAGATAAAATAATATAAAAATATTTATTAGAACATATAAAGAAGATACACTTAAACAAGATAAAAAAATATATAAGAATATTGTGATGGATTAAAAGAAAACTTTGATTAAGGAAGTAGAATTATGTTTCTGTAAAGCTTCTATATAGGTAGGTACTTCGTAGCCTAGAAACATATATCCACGTTCTGCTCGATCACTGTCTGGCAAAAAATAATTTTTAAGAAAAAATAAAAACCGACTTCAAAAAAATTAAATGCAACAAATAAAATACACTAAAAGGTATAAAATAATTATTATCTTATTTAGTTACAAGTAAACTACTAAATATTAACATGAAATTACTTTTTGAAGTCGGTGCCAAACAAACTATACCTATAAGCGAGCGTACCACCAAACGTACTAAGTAAGATCCGTCGAGTGCGATTCATAAAAGGTATGTTTGGCACCGACTTCAAAAAGTAATTTCATGTTAATATTTCGTAGTTTAGTTGTAACTAAATAAGATAATAATTATTTTATACCTTTTAGTGTATTTTATTTGTTGCATTTAATTTTTGAAGTCGGTTTTATTTTTCTTAAAAATTATTTTTCTCTTTTTAGTGATGTTATTAATAGTGATCATATCATCAGAACTTGACCAAATTAATATGGCACCATCCCTAAGATACCCCCTTTCCAATAAAAAAAGAATCATCGAAATCGGTTCATAAACAAAGAAGTTAAGCCTGAACAAACCTAACAAAAAAGGTCTAATACCTATGAAAAAAATGGGACCAATCGGAAAGTAGACTGAACCCAATGCAATTTTTTTTTCAAAATTGGTTCACAATTGGCGGAGATATGAGGGTAACATAGGCACAAAAAAAAAAAAATTCAGTCGAATAGAGAACCTCCTCCTTTTTTGAAGTCGGTTATAAAGGGCTTGTTTTCTTTCTGAAAGAGCCTCTGCCTGACTCTAGACTTTCATCTTATTAATAGAAATCGGTAACTTCTATATATTATATAACATTCATTCCAATTTCTAAATCGCCACTAGGAAATCAAATTTGCATCCCTTCATAAACATTTATTCAAGAATTAGATTGAAATTCAATTAAAAAAAGCGATTATTTTATTAATTACACATCAAAATGTTAATTATTTTATTTCATATGCTCGTAATTTCCTCTAGAATACTATTTTATTAATATTTCTTTCATTTTTTTCATAGCAATTTTAAAATATATTAATTATTTTCATTTCTATATAACATTATATCTATATATTCTGTTCCATTGCAATGCTTTCCTAATTAGTCTATGCTTGATCTATGCTCTGCCTGTCCAGACTTGTCAGCCGCTTCTCTTTATATGAGTTGCTTCAAAAATACCCATTTTGTCAAATTTAAGAATAGTATAATCGAGAAAAAAAAACAGTTCATCTAAGGAATTAGCAATTTAATTAAATTATTCTCATAGCTTCAAGACTAGAATAAACATTTTTTTTGATTAGTTATGTCCATCGATTAAATTATTAAAGTTCGAATCGGGAAATAAGGACTATATTTTTATGCAAATAATTTTTATTTCGTTGCCAACGTTTCATCAACTTTCTTGACTTCTTCAGGGCTCTAAAAGTGATAAGGCCTCAATTAATATAGATTATAACATTTTCAAAACAAAATTGATCTCAATAACCATTTCAATACATATAAAAAACAAATTAATACACACAAAAAACTCATTCTACATACCAAACAGTTATCTTCTTTGCATATTTGTCATTTTTATAATTCTCACTTAGTTATAATTTCCCGAAACCAACTAGAATAAACGTTGAAACAGGCCGCCTATCCAGAAATTATTTCAAAGGGAAATAAATAGGGTAAAAATAATTTTGAAACAAAAATCACATTTTTTTTTAAATATTTGTATAGGTATTTATTAACATAATCTGATGTGGCACACACACTACTTTACTATACACTGGCCACCTATTATATTATATTATATCTACGTCTGTAAAAATAAATGAGAGAATACTTGATTAAGTGTGTAAAATAGTTGATAGCTTTGTCAACTAAAATTCTTAATTTAAAGAAGGTTCAAGTTTACCAGAGACGCAAACAAGAAAAAATCGAAGAAGCCATTAATGTCCGAGGTTAAGTGCGAGAGAACCTGTAGACAACATAATGAAAGCGAGGCGTCTGAGTGCTGGGGGTCGCAGCCGAGTACTTCAATCCCATGGTCAAATGGTCAAAGACAGCCAAAAAAAAAAAAAAAATCTTTCCAAACATATACTCTGCACATTCACTCATTTCTAAAACTCACCACCAAAAACAACAACAACAACAACCCAGCGACCTATTGGACAACCAAAAGGCCTGCAGATGTGGCCCCCAAAACGAGTATGTAATATTATTTTAAAAAGTCCATTTAATAGAATTGTATTTTTAATTTACCATACAGGGTATGGTCAAGTATTAAAATCGTGCATGGAAAAAGTGGTTTTTTTTTTTGTTTAGTTTTTTCGAAATATCTCAAAAACGGCTAAAACTATTTTGATTAAAAAAATTGGGCGAAAGCATGGTATTTTGGTCTACAAAAAAGTTCTAATAAATGATTATTGAAAAAATAATGTTTTTTGAGATAATAATTGTTTTGTCAAAATGTCTGTTAGTTAGTACGTGCATTACCAAATTATGGACGCACTAGCTCAAAAACTAGTGTGAATTTCAAAACGAAATTTCACATGTAATTTTGGTGCATTGAGATTAATAGCTGATTAGATTTTGGTTGAAATCGAACCTAAAATTAAGGGGGAGGGGCTTAAAAATTGAAATTATAAGATTTTCAAACTAAAGAAAGAAGAAAAATTGAACTTCTTATAATGAAAAAAAGATTATTATTTTTTTCTCGCACCAAAAGTTGGGGGCAGTGGGTCAAAAAAATGAAAATCTAGTTTTTAGTAATTTTTTTAGTTCATAAATGTTTACGTACATAAAAATGTACACCCCCCCCCCCCACCTGCGTTTTGCAACCATAAATCTCAGAGCTACGAAATTCAATATAATTTGTAGACCTCCACCCATTAGAAAGTACATATTATATTAATAGGAAAAAGTTCCACTTTTGTCGGGCATGGATTCCACGCACACATTTTTTTTATTTAATTCTGAATTCAAATAAAAATCCACCTTTTTTATCAGAATTTTAAATTAAAATTAATATTAATATATACTTTTAACTGAAGCAAAAAGCTACCGGGCATCGCTCGAGGCTCCTGGAACTAATTATATTATCGATATAAAGAATTCTTTATTTCAAGTCCTATTTTTAAAAGAGCGCACTTTGGACTAGATTTTCAATTTTTGACCTCTCGCCCAATTTTGGGCTCTTAGTTTTTGCATTTTTACTCTTTTGGGAGCCCACTGATTATATACACAAAATTTGTTTTGAGTTTGGCCCAAGGGCCTAGATTTTTATTTTTGACCCCCCCCCCCCCCATAAATAATTATAAATTATTTTATTAAATATAAGAGAGTGGTCAGGCGTATGGTAAAGTCATGTGGATGGCAACATCAGTTTATTTTTTTAAATTTAATTTTAGAAAATCATAATAAGCTGGTATTATATTTATAGGTAATTATTAATTCTATAAATTTCGAAGAGGTGTTTCGCGTATGCATATGGTCATTTTCTCTTTATAACATTGTTGTGTGAGAGAAACAAAACAGACAGCTTTAGATGATACACATATTCCAGAAACAAACCATTCAACATAACATTGAGAAAAACATCGATTTTGTTCCTGGCTCTGAAGATTAATGAAGAATAATGCTACTTTTGATATGTCAAGTATTTTTTTGTCCGGAGTCATCTGGCTGTTTTTTTCACTACAAGAATGCACCTGCTCACACAGCCATTTTTTGGCAAAAACAGCATGCCTCACCTGATCTTGCTCCGAGTAACTTCCTTTTGTTTCACCGAATGAATAGGGACATATAAACAGTGATTTGACGAGGTAGAAGAAGTGAAGAAAAAACATGGGTAGCCCACTGTCAACCATCACACACACACAAAGCAGATGAGTTTGAAAAATTGTTTCCAAAAATGGAATTACAGATTGGACAAATGTATTAATTGTAATGGAGGGTACTTTCAAGGTAATAAGGTTGTTTTGTTAATTTTTTTTTTTTTTTGTGGTGTGGGGTTCCTACGGCCTTTGCTTCATCCCGAATTTCGCACTCCATATGTCTCTATCTTGGATGTCGTTTGGGCTTATATTATTTTTGATCATAGCATGCGTGATGCCATCCTTCCATGTTTTCCTAGGTCTTCCTCTCCTTCTATTTGGCGGTGTGTAGTTATGAACTTTTTCTTGGCCATCGTTTCTCATTCATCCTCATCACATAGCCATACCTGATCAACAGTAGCCATTCGATTTGTTAAATAAATATAAAAAAATTTAGTTATTTTTTCAAATATGTAATATTAGTGTATATTATTTAATTTTTTTCATTAAGGTAGTTCTTTCACAAATTCAAAAATTCAAGAAGTCTTTGAAACTTGGAATATAAGTCATTAAAAGCATAATAAACACACTCTTAAAATTTGAAGACGATTTACCACACCAAACATGAAATAATTGCAATTAAAAATGACATTTTTAACATAGGGTAGATAGGGAAAGGGTGGGGATATGATCATTATTTTATTTTTTTTCATTGAAGGACTTTCACCATCTTGATTAAAAACTAATATTTGTTAGAATAATATATTCGGAATAACTTAAAAAAAATGGAAATTATTTACCACGTAGTTTTGATAAAAAACAAAAACAAACATATTTGGGCGATTATTTTTAGTGGAGGGGATATAAGCACAATAGCTTGGAAACGATCCGGTAGTATATAGAGATTTCTTAGTGTGAGTGGACAGTCACGTTAAAAAACATAACCTAAAATTTTAGTTCCGTTCATATTTATAGAGTGGTTACGAGGCTACTCACATATAATTTTTTTAAACAATTAAGATATAAAAAAGCAACTTTTCGATCTAAGGAAAATTTAATAAAATAAATAGGTATGTATTTTGAATATTTTTACTTAGTAAAAGTATTGAAAAAATTAAGTTATATTTTTAAATTTATTGAAAATAAATATAGTAAAATATTTAAATATTTTTTAACGCTCATCTCTTTAATTCCTTATGGAATTTTCCATGCGTAAAGCGAAAAATAAAATAACATTTTAAAAATTGAAAGCTCATATTTTGAACAGCATCCTCTGGTTGAAATGTCACCGCCCACTACTGAGTAAGTATGTATATTCTGTTCATTTTATGAATATTTTTATTGTTAGTGCTTTTACTTCCATTACCCAACAAATAAAAAATATATATGGTATATACATATTTTTTTATTTTTTAAGTATTATAGCTAATCTATATATTATAAAATAATCTTAAGGGTACTTGAGAAGCAGTTAGCTTTAGCGGTAGGTCAAGAAAAATGGCTGATAACCACTGTACTAGAATGACACCCAAAATTTATTCTTTGCCATAGAATGTAAAGGAGCTTCAATCGAATGAAATATGAATTAGAAATGAGAACATCCACAGGCGCTATTAAAATGTAATCCTATTCTGGTTAAGAAAAATATTTTCAAATAAATTCAGAATGTTTGACTTTGCTAAAGTTGTACAAAGAAATTCATTAAGAAAACCATTCACTGCATTATATTGATTTCATTGTATCTATTATTAGGATTTTCCGATACAATCAAATCTGTTTCAAATAACAGTGTTCAAACAGGAGATTTTATCTGAGGCTGAGTGCGGATTGATTTCTTTTCAAATAATATATTGTAAAATAATTGAAGCGTTAAAAATCTAACAATCAAGTTTATCGCCTCAAAAACCACGTATTCAATTTATTTTTTTGATTCTTTATTCGAATTAGAGAAGAAAAATATAAAATTGTTCTCTCGTTGAATTGAAGGGGTTCCTTTTGTTACAAAACGGAAGAAATGAAAGGGCATAATTAAATGAATTTGACTCATTGATAATCAAAAGATATTATCTTAAGTGAAATTCGCCAAGTGATAAAATTTTATTTTATTTTCAACACCATACACCATTTCAGTAGAATATTCCCTTTATTGAAGACGCGAGAGCGTTAAATTCAAAATATGAAACATTACATCTTTAACGGGCTGCATCTCAAGACGGCCAAAAGTTTGTTTAACTGTATTTTAATTAAATATATTTAATTTAATCCAACTTTAAGTTAAAGATATTTAAATTTCTATCTATTTTGGGGTTTCGTTGTCGCCAATGGAATTTTTTCCCTCCTAAGAGTGATGCCAAAAACCCCTATAAAGGCCAAAATTTCGGAAAACAGCTCGATGCTCTAATAGAAAATAGTAAAATAAAAAATAATAATGTACATTTTAATTTGGAAATAAAAACAATTTAGAAATGAAATAGGCCCACGCCTAAATCATTGAACGCATCGAAACAATATTCACAGCATGTTTGTTTGGTACTCTAGGTGGTTTATTATCATATTTGGGGCAAATCTGACCATAAATACTAATTATGAGATATATCTATCCCGACCGCAGCGCCACCTATTGGGGCCAGAAATACGAAACCAACCGGAGCACCAAACGAAAATATAATATGGTGTGAATATGGTTTCGATACGATCAGTGGTTTAGGCGTGGGTCGTTTCATATATACACACCAAGGATTTTATATTAGGTATATAGATGAAGATATGAAATATTTTGGTAGTTATTTTTCACGTTTCCTTTATCTTCTTGAGCTCTTTAGTCTTGGAGTATTGACAGTAAGTTTGGAGAGTACTATTGAATCCAATAGGTATATTCTAGGTAAATATACAATTTGCTTCAGATTCTGGTCTTATTGCTACAAATAATAGAATAGAAGTAAAGCACCTGACGTCAGATGTGGAATCTAGCCCCTATGATTGTTGATATTTGAGTGGCTCTTAACTTTTTTAAGCTGCGACCCAAATTTGAGAAATATATTCATCTCCCCCCCCTCGTCAAAAAAATTAATTACCTTTTTTTAGAAGATACTTGAGAAATTTTCTTCAATTTTCAATAAAGACTTTTTTCAACACACATTTAATTTTATTTTGTAACAAGTAAGATAACTAAAGCTACATTTCGATCTAAGGAAAATTTAATGAAAATGCGTGTTTTTAATATTTTCATTTTTCATAAAATTGAATAAATCAAAATATATTTTTCAACTTATAATAATAAGTACAATATTTAATTAACGACTCTGCGCGACCAAAAGAATATACTCTGCAACCCAAATTTGGGTCGCGACCCATAGGTTAAGAACCACTGATTTACACGACCCAGGATTAGTGGGAGTGGTTAGTACTAATACTTAGTTCTAAGCCCGTGTAAACTAGCCTTTAAGGGGAATCATTGTTATTGTACTCTGATTGATGCAAATATACATATACAATTAAACACACACATACATATATATGTTTTATTTTTATTAGCATCAAGCAAAGACAAACTCATTGATTTCTCCTTGTGAATCATCCACTCCCCTACTATGGGTAAAATAAATCTTTTCAATTGGTATTTCTGAAGTCTTGATTGCAATATTCCGAAAACAATATATTCAATATATTCTAGGTTTTTGATTTAACATGGGTTTCGTAATCTAAATACACAGTCAGAAAAGATCAGTATTAAAAATCTTTTCTCTCGTTTAAGACATTTTTATACCCAAAGAGAAAAAAATGGACAGAATTCAATTCAAGGGCAGAGCCTCCCGGGTGTACCGAGTAATTTATGCAAAGTGAGATATGCGATCAAGTAGAGGATGCTGCTATATTTTGACCAGTTTTCTAGACCAGTTATCTCTAAAAAATCTTTCGCTTCGTTCTATTTAATCTCATTTAAATATTTTGCCCATCCGTCCGAAACCATTTATTAAGCCATACCACAAATTATGCAAATTTCATACATAAGACTCCCCCGTCATTTTCTTTGTCATTCAGCTGTCAAAGTCTTACGTCGTGAATTTAAGGAATGCTTTATTTTTGTTGAATTTCTCTCGTGTAATAATAACACATCGCTTAAAATAGAAGCCCAGAGATATTAATTATCCTTCAAATCTTGGATAAAATTCAGGGATGGCCGCCCTAGGTGGTTAACCAAGCATGCGCCCATTTCGGACCCAGCTAGATTCTTCTCTCGTATCTCTGCAGAGCCGCAGGGAAAGCTCATTAGCCGAGGACTCCGATTATCTCTCACCCTTTCGCCTCCTATTTTCACTCGCTACATTAAATTCGCTCCCAGAAAGTTGTCATTAGCATTGGAGCTAGGCGAATTGGTTGTCTAGATTTTGACCAAGCGGAACTGACTATCAGACACTTTTTCCTTTTTTTCTTTTTTCTTTTTTTTAATTCCCTATATAGCTGCTGGTCCCTTTCATGCCTTTCTGAATAAAATCGAGAGGGATATATATATGTTAATAAATGTTAGGGAGTGTTTACAATCCACCTGCGCAGCAATCGGGCTGTTGAAAAGACCCAGGGGCTGCAGATAAAGAAACGACTGGGCTGATAACACCATATAGATTCCGGCGAGTTAAACCCTATTATTTCTTCGAGTTACCTAGTGGGGCGAGTGGCTCTCATTCCTTCCTTTTATTCTTCGACCCGCGGGTCCGGCCAAGATCTATTGTCAGAGATATTCGATTAGTTAAATGGCGCGTGGGGTTATTTCAGGAAATACGACAACTTTGCCGGTGACTGGATTCGATACTCAATTCCAAATCAGTTACTGTGTTTTCTTTTAGATGAGGTGTTCACTCGTATTTCAAATCAACCGTCTTTAAAGTTCGTAAATGCACATGGGATAGAAATTCACTTAACAGATCAATGATTGAACACAATATTATTATCTAATACCTACATCTTTATTAAAAAATCAATTGGCGCGTGCACCATAATACTATTTATCTCATAAATTTACCAGAAAATATTGTATTCTGACAGCACCGTGGCGTACTATACAGAAAGGCGACTGAATCAGGTGATATATAATTATTTATTTTACCCGCGCAGGAGTGGGCCTCCTCTTACAACAGATAAGTAAGTGACAAAATTGGTTTTACAAAAGGTGGTAATATTTACAGTTCTCTCTCTCTTTACAGTAGTAGCTTGTTAAAATGTATACATATATCAAATCAATAAAAACAAAAATGAAAAATATGAATTGAAATTTTTTTAAATAAATAAATAAATAAATAAATAATAAATAAACAAACAAAAAAATAAATAAAAACAAAAATAAAACAAAAAATAAAAGATATATATAGGTAAGATTTCATAAAAGCGGGTAATTGAGTGACTTCGGATAAATCCTAGGTCACTTCATTAATTAATATTATTATTTTTATTTTTTTATTTATTATATACAATTAACATTGGTTATGACCCGCTCTATACGTTCTTTTATTAAAACTGTAAAAGTTTAAAAGAGAGCCCCTCATCCCCCTATACGTGAGATCGTTTAATGTCTTTTCGGATATACCCAGGGCGATGAGGAGTGCAACTGCTTTATACCACACACTACCTTCCACGATAGTGTGATGGCCTCGAATCTAACAGAGCCCCTCTCGACGCCGAACCTCTCCGCGATATTGCCCACCAGACTGGAGTTGCCCTTATAATATTCAATTTTGTTTCGGTGGGCAACACCCAGTGTCGGGGTAACACAAAAAGACAGGAGACGCTGTCGGGAGATGTAGGCAGAGTTTTCTGTTCTGTATGAGCGTTCGAGTTCCCTGGAATTCTCTAGCAGTGAGATAGGGTTTGGAACGCGTAGAGCAAAGGTAAGGCACGCGCGGAAACGATCTGGGCGTCTAACACCCAAACCACACCTTTCGAGTCCACAAGGGAACGTTATAAGCAGCCAAATTAATAAAATTATTAAAAAAAGTAAAATTACTAGATTGTGAAAAGAATTTATTTAATTAATTAATTAATTTTTCACTAATTTATATTTAACAATAGGTAAACACTGCTCATAAATTTCACTATGTATAAGTTGTATAAATAATTAATTTATCTTGATTTTCTCTAGAAATTTTAACACACCTATCGGCGTCTTTTATATGAAAAATAAATTGACACGTTCTGATGTGGCCATCCACTTGACTTTACCATACACTTCTGGTCGAGTTTGGTACAAGGGCCTAGATTTTCATTTTTTGACCCCCCCCCCCCCCATTTTGGGAGGTTTGCTTTTGTATTTTTAGTATTTTTAGTATCCTGAGTTTTTATTTAATCTCAATTTTCAAGATAATTTTGTGAAAAATTAATTTAGCAAGAAAAACTAAAAATAAATGAAGATAAATGGGTGTACAGAATCACAAACGATCAAGTTCTTGAAACAATAAAAAAAAAAAAAAAGAAAGAACACTGTGGAAAAAAAAGAAGTGAAATTTTCATATGATAGAACACACATTAAATATGAGAATTTGTAGTGAATATTTTAGAGAGCGAAATGGAAAAGAAAAAGATGAATATTCCATAGATTGGAGTATATTCCCCTGATAATGAATGATATGAGATGTAGGGCTTTTAGAAAAAGTGAAATATTTGGTATGAGAGTTTAGTAGAGATGGTTGCATCAAACCAGTCTTAGGAATGTATATTCGATGAAGATGATAAATAAATCATTTGACTTACTACTGGTATGAGATTGAAAAGAATACTATGGATATAGAAATAGTAATTATTAATTAACTTATTCAAAGGTTTTTTCAGAATTTCGCAGAAGGGATATTTAAGGAAGTTCTTTCGCGACAATCCACACAAAAAGTTTTAGCCTCGTAACCACTCTATAAATATGAACGGTGTTAAAATTTTAGGTTATGTTTTTTTAACGTGACTGTAATTTTTACGCTACTATATTCTATTTATGAATGGATCGTTTCCAATCCATTGATATTTTATCCCCTCCACTAAAATTAATCGCCCAAATATGTTTTTTTTTTTATCAAAACTACGTGGTAAATAATTTCAATTTTTTTTAATTACTCCGGATATATTATTCTAACAAATATTAGTTTTTCATCAAGATGGTGAAAGTCCTTCAATGAAAAAAAATAAAATAATGATCATTTTCCACCCTTTCTACTCATATGTAAAAATTTCATTTTTAATCGCAATTATTTCATGTTTGGTCTGGTAAATCATCTTCAAATTTTAACAGTGTGTGTATTATGCTTATAATGACTAATATTCCAAGTCTCGAAGACTTCTTGAATCTTTGCATTTGTGAAAGAACTACCATAACACAAAAAATACCATGTCAATATATTCTCTAGATTCCCTCTAAGGTCACGTTCTGTTTTGGATAGGATTCGGATATAGTGTATAATGTATATATACTTTATATTATGTAGTCAAACAAGTTTCCTTGGCTTATTTGGATTAGAGTGGGTTTTTTGCAAATCCGTTTCACTTAGGACGCTCTTCTTTAAAGGTAGAATACATCGTCTGCTCTTAACCAACGTCTCTGTGTCCGTATCTTTTATTTCTTACAGATTCAAAATTCATCATAAATATTGGTATATGGTATTCAAAGCTGATTTATCGAAACACGGAAATACCTCAAATTCATTCCTTAATGGAAAATTAATCTCATTTGAAATAATTAATCATTTCTTTTTAATAAACTTCTACTTCCTTTCATTTTTCTTAATTTCTTTTCTTTTTCTTTTATCAAGAATAAATGAGTCTTTTTCATCCCACTTATTCCTCTCCGCTTTCAAGGAGGGAGAGCATTTATGGCCCTTCTATCAAAAGCGTTATTATCTGTCATTGCGAAAAATGGATAGTAACTTTTTTTTTTAAATTATCGAAAATAAAACTGCTTTCAAGTAGCTGGTGCTTCTCAAATGAGCAATTCCCCCTTTTCATCCGGTCCGCTCGGCGAGCACAGCTCATCCGGCGAATTGATAATTGTATAATATAATTATTTGTTTTTTTCTTTTTTGCTTAATCAGGTCTGGATCCTGTAATAATTTTTTCTGTAGGTCTTTCTTGATCAAGCACAGTAGTTGAAGAGAAGAGTGAATATTTTTAAAATAAATTAAAATTAAATTACAGCCTAATTATTCTTTTCAAAGAAATCTTTGCAGAGAGATAATTCACACCACACATAATAATAATTTTTTTTGTAATGACATTGATACTAGAAGAAGTTGCACTAAAGATGTACATCCTCTCTTGGGGGGACCCTTGCATCGTGAAAAAGAAGTAACTTCAAGGATTGAGTTGGACTTGAAAGTACCAGTGGACGTAGGTCTTGAAGACTGAAGGTTATATTTAGCCAGAAATAGGAACGGAAGAATAGTGTTCCAGTCTCTATTAACATTTTAATAAGATTTTCGATTTCAGGGAAAATTAATACACATAAATTGTAAATTTCATTATTGTAACTTATTTAATTCACGAGATTCAATGCTCTGGACAGATAAACAACATTCTATCAATACTAATAGGGTTCCGTTTTTTACTTTTCAACGGAACCCCAAAATCAACGCCATCTATTAGGAATCTCTGAGATTAATAAAAAGGAATAATTAAAAACGCCCATCTATTATATTTATTCGGAATTAAAATAAAATCCGATGTAATTAAGAAAAATACAACCCCATGCATCTATTAGAAGTAAGTTAATTTATAATAATATAAAAATTATTACTAAAAAATATTTATAGAAGATTATATAAAAAACATGAATAGAAAATAGTTAAGAATCTTTTATTGAATTAAAATTAAAAAAACAATTAAAGATCTAAAAGTAACACTCATTTAGAGAATCCTCTATAAATATATATGTTTATAGGCTGCGAATGCAAGTCATTTAATTTTGAGTTCACCACTAGTGAATCAATTTTCAGCCCTTCATAAACATTTATTCCACTCCTGAGTCCAGTCTTTCGAACAGTGAGCATCTCCGTGCGAAGTCCGCTCAAGATAAGCTTATTTTATTTTTATTCTTCCTATGCCTCTCTCATACTCATCTATATATTTTCTCTTTATATCCCAATATCATTTGCTTATTATTAATTTTTAAATTATTTTCTTATATTGATAATAATCCTCATTAAATCGGGGCCTACGCACTTGGCGTGGTAACCCCAAGTAAATATGACCAAGAAGGGACACTCCCCCGGCCCCATACACAACTAATGGAACAAAAAACCCCATATGTAAATAGATATAGTATGGCTGATTGTAGCTCATATTTTGTTTTTGTTGAAAAAAATCATTCACTGAGATAGAAACAGAAGTTCTGAATTCAGATGGCTCACTTGCAGAAAAGAATAAATCTGTAAAATCAACACTTCTAGGCTGCAACACCCAATGAATTTTGGCAAATTTATTTTTAATAATTTACAATAAAATATAATTCAAAATAATGTCATAAGCGCTCTAAATAAATTTAAAATTCGGTAGAATTTCAGCAGGCAGCTACTCAACTGCCAATGATTTTGTCCAAGAATTAATTCTTCAAAATAACTATTATGCATATATTCCTTTATTTCTCACAACTAAACAAGGAATAGTGAAAAACGTCCCATTAGACATAGACATAGAAGACTTTTTATGTGATCTAATCTGTTTGTCTGATTATAAAATTATAAACGCTGAAAGATTAAACCGGATAAATAAAGATAGATTTGGAGATGATTCTGAAAATGTTAAATATATTCCTTCAACTACTGTTAAATTAACTTTTCGGACACAACGTCTTCCGCATATATAAAGATTCACTCAGTGAGAGCAGTAGTTGAATCATATATTCATGTAAATCAATGTACCCGGTGCTTATTATACGGACATAGATTTTAGAAAGTGCTATTCAGGGGTTGTTAGGTGTTCCAAGTGCTCCTCAAGGGGCTATGATCATTTGAATGCGTAGAAACAATACTATCCTGCTTTTTTTTTGCAAAAATGAACACCTAGCAACAGATTTATCAAAATGTCCGGAATTTGAAATACAAAAAAAATTAAAAAGTTGATGGTTGAAAAAACTACTCGTACAGAAGAAGCCTACATGCTCGGAGTCCGATATAGGCCTTCTCAAATGCGTTAACTACAATTCCAAGCCCCTCCATTGGTATTTGATAATAACAGCTTCCCATCTGTGACTAGTAATAACTCAATTAATTTACTTCACAAATGAGAACAAATATGCAAAATAAAAAAGAAATTTAGTTGTAAAACGAAAAGAGAAATCCAAATCAAAGAAAATTTTAAAAATATCTTACAGAAAAGGAAAAAAATCCACCAACAACAAAAAAAGTACATTTAACTTACCAAAATCACAAATCAATTATGATTATTCTGCCTCTCCCTCAAAATAATAATCCACCCCAATATCATAACTTAATTAATGAAAAAATACACACACATCCTCTGTAATTGATAATCAATCAAAGTCAAGAATCGAGACGTCATTACGATCCTTAGAAAATCCTTTTAAACACTAAACGATAATTTAAAAGAAAACGAAATATCACAAATTGAAAGATATATAAGAAATATTTGATTTTTAAAACTTAAAGCACATTTGAGAACTGATATAATATATTTGAAAAATATAAAAAAAATAGATATTTTAAACTCATATTTTATATCTTTTCCAAAGAAATTTTTTACCATTATACAAAAAAAAAAAAAAGAAATATATATATATGTAACTGTATCGAAAACAAACAAACAAATAAAACGTCACATATATTTATATTCAATTTATCATCTATTAATAAAAATAAAAAAAAATGTGCTAATAATAGGAATATGCAAGAAAACAACTTGAATATTTTTCAGTGGATGTGAATCCATTAACTCTAATAAGGAGTCTCTAGAGAATGTAATAATAAATAAGTCACGTCATTACTACTTTCTGAAGGCAACCCCAAGCCAACACAAATATTTACAAGAGCTGGGATTATAAATATAGAGGACAGACCGGATGGTTATGGCGGAGTCGCCATTCTGAAGTAAAAAGCTATATACCGCATAAAAACAAATATCAATATGAATAATATTAATTTTGAAGTTGTAGCAATTGAAATTTCATTACCGAGATGCAAAAAATATTAATATAATTTCCATTTATTCTACCACCGCAGACTATTATTAAGCTTATACGCAATTGGCAAGCATTAATTAATCAATTAACTGGAGATTGGTATTATTTATTGGTGATTTTATTCACCGACGGGGTTGCACTTTTGAAGACCAAGCGGGTAAAAATATGATAGGTAACATCGATTACTTTTCTGCATTTTATTAAATGTTGGTGTAACATATGTACTACATCCACCATGCTTCACCCTTGCCTTTTCTTTGTTGTGTAATGACTGTATCCTCCATTCACCCTTAGATCCATTTCTACCGCTGCCTCCCTCTTGGAGATATAGAGAACCATTTGGTATATTAACATTTCTCTTACAGCAAAAAGCCCAGAAATTTTAGAAAAAAATCAATTTTAGAAAAATAGGATTGGGGCTACAAATCTATTTTAAATAATAATATTCATTTACAAAGCAAGAGCGCGGATTCAGATGGAAGAAATATATAATCAGTTAATGTTCAAGTATTCAACAAGCTGCCACATCAACGCCAATTCCTAAATCGAAATAAATATATTGACCGATCCTCTCCAATATGGTGGGGATAATGAATGTACGATTGCCAACAAGGAAGGAAGTTAAAATTTAAAAATTACACAAAATGTATAGTTATGAAAATTATTTAAATTATAAATCTGACTGTTCAGTTAAAAGGCTATTTAAGTACAAAGAAGAACAAAATGGAAAGAATTTTGTACAAGTATCGACACGGATACCAAACGATCAAAATATGGAAGCCAAATAAAATTTAGATTTGAAAAATATACCAATAGCTTACAACTCAAGTACAGATCGTCTGATTGAGGAATTTGCGAGTATAATATCAACACCTTCTGTGGAATCAAAAAATAAATTATTTCCATGAAAATGAATTTTCATCTGATTTTGCTTTTCTGAGTGCCTTTAATTATAATAGTTACAATCGCCTTGGACTCAAAAAAAGATTCTCTCCTGTAGACTTTGGTAATACTTCATATGCAGCTCGTTAGAGAACTCCCTCGGCCCATTAACACAAGTACTGGAACCGGCAAGTAATTTTCTAAATAATAATTTACCTAGTTCATGGACCACACTCATAAGAAGATGATGGTTCGAAACCGGATTGTAACAGATCGTCAAAGCTTTCGTCATGTAGGCCTATTACTCTCACTGTTCGTGTGTGGAAAGATATTTGAAATAATTTTAAAAAAAATAGAATTGAGTGGTGGTTGAATAATAAGTCTGGGCAACGAGTCAAAGATGGTTTTAGAAAAGGTAAAACCACTCTAACAATCTTACAATTTTAAATAATGACATTCATTTACGGTTTTTTAAATCGTGCAATTACTACTGCAATATTCGATTGATATTAGGGGGCGTTTGATAATATCAATGTAGATATTTTAACATGGAGAATTGAGTAAGCCAATTGCTAATTAATGCCGTCAATATCATTACGAATATTGCCCACTCTCGGACGGATACACATCCACAATGTAAAAATCTGCAAGTAGGCCCTCGAGCAGTATCGGAATCGGTCCAGGGAACGATTTTGGCGCCGATTGCTGCTATGTGCAACATTACAAGAGAGGTTGGAAGAATGTACAACCCCAGAAGTTAAAAATATCTACAATCTATGCGGATGATGTTTGCCTATATACAACTTCACATTGCACTAGGCACAGAACCGTCTATGCAATGTATAACCAATCTAAGTGCAAAGACTAAACACAGTGAGGACTTGACTTGAGAGCCGAGCCGAACAAGACTGCTGTAATTTTCACCAGAAATAACCAGAGTTGATATTCCATCATCCTCAAGTATCAGTAATTTAAACATATGTGTCGAAGCCTTCGGTAAAATTTTTTGGGTACGTGCCGATTGGCAAGCTTAGTGGTAACAACGCATATGAAGTTACCATTGAAAAATGTGAAGAAAATGTGAACAGCTTCTCAAAACGGTATGCAATACAACATGGGGAGCAGATCCTACAACATGTTTACTAACATATAGAAGTTTTATCAGACCCCATTTGGATTACGGTTGTCATGATTTCACAACGTGGCCTGCTAACAAATTAGATATAATCCAATACAGATGTATAAGACAATGCACAGAGCCCTCAAATCTTCACCTACAAATGCATTAATTACAGAGGCAAAAGAAATGCCCCTATATCTAAGAAGAAGTTCTATATGTAATAATTATATTATTAAAAAAATTGCTATAAATGACTGTTTAGTGTTAGAGTCAATATCAAGAATTCAAAAATTTACTTACTACCGTAGAATTCAAAACTATTAAATTTTTCATATGTAAATAGTTTATGTCCAAGATACTATGCCTAATTTTAAAATTTTTCCAAAATTTGGTTTATATACATTTAATTATTCTATACAAAAATTTTAAAAATTAAAACGTATAATTCTCTATTCTGCTAATTACACCTGATCTTAATACTTTATTTCTTAGTCATGTCCGAACTCATTTTGTTGATTATTGTATAATTTACACTGACGGATCTAAAAGCTCTGACACGAGTTTGGTTGGATCTGCTTTTATGTGCCCGCAAAGGAATACCAGTAAAGCTTTAAAATCCCGAAAGATGCTTCAATATTTACGGCTGAATGTCTCGCAGTATGGGAATCTATAAAATTCTTTAAGCAAGAAAACTTTGAATAACGCTCGTACAGATTCCTCAGCATCATACATTCGATAAATGGTTTTCAAAAAACAAAAATCCATCATACCTATCTAAATATGTCAACCGTTATATTGAGTGCTATTATATGAGTAGCGCTACTCACAAGTCACTCAGGTATTAGGAATAATGAAAGAGTGGATAAGCTGGCCTATTTAGCCTCACTCCAAGGCCAATTACTTGAAATGAATTGCCAATAAAAGACATCAAAAGCCATAATAAAAAATGAAACAAATACAGTAATGGCAATCCTTCTGGAAGAATACAGCTCTAAATAAAGGGGCATCTATACAACATACAGCCTAATATACCAAAAGACCATGGTTTGATGACATCAAGCTGTTCAGAAAAATAACTGTTCAGCTAATTAGGCTGAGAAATAGGCCATGCACACCCTAGCTCATATGACAGAATAGGTCTTCGAGAGAATCCTTTTTGTTCTTGTGATGGATCCACGATTGGGGATATCAATCACTTTTACTTGGGATGCGTAAACAATATCAACAAAAATTGAACGCTTCTATACAACAATCAAAGAAAATAGAACTTCCAACAATGTGACATACTTCTTTCTTACTTAAACCGACAAACGATGACTTAAGTAGATATATTGTATAGATATATAATTTCTTTAGGAAAAAATTATATTAATTGCATAAACAGTAGAAACAAAATTTGAAAAAAAAATACTTAAAATAATGTATGTTTCTTACTTTTAGCTTGTAAATCTTATGTACCTAATTAACATTACAATTATATAAAATTTTGTAAAAATATGTATTTTATGTATCACTGACCAAATGTTCTAACGGACAAGGTCAATTTTAAATAAAATAAAAAAAAAAAAATAAACATTTATTCAAGAATTAGATTAAAAGTTAATTAACGAAATCAATCAATAGAATTTTCTGCACATTTTAAATAAAACCAAATTCAATTTGATGCCTAAATAACAGAGAAATTAATTTCTAAAAATATTCGTTTCCAAATGTCAACCAATTAATTTATTAATTATATATCAAAATATAAATTATTTTACTTCAGATGGTCATAATGTCCTCTAGAATACGATTTTACTAATATTTCTTTCATTCGTTATAAGGAAATTTCAAATTTATTAACTGTATTTTCATTCCTATTTAACAGCCTATATAATATTATATTGGAATACTTTAGCCTATTCTTAATCTATTCTGTGCCTGTCCAGACTTGTAAGCTGCCTCTCTTTATATAATAGATTCCAAAAACTCTCATGAATATGTCTAATTCTAGAATCATCCAAAAAATTACCAGTTCATACATGCAATAAGAAATTAATCTAAATGATTAAAATAGTAGAAGATTAGAATGTTTAATATTTATTAGCTTAAAGGTTGAGACATTCACAAATTCAGAAATTTTTTGGGGGGGAAGAGAGCCAAAAATACAAACCCTCTAGGACCTGAAGACTACAAATCGCATATTTTTTGCCAAAAACTCACACTTTAAATATAAATTCTATTGTATACTTCCACAAGTAATATTTATTAATTTTAATTTTTTTATTTTGACATTTATATTTAAAAATATAATGTGTAAGTATGGTAATCGCCACCTGAGGTCTTGAAATTGAGAGTTTCACTTAATTTTACTTTTGTCACTTCTAGATGGAAGGAATCGATGCCCTTAATAGTTTGAAACCGAATTTACAACAAAAAACCTGAAATTGAGGTCCCCAGAGGTCAAAAAGTGACGAAAATTCCATTGGTTCGTGCGTACGTATGTACGAACCCCCCTCTCTCAGAGCTCAAAACTTAAGCTCGACATAGTAGGTTTTTGGTTGAAATCGGAATATCTGAATTTGATATTTACATGAAAGATTTTTCATTTTTTTGTGATTTTCTCAAAAACTACTCAAGTTTTTTTTTAAATCGGTGTAATTGCTTATCAAGTGTCGTAAGTTGTTTGTTAGTCGTATATAAATTTTAATCCGATTGCAATTAAGGAAGAGGGTTTAAATTAAGTGTGTAGTAATAAAATATTTTAATCTTCCATATCTCGTATACGCTAAGTCGCAGAGCTTTGGGATTTGAAACCTAACTATCTAGTACCTCGGGTTTTTGGCTATAATTGAAGAACCGGAAGTACATGTTTACTTGAAGATTTTCCGTATTTTGCAATTTCGTCTTTTTGCGTTTTTTCTGGTTTTGTCAAAACGGCATGGGGGAATCCGTAATTGAAGTAATTTGAATGAAGATAAATGATTAGTAGAGATTGTGGTGTTGGTGCAAGGTGAAACATCTTTAATAAAGATAAGAGTAAATAAATATTTTATTTAATATTGATTTACTATGAGTTAAGATTCTAGGTCACTTATTTCACATTAAAATTAAAAAATTAAAATATATAATTTTTTTTCTTTTTCAATATATCTATTTCGGGCTATCAACCCATCTTCAGGAAGTACAGAAAGTAACTGTTACTTTCTGTACTTCTAGAATCCTTAACTCATAGTAAATCAATATTAAATATAATATTTATTTACTCTTATCTTTAATGAAGATAAATGGTATGATGATTTCAATTAAGGGAGAAACTAATGTGAAAGTTGGGCCCACACTAGTTGATTTTTTTCATCTCCTTTTTTCGTATTTATAATTTATAACCATTCTCATTTGTAAATTCAAATTCATTTAATTATTCATTCTCAAAGCCGTGGGTTTTTCCAAAAAAACTCAGAGCTTAGAGTTGTAATTTTTGGTTTTTAATTATTACTTATTTAATTAACAATGTTTTATTTTGATTCATTCTCATATTTATTTTTTCTTCAGTTATATTTTCATTATCTTTCTAGATATGCTTCGGCTGGTTCGTTTCTGTTAACCTCAAATTCTTAACCGTAGTGACCAGACAAATAAAAAAATGCAATTTGAATCTTGGAATAGAAGCAAGTATGTAATAATACATTTAATTGATTATACATAAGGTTATTTATATGAGCATCAAATTATAGACATCTTTTTCGATCACCCTGATGAAAGAGAATGTTGAATTCAGATCTCTCGGTGTCTTGCAGGCTCAGTTGCTTCTTGTATATTATGATCTGTCCAAAAATATAAATGTGAAAAAGTGCCCAAGTTCACGGTGCAAACGGCTTCGCCGACAAAAGAGTTGAGATCTAAACAGGTACCAAGTTCCATAGCAGTTGCTTAAATCTTAGCTATAAGGATGTACAACCTTCTTTAATTGATTTAAAAGAAAATTTGTTACGTTCTTTGATATTAAATTTCTAACTTGACAAGTTATAATAGTCAATAAATTACCTTTAAAGTGATGATATTAGATACAAGTTTAAAATTTAGCTTTGCTATTTTTTCTATTTTATAGTACAAACAATTTAGTTGGATATAAAACTTGCCAAGTTATAAATTTAATATCAAAGAACGTAACAAATTTTCTTTTAAATCAATTAAAGAAGGCTCTACATCCCTATAGCTATGATTTAAGCAACTACTATGGAACTTGGTACCCGTTTAGATCCTCAACTCTTTTGTCGGCGAAGCCGTTTGTACCGAACTTGGCCCCTTTTTCACATTTATGTTTTTGGACAGATATCAATAATTTTTGAAAAGTTTTATCCTTTAATTTATCTAAATAATTAAATTTAAACATATATATTGATAATTGTTAAATATTTCTCATAAAATATCTGTTAAAAACCTCTTCATTTCGGGCCCCGAAGAAGGCAAAGTTTCGGTTTTTCAATTTCCTCCTTTATTAATGTTCCAAGGTTTACCAGTATGCCAAATTTCAGAATTCTAGTTGATTGTACCATATTTCCACTAAATGTAAATTAACCCTATATAATATAAAGTTCATCCCTTTATTTTAGGTCATGAAAAAGGGAAAGTTTCACTTTTTCGATTTTTCCCTTTGATTGTAGCCTAAACTCTACCAGTATGCCAAATTTCAGCATTCTAGGATCAGTGGAAGTACTTTAGGTTTTTGATTTGTCAGTCAGTCAGTGAGTCAGTCAGTGTTAAAAATGCCACTTTTCAGACCTTAACTCAATAACTATGATAGTTTTATTCATTAAATTTGTATTCTAGATGTTCCAGTGGACCTTTTTAGACATGCAAAATTTCAAGTGTGTAGGTCTAATATTTTTTGAGTTATGGGAGAGTCGAAAGTAGCTCGAAATGGTTCGTGTAAATATACACATGTATTTTATTTCAAATCAAAATTATGTCTTTCAATCCCGTAATAATTGATGAATATTATTGAAATGATTAAAATATTCCAAAGTTTAAAAAAAAACTACATCCACCCCAAAGAACTTTGAGTTATAGCCTAAATTAAATTTTCTTGCCTCTCCTATTTACATTTCATTATTTTTGACTTCTATCTCCTGTGTCTCTCTAAATTTTTAGAATCTATATAGATAAAAAAATAGGAAGGTTAAAAACTTTTACAAAAACGTTTATTTTTTCTATTTTTATTTATTCTGACCCGATAAATAATTTTTAAGATTTAAAATATTCTACTAAGTAGGTAGAAATTATTGTGCCATGTATGAATTGTTTAATTATTGATAGAATCAAAATAATGAATAAAAGTTAGAAAAGTAATAAAATGTTCAAAAAATTAAAAAGTTATTGGAAGTAACTTTTAATTCGATTTTATAATAAAGCTTTTTCCATTAGTCGATCTGAATCAAAAACCAGGCAGGAGAAAGTTACTTTTCATGTTTTATCTTTGGTTTCAAGATATAAAACTTTTTGCGAACAGATAAATTTCATGATTCATTATATAAATTCAACTTAAAAGGGTTCGATAAAAAAAATGAATAATTATATCGTTTTGTGATATATTTATATTAAGTAGGTAAAATGTCTGACAAAAAGAGGGAAAAACTTGATGATTTATGAACTAAAATTTAAAAGGAGGAATTTCCAAAGAAACACTTTCTCGAAGAAGAATATTTTCCAAATGTATGGATATAATGTAGATATCACTTAAATTTTTAAATCTTTTTAAGCTTGAGGTAGGGAAAGAGATATTCTTTAACATAATGAAAATTTTCTGGCAAATCATGAAAGGAAAATAATTTTACAAATTATTTATAAACACCAGCTGCAAAGCCTGCCTTCGGCGGGCTTCTTGTTGGCTCGCGAACCGCCGCTCAACATCACTTCGTGAGCCAGAGTCCAATTCTTGTGAACGAATGTCCTTGTGGAACATTCCAGAATGTTCTCAAAGTTTCTAGAAGCTTCCAGAAAGTCTACAATAGATAGAGTAAACAGGGGGCGGGGCCTGAAGAGGCGGAGCTATAAGTGGTTGAAACCGGACAAACCAAGTGAGTCCTTACTGCTTTATTATAAAGTATTGATTTAACACTTTCATGTCCGGTGACATCAACGTGCTGTCACCTGCAAACTAAACGTTAGTTGCCGGTGGCAATACGTTGGTGTCATGCTTAAGCCATACTCTAACAGCCGGTGATAACAGGTTTGGTGTCATGTGTAGGCCAAACGTTAGTTGCCGCTGATAACAGGTTGCTGTCACACGTCGCAACCTAATATTCATGTTACCTTTAGTTTAGTGGTATTATATTATATATATATAGGTATATCTATTTTTTTGCTTTGTGGAACTATGCCCATGCAGCAACGCAATTAGGTATTGATATAGTAATTCAAAGTGAAAAAGTGAAATTATATTAGGTTGGAGTTGGTGGTGAGAAGAAAATTAAAATACAAAGATTTTTTAAAATTACTCTATATATTTCGAGCTCTTAACTCATCATCAGGTCACCAACATTAATTCGATTGAAAAGGTGAAGTAAAATTAGAGGGAGGAAACTGTTAAATAAATGTTAAAATTATAGTGAATGCTATAATAATTCTGTCATTTGAATCTTTCTTTTATATAAAATAAATAATTGTTCGCATAAAAAAAATCAATTACCTACAGTTGAGTTAATTTAGAAATATGTGCACATCTATTATATCTTAAAATTAATCATAATCATTGAGGTATGTTGCATGTAATCATTTGTTGATTTAGTCAGAAAAGAAAGAAAAGAGGAAAAAAATGATGTAACTTTTGTAATTTCTCTGAAACTCTGTCTTTTGCGTTTTTTAGGCGCCTGATGAGGCCAAAATAAAATTAGCGAAACGTCGCATAAATCAATGACAATTTTTGGATTTGCTACTTACCTGTCCAAATACCTGGCAATGTAATTGATTAGTTAAAATCGAGTTAAAATTATAGCTCGTTTTACAGGTGATGAAAAAGGCCACTTTATTTAAGATTTCTTGTTCTTCTGAAGCCAGCAGATTCATGATATTAAAAGGGGCACTCAAAGCAGAGGCAAATAAATAAGTTAATAACTCGGTGGATTCTTTTTCGAATTTGGGGCAATTAAAAATTATATGCTTGATACAATTTTGATGGCTGTATATAATTAAGTAATGGAGAGGATTCAGCCAATGGGTAGCCTCTGCTGAAAAAATTCAAAAAATATTTAAGAACTATAATGTACGCACGGCCTTGTCATCAACTGGTAATATGTCCTTTTTATTTAATAATAAGGATGTAGTTCCACCCCATGAACAACATAATGTGATATACTTAATTAAGTGCCTCGATTGCCCGCAACCTACAAGTGTTTATGTGGGTCAAACATCTCGCATTTTTTCTTTGCGGAAAAGAGAACATGAATTGAGTATAATAAATAAAAAAGCTTCGACAGCCCTGAGCTCTCATTATATTGAGACGACACATGGATTTGAGTTTGATGATGATGTCGTCTTGATGAGATTGGATAACAATTATAAGCGTCTGTTAGCCGAAAAATGTTTTATTAAGACCTATGGGCAAAGGGCTCTTAATTTTCAAACAGATTGTATTGGGCTTAGCAATGCCTACTTGTCAATATTGACAAATACTGATGCCCAAGTATAGTAAACATTGAGAAAAAAGGAAAGAATTGTAAAATTTTTTTATATTTTGTCATTTTAAATTGAAATTTAATATTCTTAATGTTGATTAATTATTTGGAGAAATCCTTTTAATTGAGAGATGTTTGTGAGGGGTCAGTGATCCTAATTAGATCAATGTCCTCATACTGTTATTATTATTTGAATGAAATGAAAATTTGCTGTATTTGTACTTGAGACGTTGCGCATATCTAGTGAGAGCACACCAAGATTTATGTACCATTTTATATTTCATATAATTTTGTATATTATGATAAAATCCATAACAACTCTGCCTGCGTACAATTTATTTATAAAATTAATTGTGTCGCTAATACTGTAAGATATAATTTTATAATTAACAACTTTGGATTTTTTGTAAAAAAATTTTATTGTATTTTTACATGTGTGCTCTATCAGCTCTTTTCAGCTCTTAGGAACTGATGATGGCATTATTTAATTAAAGCCGAACGTTTTCCATAATTGGGAGTTTTTTATTCAGCAGAGGCTACCCATTGGCTGAATCCCTCTCCATTACTTAATTATAAAAATTATATGGTTGATTGTTCCTTCATCTGGGTTACAATAAGTGCACATCAGGGTGTCAAAAATTCCCATTTTAAATAGATGTGAAGGAAAGGGTCCATGATTAAACATTAATCCAAACCAGTGTAGTGTAGGTGTTTCGACTAAGTTGCATATTGTCATGCCATTGGAATCAGGGTGTAGAAGAACATAGTGAATTAAACGATTAGTGTACCACTCCTTCCAATAAGTAGGCAATATAATATTTAGTTTATTGTTCTATTTAGTCTAGCCGACTAATAACCTGGTGAGGACTCTTTTTTTATTTTTATTTTTAAACATATCCCTTGATAATGGCAGACGAAAGAGAAGATAATTTTATACAGGAATACGTAGATAATTTATCTGATATTCCTGATGATAGGTAACTGGGATAACTCCCGTATATCGAATAAAATAAAAATAAAATAAAGATAGTGAAGACTCAATAATTTCAGAAGAGAATAGAAATGAGGCGGAATATTCAAGTGGTTCAGAAATAGAAGTGCAAAGAAATCGCCGAACGCTACCATTGCCTAGTGAATTAGAAGAAAGCGATCAAGATATGGAGAATGACTGGTCGGAAATTGAACCAGCTAAAAATAATGACGCTTTCGAAGGTTCTCTGGGACCAAATGTATTTTCCAAAAATAATGGTAAGATAAAAGATTTCGCCGACATGTTTATTGGAGATGATAAGCCAGTCGAACTAACCGTGCCACATTGCTTATAAATTCTTGCAAGCTCTCGGTTTGTAACTACACGCGGGCTTTAACCTGTGCATGATAAAATTGCTGAAAATGTTTTTCGCCATATCTTGTCTCTAGGCGTGAGGAAACGCACCGATAATCTGCTTTTCTTTGGGAATTGTTTGAAGCATGTTCAAGGCGTCACAAACTAAGAGGCGCGAGCACGAAAAACGCACCATTTTGGTATTTTTTCCATCCATTCGAGGATGTGGCCTCCCCGAATTGTTTTTGATAGGCACTCCGAGTCGCCTTACAAACGAATGTAGGAGGAACAGTTTCGCGCTTGCACCTACTCTCTTGTCAAAACTGGGTCCCTTCATTCCCTCTGGCAAGTTTATCACGTCATGACTCGCTTTCAGATCAGCAATCATTTTCATCAGTAGTTCAGCCATAAGAGTTTTTCCAAAACCGAAAAATTGTGATATCACTAAGCCCTTTGGATAACAAAAAATTGACTTCTTTTAATGCACCAAGAAAGACTTATTTTAAGATTTTTTCGAGAGTTTTATAGCATTTTTAAGTTTTCGAGATTAAAAATTCGCAATTAAATGGAAACGTTCCATCTATACTTTTTACATTTTTTCGTTCCTTTTTTTCCTTTCTGAAGGGTCAATACACGGAAAAATTTCCTACCCCTTTAATGCTGTTATACAAATTCAAGCTAACAAAATAGAGCCTCAAAAGATATGTTGTTCAACATGCAAAAAACATATAGATACAGAAATGAGCACCTGCAATTTTTACATTAAATACTTTTATCCAACCTGTACTAACCAAGTATATAAAAATAATAAATTGGTCGTTTGTGCTTTTCCATTGGAAACTAGCATTCAAAATGAAAAATCTGAGAAGATTATAGTAGAATCTAGGAAGGGACCCTCCAAAGCCCCGGTACGGCTACACATAAAATCTTAAAACAATCAAACACAGAAAACTACTGGCTAAACAAACCAATAGAGATATCCACATCGAATAAATTCGATTCACTCTCAATGGAACCTGATCTCGAAAACCCTCTGCTAATCACAACTGAAGATAATAGTACACACCCAACGCAGGCTGTAAAGAACACCACTCCGAAGGGTCTTTGGATAACAAAAAATTGACTTCTTTTAATGCACCAAGAAAGAATTATTTTAAGACTTTTTCGAAGTTTATAGCATTTTTGCTTTTCGAGATATTAAGCAAATGGATACGTCAATCCATCCATACTTTTGACATTTTTCGTTCCGTTTTTCCTTCTGATGGTCAATCCGTGGAAAAATTTGAAAATTTTGAAAATTTTTGGTTCCCAATTGTAGAATTATTGTAATATTTCACCCTGTAAGATTTTTTTTTGTATCCTTTGGGAGAGTAGCATACAAGTTAAATTTTATTTTGAAAAGAAGCAAAAATGACTTTGACTACTTTTCCGAATAATTTTTTTAATTTTATCGTATGGGAAATTAAAATTAACATACAAGTTTTGTTCCTTGATAAATCCTTTTTTACAACCTTTGACTCTATTTTACAATTATAGTGGGAATAATAAACGTAAACGACAAAGAATTTGATTAACAATATAGGTTTACACTCCTCTTCAAAAAATTACGATAAATAAACAAGACCACTCACGAGATCACTTTTAACACTTCTAGAGTGAGCGTTACTACAAGCAATATCGAGCGGTCCTACAGCCTTCTCTTCTAGCAACCAGTAGGAAGAGCAACCTTAGCGTGTGAAAACACCATTCTTATTCTCTCCCCGCTTCCAGCAAACCAGCCAAACTTCCTAGTATATTTAGTTAGTTACTCAAAGTAAACTAATTATTGTTCCTGGGCTACTTGGTTAGCGCCCTCTTCAGCTTGGCGCCCGGGGCACAACCCTTCTCTGCCCCCTCCCTAGTTGCGGCCATGAAGAGAAGTATCTACATCTACATGCACTTGATCTATACCAGTTTTCATAAATATCTTAACATTTCCTGGATAAGGGTGAATGTCTCTTTCAGCATTTATGCTATGTGGAAATGTAAAGTAAGGAAATAATTCTTAGAAAAATTATAATAAAATTAAAAAAAAATTAAAAATAATCCATTTTAACGAATCTAATAGATGACACTCTCTCATGATTTTTTAAGAACATTTAGATCAATTGTCTCAGCTTTAAAAGTTCCTGTTCAAAAATGCAAAAATAAAATTTTTATTTTAGATTTTAATTCGAAGTCATAATATAGGGATACTATAAATAAACAATCTATATATTATATAAAATTCTTTGCCTGATAAACTCACTCAATCACTCACTCATCATCAAAACAGCCAGAACTACTGGACATAGAAACATGAAATTTGGAGAGGATATTACATCTATGACATAGGGCTCAATAAGAAAGGTTTTTTGAAATTCGACCCCTTAGGGGTCAAAGGGGAGCAAAGTGTGTTTTCACTGATTATGCGATATCTCTTAAGGACGATAAAATATCTACTTGCTTTTTAAGATTCAATTTTAATTTCTGTTATTCTAGAAATGGCCTTTTGCTCTTGGATCAAAATTATACTCGTTATAGAGAAAGCAAATATTTAATTTAACTTCAATAAAATTCAGACAATAATGTGAAATAAAATACTTGTTCCAACTGGCGAAAGTACTGGGTCGTGAAAAAGTTTTACTTTTTACTTCATTTTTATCATTTAATAGAAAAATTAATTTCATAAAAAGAAATCGTCGTAGAAAGCTTATTCTGTAGCAAAATATTTGTATTTTCAATGCGGAGAACAGTTTACATCAGCCTTGTCCAACCCGCGGGATGAATGCGACCCAATATGGCTATCAATGTGGTCCGACAAATAATCGCAAACTTACAAACTTTATGCGATTGCGACTAAAATTCAATATTTTTAAAGTGCTATCAATTTATGAGTAATTTGAATTTAACACGTTATTTTGCAATGAGATATTCATAAAGTGATTCTTAAATAATTTTATTTATTCAAGAATCTATTTTCAAGTATGAATCACACAAAGAATGAATCTAGATCCAAAAATATTTGAGAATTCACTGAGAATTCCTTTGAGTCAAATATCGGCGGATTAATGTCCCAAAAACATTGACAAACTTCTCACTATAATTTTATGTTGCTGATTTGTATCTTACTTTTATAATAAAAAAATTTCTAAAGTAACAAAGCTTAATTTCTTAAGTATACTAAGTATCTACATATTCTACGTTTTTTTGTTCATCAGCTATTATTAGCGTTAGTGTATTTTATGTGTGCCCCAAACAGCTCATATTCTTCCAATGTGGCCAAGGGAAGCTAAACGGTTGGACACCCCTGGTTTAGATTTTGGCCTCTCTAAGCCAGTGTTTCTCAACCTGTGTGCCGCGAGAGATTTTCAATTTGACAAATAATTAAAATTGCATGGGTTTTGTAACTTTGAAATAGTATTTGTAATTACTTCATTTTTTTGTATTATACAATTTTTACTTTTTTTTAATATTTAGGTATGCGGCAAATGATTCCAAATATTTTTAGTGTGCTTACAACCAAAAAAGGTTGAGAAACACAGATCTATTACTATCGGCAACGAAATCACTCATAAGAAATTGATTTCCCTCCAGTTAGATTTTATGGGAAAAATTACTGTAATGCCCTCTACTGAATCCGAGATAAGATGAATAAGTTTTACTTCATGTCAGCAGGGTTGTATTCACTCCCTAACTAATTGTACCAGAGTGTCGAAAATCCATTTGGCTGGGATTGATTTTTGGCACTTGAGCTCAATTCTCGAGAGTATAAAGACAATCTTTCTGAAATGTAATAAAACTTATTCATACACTTGCGAATTCAGTAGAGGACACTATTGTAAATTTTCCTCTATTTATTGCTGATTTCTGGATAATGTGTTTTTTGATCATTTGTTGTTTCTTTCTTCCAAATAGACTTCGACTCCTCTATATGCAGAGCATTTCGGGAAAATAAATTAATTGAATAATTACTTCAATTTCGACTGTTTAAAAAAATCTTTATTTATTTGTTTTAATATATATCTACTTATCGCTAATTTCAATTATATATTTATTGATTTGCCTATTTCTTTTTCAACCTAAGGTAGAAAGAATGCAGCTGATATTTAATCTCAAATTGTTCAAATTCCATGATTGGTATGGCTGATATAAAGACGCAATGAAGCTTACAGCGTTGAAAATTGATTTACTTTCAATCTTAAAAGGCAGATTTAATTGAAATTTTTCCCTATAAAAAATTTAATCTCATGAACGAAGAAAGAATCTAATTCGAAATTATGTTTTAAATAAAAAGGATCGGTGTATAAAAGTATTTTAATTTAAAAAATTGTTATATAATTAGAAACAGTTTCAAATTACTAAAAACTAATAAATCAATCTGATTTAAAATAATTTTTTTTTTTTTTTTTTTTTAATGCAATCAAATGAAAATTATATTCAATGAATATAAAGGGTCCGCCAAATAACTTTTTTTTTAAATGCTATAAAAAAAACTACTGAATATTTTCTCAAATTTCTTTTTTTATTTGAAAGTACAATCCTTCCGGTTAATAATGGAAAATAATTTCATTCAAATGGCTGCCTTGGCTGGCCATGCAGTAGCCTACACGATCGGTCCAATTTTTAAGCACATTATCGATTGTGTGCAGCTGTATTTCACCAATGGCTTCACGAATATTGTCCTTTAAAGCGTCAATTGTCTCTGGCTTGTCGACGTAACACTTATCTTTGACGGCACCCCACAAATAATAGTCCAACGGTGTCAAATCGCAGCTCCGAGGTGGCCAAACGACATCAGCTCTGCGGCTGATAATGCGGTCTTCAAAAACAGGGCGCAAAACATCGAGTGTAGCTTCGGCTGTGTGCACGCGCATGTAGCGCCGTCCTGTTGAAACCAAATGTTGCCAATATCCTTCTCTTCAATTTTTGTGAACAAAAATTCGTTCAACATGGCCCGATAACGATCGCCATTGACTGTAACGACCACTCCTTGCTCACTTCTCGAAGAAAAATGGACCCAATTATGCCTCTGGACCAAAATCCGCACCAAACAGTGACTCGTTTTGGGTGCGTCGGCTTTTCAATATATGCGTGCGGGTTTTCTGTGCCCCAAATGCGACAATTTTGCTTGTTTACATACCCGCTAAGATCAAAATGAGCTTCATCTAAAAAGATGATTTTTTGGCAAAATCGGCATCTTCTGTAAGTCGATCGCGGGCCCAATTAGCGAAGCGAAAACGCATTGGATGGTCAGTTGGCTTCAACTCCTGAACCAATTGGACTTTGTATGGCGTCATACCAAGGTCTTTATGCAGAATTCGTCTCAATGATGTCTCCGAAATGTTCAATTGTTGAGAACGACGGTGAATTGATGTTGATGGCGCTTCACGCCCACTTTCTGCCACAGCAGCAATATTCTCGGGTGTACGCACTGTTTTTGGCTTTTCACGCTTTGGTTTATCGATGAGGATGCCAGTTTCTTTCACTTTTTTCACAAGATAACGAACATACGGAGCTGGCGGTGCTTCTCTTCTTCCAAAATCCGTACGCAATTTTCGCACACATTCTGCAACATTACCATGATTTTCAAAGTAATGTCGCAATATTTTCCAGCGTTGTTCAAGCGTATACACAACCATATTCGTTCAGCGGAAGGATAAAACTAATTATCTGTCAAATCAAACATGAGCTAAGTGTTACCATTCACGAAATAAGCACTAGTTGAAAAAAAACGTTAGATGGCGGACCCTTTAAATGTGAAAGTAAAAAGGGGCTCCAGAATGATACGGCCCCTATGAATCTCAACCGAAGAGAAAGAGGAATAGACCAATAGAAGTGTATAGGGGCTTAGGTGTTTGTGCAACCGGATTTGAAGTTTATAAGTGAAGGGAAAGACTGGGAGAGAATTCCAGTTCCTTGAACTCGTGATGACAAACGTATTGGAGAAAGTTGTCCCGCACTTTTCCAATTTAACCGCGATAGGGTTTTGGGAATCGGCAAAACTCAAGCTACGCACAATGCACTGGGGGAATTTCCCAAGGGCCGTGCCTACAGGCTGGTTCAGATGGTGCAACACACCACGGCGCTCAATCAAGAGAAAGTGTGGAGGGGCGTAGGTGTTTGTACACCCGGATTTTGAAGGTTATAAGTGACGGGAAAGACCAGGAGAGAATTCCAATTCCTTGAAGTCGTGATGACAAACGTATTGGCCAATGAAGTGGTCCGGCACTATTTCAATTTAACCGCGATAGGGTTTTGGGAATCGGCAAAATGCATGCTACGCACAAAGCACAGGGGAATTACCCAGGGCCGTGCCTACAGGGTAGTTCAGGTGGTGCAAGATACCACGGCGCTCAATCTCGAGGGGCGGACTTGTAAAGTCCAGGACAGAAAATTAAATTTAGTTATATTATCAAGAATTTTAAGAAGAAAATATTTAAATTTATTTTCGATAAAATATCAATATAAGCCAGAGAGCCCTAATCGAAGAGAAACTTCTTCTGGAATTTTGATGGGACAAATTGTTCTATGTTGGGAAAGGGCGGCGAACTCTATTGACAATAAATCCAAGTCCAAATTTGTTTTCGGGAAGGTATAGAAAAATTTAATAAAATAATTTATAATTATTTATGAAAGAAGCTCCCCTTAATTTTTGGTTCGATTTCAACCAAAATCTAATCAGTTCTTAATCTCAATGCAACGAAACTACATGTGAACTTTCGTTTTGATATTCACACTAGTTTTTGATCTAGAGCGTACACAAATTTGGTAACGTACCAATGCTATTAACAAACGTACTAATAGACATTTTGACAAAATCACTAATATTTCGTAAAATATAATTTTTCGATGTTCAATCAGTTGGGCTTTTTTATAGAGTTAAGCGCCATGGTTTGGCTCAATTTTTTTTTTAACAAAATAGTTTCAGCCGTTTTTGAGATATTTCGAAAAAAAGGAAACAAAACAAAAACATGCACGATTATAATACTTGACCATACCCTCTATGGTAAAGTAATGAAGATAAAATTAATCTATTTGTTAATTAATAGTTTAGTGGGGAGGACCCCTTCCAGGAGCGTTATTTTCTAGTATTTTTCAGAAAAGGCAGCAAATCCTAACTTGCGCTAGGGCGCACAATGGGTCAGGAACAATTCTCTGGAATTACTGACTTTAACTGACTTTTAACATGCCGTGATAGTACTTACCTATAAAATAAGGAAAACGCGGAAACACTTATCCTGATAGCTCGTTTCTGAATTGCATCCAGGGTAGCTAGAGGAAAGCTTGGAAACCCCTCTCCACAGATGCGAGTCGTATTCTAGACAGAGGCGGATTGGGGGACTTGTAGAGGGTGAGAAGATTCAGAGATGTGAATAATTGCCTTGAGATCAATTTTGGATAAAATAGGTTTCGCACCAAGTCCACATATGGTGGTTTCAACTAGACGGGCCACTGCTCATACGGAAAGGATTTCAATGGACTTGGTGGGATCGATTTTCCCCGGACGCTTGATTTCTTGGAATGGTGACATTCCCTGGCCTCCGCGCTCCCCAGAGCTCACTCCCCGTGAGTATTTTCTTTAGGGCTATCATAAGTCAAAAGTGTACGTCCATAAACCACGAACCCTAGCAGATTTGAAGAATGCCATCAGAAATGAAATTGCGGCAAAACTGGACGATATGGTGCAGCGAGTGTTGGGGAACTTCACGATGAATGCATTGCCAGTAAAGGCCGTCATTTATCTGACATTATTTTCACACTTTTTGTCCCTTCTGTCGATAAAATTTACCGCGTTAATCTATACATATAGAAACAGATAGGTTTATAAGATTTTCTTGAAATTACCAATTTATCATTAAAATTTATTAATAATGAAGCTTTTAATTTTGCGATTAATTTGATTAAAATTTGAATTTTTATTTAAATCACACATAATTAATTATAATTATTTATTGAGCCAAGAACAAATTATACAATATGGTAAAGTAAGAAGATTTTAGAAACTTTAAAAAATTTTAAATATAAAATACTATAGGTAAATTTCACAAAAATAAAAGATCAAATGCTTGTTTAGCAAGACTCTATATATATTTCGGGGTATAAGCCCATCTTCAGGAGTTCACAAAGGACGTGCTAAACAAGCATCTGATCTTTTATTTATGTGAACTCACCTAGTATTTTATATTTTAAATTTTAAAAGTTTCTAAAAATTTTCAAAAATTTTCTTTACTTTATGTAATTTTAAATATTATGATGACACCAAAATCATAAAAACCAGAGCCAATTCAGTACTTTCATGAATATATTCGTAAACCGTGTACTTGAAATTATAGAAATCTGCAGAGATATCCAGTGTGTTTTTTTTGTTGAGCTATGTAATTAGTAGAATAAATAAAATGAAATAATCCCTTGAACTTATGCAACTATTTGTAAAGCTCTTGGTGCCTTTCACCTATCTAACAGGCTGAATCAGAAAGTTAAAATCCATGGATATTTGAATTGTTTTGTCAATATTCGCTACTCATTTAAACTATCAAATAATACCTCGATGGTTTTAAATTTAAACCGAATATTTTTTTTTTACAAATTAATGTTTAATAGAAAAAAATTCAATAACAAAAATGAAAATTGCCGTCTCTTAAAGAGTTAGTTTTTATCTAATCTCAATTTTCGAGAGAATTTTGTTAAAAATAAATTTAGCAAGAAAAAACCAAAAATAAATCAAGATAAATGAGTGTATAAAATCACAAACGATCAAGTTCTTGAAACAATAAAAAAAAAGAACACTGTGGAAAAAAAGTGAAATTTTCAGATGGTAGAACAGACATTAAATATGAGAGTTTGTAGGGAATATTTTAGAGAACGAAATGGGAAAGAAAAAGATGGATAATTCCATAGATTGGAGTATATTCCCCTGATAATGAATGATATCCCTAGTATCACAATTTTTCAAACTATATACATAGTAACCATATATTGCCTATATAGATTCTCAGAAGCTATATAGGCACTATATAACATAGTTACTATATAGTTTGAAACATTGTGCTACTAGGGATGGGATATAGGGCTTTTAGAAAAGTGAAAGATTTGGTATGAGAGTATAGGAGAATTGTTTTATATTTTAAATTTTAAAAAGTTTCTAAAAAAAATTTCAAAAATTTTCTTTACTTTATTTATTATGTTTCACCAAGAACCCACACCATTCTCCCTTAACAAAAAATAATTTAATATAACTTAAAACTAATATAATATAACTTAAAACTAACTTAAAATTTAATTAATACCAACAAGTGTTTTTGAATTTTATGAAAATATAATAGATGACATTTTTCAAAATTTCAATATCTTTGATAGAGCCTCATTAGCAATTTTGTTTCTAAAATAAGAGGTAGGACAATATTAATCTTGGATGATAATAGATCTATTTGTTTTATATTTCAGAAGAGTTTCATTCTCTCAGTAGTTGACCCGAGTGTCAAATTGCATCGCGGGAAGTTCACCTAATCCTAGATACGAAAATACTTAGGACATATATATATATACTCTCAGCTTATATAAATTTCCCCCATTTCTAGAAAAGTCTATTGTAAAAATCCGCTGGCTACTAAAATTTAATAGCTAATTTCAATAATTATCTGTCTATAATTGGTAAAATTTCTCTTCATGATCTAAGTGGTAGAGCAGCTGTTGTGATATTCCCTCTCAGCGATTTGTATAAATCGAAGTGGAGGCATGAGGTGCGATTAACTGCAGAGTTGCCAAATCTTGAGCTGGCGAGATTGTACTTAAGCCAGGGAGGAGAGACTATTGAGGGAGATTGACACATATGAGAGACCTGGCAAAACACCTGGCACCCTTCCTCTGTAACCTTACTCAATTAAACTTGGGATTATCAAGTACATCTTGGTTATATTATATCTTCTTTAAGTACCAAATCAGGTCCTCTCCACATATACCTGTGCTGAGTGTGTTTAGCTGTTTTTACACAGATATACGGGACCTACTTTTTAACGCCGGTTCCGAGCGGCTAGTTTGGAGAGATTACTAGGCAATTATACTCTTGGTAGTTTGTCATTGCTTTCCAAGAGGAGGCAACTGCAAATATCTGCCGAGACTCAGTCTAGAACCAACTTATTTCAGGCCAGCGGCCCGACACTCTAACCACTGAACCACAGTCGCCTTATATTATTTAGCGACCCCTAAATATATCGCTCACTCCTTTCAACAACGTCATATCTCAAAAAACGGCGATTTTTAGTTATGCCTATTTTCAGAATGCGCTGAAAGAATAGTATATTCCTGCAAGATCGTCATATCTTGAACTCAATATTTATCCCTAGAGACCAGAAGTGTCATTTCTGCATTATAAATTATTTCTGTGTCGTTTAGTTCCAGGGTGTATTATTTCATCATAAAACAGTATTGCGAACAAGGTAAGAGAATTTTCTAATATATTTTTGTATCAAGAACGTACTATATGGTTTTTTCTCAGTATTGTAAGAACAATGAAAGCCGTCATGTTATGGTTTATTTCAGTGATGTCCAGCGTTTTGGCTTAAACTGGCCACATTTGAAGAAATAACAAATGTTTCGAAGGCGCGGATAAATATTGATATTTGTTATTCAAAATAATGTAGCAATAAGAACTTGATTATTTTTTTTAGCTACTAATGAGCTTCTAATTTTACTTTTATTAAATTTTATACTTGGAAATAGCTTCTCGTATTTATGTAAATATATACATACATACTTACAGAAAGTGATATTATGTATTAGTATATTTGTTTATATTTTTTCCTGGCTTGATAATTAATATAAAATTCTAATAAAGAAAAAATATTCAATTTTTCTTTCAGATCGGTATCTATTGTTGTTCTTGAACATTCACTGGGAAAGTTTGTAAGTAGAAAATTTATTTCTAATGAAAATGAAGTCGAAAATAGATCAAAATGATGAATATTCCTTTCGAAAATCTTGAAATCTATTTTCAGATTTAAAATTTAAAATTAGCACTTTTATTTTTCGAAAACTTCACAGTAGATTTTTAGATTTCTTATTTTAGAGAAAAAAATTATCAGGCCGAATTGTTGTGTTTTCCAGTATCTACATATAAATCTCAATGTTTTAAGGAATTTTATTACTTTATATTGGGCCACTAGTTGGCAGGCCTGGTTTAAATCGAATGAGATTAAAGAAGGATATGAGGAATGATAATTTATTTTTTGAAATGGTCACGGATATAATAATCCCTGACTATCCATTATCTATTGACATGTGAGAACGTGAAAAGATCTAAAAGACAAGTCCTGACAAGTTTTAGTCCAGGAGAGAAATTATCAATTAATTGTGATTGTTCTAGAAAACTCCAATTCCTTGTTCCTTGTACTAGAATTATATAACTATAGACTTGCTTAGTATAGTAGCATATAAATTACTGAAATAATAAATATTTTAGAAAATGAAAATATGAGAAGAATTTTTAAATATTCGATACTTTATTATTTTTTTCTCTTATTTAGTTGACCTTATAATTTTGCTTTTAGTGAATTTTATTCTTGAAAAAAGCTTCACGTATTGTACAAATGTTCATTCAGATTTCAAAAAGTGAATAAATATATCTCTACATAAGAATCTCAATATTTAAAGGAAGTTTATGATTTTATGTCGGGCCATACTCATTGAAGTGCTGGACCGCATGAGGGCCGCGGGCCACGGATTGGACAACCCTGGTTTATTTTGATTTATGACGTTCTTGCACAGGTAAATGAAAAGGAACTGTTTAAAAAAATTTAAATTGTTTATACTTATTCTTCTTCAAATAGATAGAAAACGTCATGACTAAACTAAAAAGATCTGCTGCATAGTAAAACGTTCAATCGGAGGCTTAATATTTATTTTATTCTACTTTTAAACTTTAAAATCACTCTTCTGAGATATACGTTGTTGAAAGGAGTGAGCGATATCTAAATACACCCTCTTCACCGGATCCGGTATAAAATTGGGAATTTTTTTCATTTTCCTCGATGATAATAATTCCAGCAGAGAATAGCGGTTGAAGGGTATGGGCACCTGTTGTTCCAGGTCGCCGATTGCGAGCTTCACTAATCAAAATCCGGAAAACCGATATTAAATTGGAATTAAATGCGAATAGAGGGGCATCGAAGAGAGAAGAGTGAATAGCGGCGAGAGAACTCTGCTTCTCGTAGTCCGGATTCGAGGCTCTCTAAACAATGCCCAATTAACGACGTCATCTAATTAGATCCTATTGTCTGACACGCGGGTAAACAGCATAATTGACGTTATTATTACGACAAAGGCTATTATAACGGCACGTGTTATATAGCTGCTATATAGAGGAAGTGAAATCGTCGGAAAAGCCCTGGACGAAATATGAAGTTGGAAATCGGCTAAATGTATGAATCATTTGTGTCAACTTCCGCATTAATGGACGTCAAAGTATTCAGAGATTCGTTCGAGACTTTGATAAAGATCTTCTTATACTGTCAAAACGATCTAAAAAGTTTCTTTTTTATTCGAATAAAAGAAAAAAACCCCCAAATTACATTATTATTTGAAAGAACATTTGCAAAGTTAATTAAATTACTTTTCTTTTTATTGGATAAAGAAAATAACGAAAAAATTTCCTAGATTGAATTAATTCCCTTATTAATTCAATTGTGGCGACTGTGGATGAGTGGTTAGAGTGTAGGGCAGCTGGCCTGAAATACGCTGGCTCGAGACCGAGTCTTGGCAGATATTTGCAGTCGTCTCCTCTTGGAAAGCAATGGCAACTTACCAAGAGTATAATTGCCTAGTAACCTCTCCAATGTAGCCGTTCGCAACCGGCGTTAAAAATAGGTCCCGTATATCTGTGTAAAACAACTAAACACACCCAGCACAGGTATATGTGGAGAAGAGCCAACACGTCAGGGAGACCTGATATGGCACTTAAAGAAGAGAGAAGAGTAATTCAATATATTTTTTATGATACATGAAGGAGGAACCCCTGTAGTCCAGGGAGGTGAGATCATGCATCATGAAAAGAAGAATAGAAATAAATTTCAGGGATTGGGTAATAAATGAAGATATCTGGGTATTTAAAGACTTACGGTTATATATCTTTTTAAAAATGGCTCTGGGGAGAGAGTTTCAACTCTAGAAGTCATAGGGATTAACGAATTGTTTTGTTCAATTTACTCGTCAGAGGATCATTGAAAATCCTGAATTTCTCGCCAATCAGACTTTAGTTATTGAGTTATTGATTTTACCTAGTCAGAAAATGCCTGAATTGGCCATGCAAACTCTTAGCTACCTTAGCATTTGCACGAATAGAAACCACTCAATATACAAGAGGGGTTAGCACCAAACCCAGTGCCACTCTGCTTCAATTCAAAGTCCAACTAAAAAGACCTGCTGTAGGGTCAAACACCGAAAACAAATTAATTATCATTTTCAGTTAATTCTATCCTTCCCCCTCGAAGTCTTACTGGTAAACTTTCCGCTAAACTCACTTTGGCCCCCTGGTAATAATTTAATTAATTTACCACCAAAAACACAACCAGCGTTAGCCCATACAACATTAACCACCACAAAGGTGCTAGGGAAAGAGCGAAGAGGGCTCTGCAATGGGCTAGCAAATCGACGGAGTCTGTAGCTAGGTTCAGAAAAAATGAACTCCTAAAATATCCACAACCGAAAGACTCAAAAAAGCTCATATTAATGAATAAACACTGTCTCACATATGTATTAACCTAATGAGTAGAGTCCAATACACTCAGCCATTTGATTATATGAAAAAGTGAAAAAATAAACATATGTCTGCAAAACTGTTGATTTTGGTTTTTGAAGCCGGCTTCGATTTGTCGACCAAATAAAAAGGCGGGAAATAGTATTAGCATTAGGAAATCTAGTTGATTATTATTAGGAATAGCAACAGGGGAAGGCGATGGGAAACCACCCCTGTGAAATATTTCCCCAGGGAAATTACAATGGAGAGAATCGAGTATGGCGCTTGAAGAAGAAGACGAATAGCAATCGAGAATCTGATTAATATTTCGAGTAATTTTAAATATAAGAAAAATTGCTATTTCTTAAAATAAACTGAAATCAAATTATTTTACCTCGGAGATACAAGCTCCGAAAGTGTCAAGGCCCCGGGAGGTAAATACAATACTTACATATTATATTTTTAAAATAAAGTAAAACAAACATTTGAGTGTTTTATATTTTTATTTTTTGAAAAAATGGATGGATTTTTTAAAGATTTTAAAAACAACTTACGGGCTTCATACAGCCGATATTTTTATCAAATAAGTAAAAGAGATCCTACTTATTTGTTTAAAGCAGTGTTTCTCAAACTATTTAGTAGCTGCGACACACTTTTAGTAAGTCTAAAAATTTTGCGACATACTAAAAGTGACAATTACCAAAAAATACTTCTATATAGTACCCATAGCTTTATAGTTTATAAATGTAATATTATATCTGGAAACAGCAAAAAATAATACACTTATTATTTGTTTTAAGTAAGTTTAATAATCTGTATATGTACATAACAATATTATAATTTTTTAATGCGATGGCTGGGATTGATATACAGAACAAAGTTTTTTATTCGGGGACTTATCGAGTCAGTCTCACTCTTAATTCCTCTTCTATACTGATTTTAGTCGTTCTCTTTTCTTTTGTTTAATTTCATTCAATGCTGAAAATCCTGCTTCGCACAAGTAAGAAAGAGATGGAGAATTATAACAGAATTCTTATAGCTCTGTCAGAAATATTCGAAAAATCTTTTTTATTTTTATCTAAAATTGACTAACATTATTAATATTCTTAAACTTACTTTCGAGCGATTGATTGATTCGGATTTCCGCCAGCTCTTCTTCCTCTTGTAGGTTTAATTGCAAAGATGGACAATTTTTTATCGCAAATGCATCTCTTACCCACAAATAAATTTTTGTATCAAGTGACGGAAAATAATGTTCAATTTTTGTTTTTAGCAGCTCTAATGTTTCACTTATTAAATTAATTATTTCTTTATAATTTGCTTTTGCAGTCAAGGGATCATTTCTAATTCATGTGCTTTTACATATCTTTTCCATATATTTAGCTTTTCTTTAAAGGCGAACGACTTGTCAGTAGAAGAGAATTTTTCTGCGACACACCTGAAGCTTGATCCCGACACAGTAGTGTGTCGCGACACATAGTTTGAAAAACACTGTTTTAAAGTATCCATAAAATAGGAAAAGTTCAGAGTTGCATCTTTGATGGGTCTCCGACTCTCCGAGACAAGGAAGTCAATACTGGTTGGGCTATATTAGCCATTTTCGGGACAGGGGCTGATTTGAGCCTTATATGTAGATGGTGAAAAAAGCGTAAAAAAAGCTTAGACCTGAATAGGAAGCCACAGAAGAACTTTGCTCATACCAAAATAAATGAACAGCTTTTTTCACCCTTCTTAAGGGTGTTCAATCCAAAGAGAATGTCTCGAAGATGTTTATCCTCTTTTACTTAGGGAAAGTGGTGTAGGTTTTAGGTGAAACATGATATTAATTAATAAAGTAAAGGGAGTGTAGTTTCACAGTCAATGAAATAAAACTCAAAGAGCTTTATACAAACTCGATATATTTCGGATTATTAGTTCATCATCAGGAGTTTACAGATTACAAACTGTTATTAATTAATAAAGTAAAGGGAGTGTAGTTTCACAGCAAATGAAATAAAACTCAAAGAGGTTTATACAAACTCAATATATTTCGGATTATTTGTCATCAGCAGTTTACAGATTACAAATCGAGTTTTATTTCTTTCAATGTGAAACTACACTCCCTTTACTTTATTAATAATTAATGTTTATCCTCGTCCCTAAAATTTAGAAACAATATGTCTTGTGGCTAAGTTAAATTTTAAGACCGCCTGTGACCAGATCATAAATATTATTTTCACAAACTCCCTAAAAATTATTGAATTATAAAAATTACATCACAACGTTTTAAAATTTATTTAAGCATAATTTTCTAAAGAAATAAAACAGATTTTATGGGCGTTTAAAGATATCATGAATAAAATCCCATGACACTGTTTGTTTATTAATAAGCATATTACCTCAATTGATATATACCTCCCAAATCATATATCAACTTGATTGGTATTATGTCTTTGAAGCCTGACTAATGTTAAACCCTGTCCTAAACAAACAGCCGGGATAAAATCATTATACTATCCATATACCAAATTTAAATGGTAAATACATTACCCCTTAGTCTATTGTATGGAATAAGAGAATAAACAATGTGCTAAGGAAAACGCGGTCAAGTGTATATACATAGGGGTTGCGGATAAGTTAAATTCAATTTTATATGAAGGGCATATAGTATATACGCTTTTTTATAAATATACATTTTTTTCTTCGAAAGCTTTTACGTTTATATCGTCAAAAATATTCAAATAAATGATGAATTTACTTCCTTCTTGAAAATTTACACTTATTATAATTTGTTTACTTTCACATTTATATTCATAGAATATAATGTGGAAGTATTCCGATGCCCTGTCTGGGTCCTGACTCTTGAGAGCTTGTATCTCAGAGATGAAATAAGTTAATTTCATTTTGTAACTTCTAGGTGGAAAGAATAGATGGCCTTAATAGATGCAAATCGGATTTAGGGCATCAAACCGGAAATTGAGGTCCCCAGGGGCCAAAAAGGGGCCAAAAATCAAGACACTTGATAAATACACTAATTAAAAAAAAAAATCGTATAGGAGTCGTTTTTGAGAAAATCAAAAAAAAGTCTTTCGTGTAAATGTCCATTTCTGGTCTTCCGATTTCAATCAAAATCTTGATGTACTCTTTCTAGCCTATATCAAGCTTAAGTTTCGAATTACGTATCTCTGAGACTTATGGTTGCGAAACGCAGGGGGGATAAATTCTTAGGTACGTAAACACAAACTTACGGTTTTTCTATTTTAGCCAAAATCTTGTTATACTTCTTGTAGCCTCTAGATAGCTTAAGTTTCAAATTTCAAGGCTCTACGACTTTCCGAAGACGAGATATGAACGATTAAAATATTTATTTTATGACACTCCTAATTTACAACCCCTTCCTTTAATTCAATCGGATTAAAAATAAAACACAACTATTAACTCATGACACTTGATAAATACACTAATTTTTTAAAAAAATCGTTAAAGCCGTTTTTGAGAAAATAAAAAATAACGAAATAAAGGAAGGGGTGTAAATTAGTAGTTTCGCGATGACTTCAAATAAATGGAAATGTGAAAGTCGTGTGGTGAACACACCAGTTGATTTTTTACATTAATAGTTGTTTACTAATAAAATTTTCGTTTTTTTTTAAATCCCTTTTTTAATTTTTCTCTGTAGGAATGTATTTTTGTTTGGATCGAAAATAAACGTATTTTTTACCATTGATAAAAAATCTTGTTATTTCGTTGGAAGGCTTAATCTCTCTCCTTCAAAGACCATTTGCTTTTAATTCTCTTTTTCAATCACACAAGATTCCTAATTAAGCGGCATTTTCCTTAGTAAAAGGGTTTTCTGTATTTGACGTCCAATACGTTGAAGTAGCTCAGTCAAACGAATACTTATTTTAATGAGAGATATAATTTTAAGAAGAAAAGACAAGATTAGATTTTGAAAGAAAATCTTTCAAACTCTTTAAAAGAAAAATACTGTTGTTATTATAGAAGGAGTTGTTTAACTATACTTAGTTATATTATTGAGGGATACTCATTGTTTAAATTTTCACTTGACTTCTTATAAATAGATTATTACACTAGATTATTATTCTTTTGTAGAGTATTGATATTTTTTTTAGAATTGTTAAAGAAAAACGCCAAAGAAAATCAAAAGATTTTTCGTCTATTGTGATTTTATCTAAGGGTTTTTTGAAGTGAAACTTCTTTAGCAAAGTATCTGTTTGAATTGTTTTGTTACAATAAAGGGGAAATGACCTAATAGAGGGGAAATAAGAAACAAATAATAATTTAAATTTTCTAATTTTAAGAAATTTTATTTGTCATGAACAATTAGTGGGTTTTAAAATAAAAATTTAAATTTCCTAATTTTAAAAATTTTTATTTGTCATAGTGGATTTTAAAATTAAAGTTTCACTTCCCTTGTGAGCTTATGTGGATGAGACTCACACATTTTTTTTAATCCATGTTATTATCAAGTCTCAAAAGTTGTTAATCGTGTATAAATTTTAATCCGATTGAAATAAAGGAAGAGGGTGTAAATTAAGAGTGTCGCAAAATAAATATTTTAATCGTCCATATCTAGTATATGATAAGTCGCAGAGAACTTTGGGATTTAAAACATAAACTATCTAGAGGCTAGAGGAAGGACCTCAAGATATTGGCTAAAATCGAAAAACCGGAAGTAATGTTTACTTAAAGACGAAGGGTGAACCGCGATTGGAATTAGGTGTACAGGTCTTTGGAATTATGTGGAATTATTTTTGAATTCATTAGATAATGCCCCCTACATCTATTGTATTCTACTTAGAAATGAAAGTGGAAGTGGAAGTAGGTGTACACGAAATTAGGTCGTGGTTCACCCCTCACTTAAAGATTTTTTTTTGTATTTTGCAATTTTCTCTTTTTTCCAGATTTCTCAAAACGACTTGGAGAAACCCAAATTGAAGTAATTTGAACGAGAAAAATTGGTATGATTTCAAATAAGGGATTATTTTATTTGTTGCATTTAATTTTTTTGAAGTCGGTTTTATTTTACATTATTAAAAGGCACCTCTTTAACAAATTTCGACTTTCTAGGTCAAACAGTTCGTAAATCATTGAAACTTGCGGAAATCGTACCACGCCCTAAAGTTTTTAATTTTTTCTCCAATCGTTTAGTTAAAATAATGTCTTATTGTATATATTTATTAATTAATTAGTAGTATGAAAGTGCTTTTTATAAAAAAAAAAAAATTAAAAGATAAATTTGACTTTTTCTAAAAAGTATTGATGATTTATTGAGACGATGAATAAATTTCAATTATCGAAAGTTATTTTTTATGTAAACTTTTCAATATAAGACCAAACTGGAGTTTAGAAATTATACAGAACTAGTCCTAACTAATTTGTATTCCGGGGTCGTTTATTTGATTTGTTGAAATTTCCCTTTTCCTGACATCCCTTTTCCACCTATCTCTCTTGCTCAATATGAATGATGATTCAGATTGAAATTTCAGGGGCTTCAGGCAGAGAAATGTCAATCCAATGATACAACTATAGAAGATACTCTGAAACATGAAATTTAGGCTTTGTAAATTATACATAAATTAATTCCCTGACTCCAATTGATTTAAAAAATTGGCTTTAGCAAGCACGAATTTGTATATAATTAAACAAATCTGCTGAATTAAATTGTTTCTTACCCTGTGCTAATGTTAATAAAAATAGTTGAAATAAAAATATTACCTATTAGCATTAAGAGAAATTGAAATTATCCATATTGGTAGATGAAAGGACCTAATGCTCGAATGCGAGCTTCACTCGCCTAACAATCTCTTTTTATTACTTTCACATATATATTATCAATATCATATAATTGATATATGATATAATGTGAAGTACCGGGGCCCTGGCAATTTGAGAGCTTCTATATCCAAGGTGAAAAAAGTTAATTTCACTTTGTGACTTATAGGTGGAAGGAATAGATACCCTTAATAGTTTGAAACCGAATTTAGAACATAAAACCAGATATTGTGGTCTCCAGAGGCCAAAAAGGGGCTAAAAATCCATTGGTCCGTGTGAACGTATGAACGTATGTACGTATCTATGTACATATGTAGCCCCTGCGTTTCGCAACTATAAATCTCAGAGCTACGAATTAATATACGAGCAGAGGAAGAGTTTTCCAGTCTCTATTAACATTTTAATAAGATCTTCGATTTTGGGGAAGAATAATACACATAAATTGTAAATTTCAATATTCTAACTGATTAATTCACGTGATTCAATGCTCTGGACAGATAGACAACATTGTATCAAGGTTTTACTTTCCAATGGAACCCCAAAACCAACGCCATCTATTAGGAATATCTGGGATTAATCAAAATGAATAATTAGTAACCCCCATCTATTATTATTTACTCGGAACTAAAATAATATCCGATGTAATTAAAAAAATACATCGCCATCTATTAGAAGTAAGTGGCCTACAATAAGTACAGGCCTACAGTAAGTATTGTATATATAGTATATAGTATATACTAGTAGTACTACTGTAGGCCTACAGTAAGTTGGCCTACAATAATATAAAAATATTTAAAGAAGATTAAATATATCAATATACCAGAATAAATAATATTTAAGAATCTTGAATTGAATTAAAAGAAAAAAACTTTGATTAAAGATCTGAAAGTACTCTATAACATCTATTCTCAACCGCTGGTCCGGCGGACCACCAGTGGTCCACGAAGAAATTTTACTAGTCCACGACAATTTTTTCTATCCGCGAAAAAAACTTAAATATTATTGTAAGTAAATGATAATAAAAATGTTACAATTAACTTATGTAGTAGTTCTTTAATACCTAGTAAAATTTGTTAAAAAAATATCACTGGTCCGGGGGCCAAAAAAGGTTGAGAAACGCTGCTCTATAAAAAACTACTCCTAGAGAAGCATCTAAGTATATGTTTATAGGCTGCTTTATCCAGGTTTCGCTCGACCATCGTTGAGCAAAACGCCTTGTTTTCTTCCTGAGAAAGCCTCTCCCTGAGTCTCTAGATTTTCGTCTTGCATACAGAAAACGAGAACTTCTCTATATATACAAGTCATTCATATTTCGAAATCACCACTAATGAATGAATTTTTCAGCCCTTCATAAAAATTTATTCAAGAATTACATTAAAATTTAATTAACGAAATCAATCAATAAAATTTTCTGAATATTTTAAATAAAACCAAATTCAATTTGATTCCCAAATATAACAGATAAATTAATTTGTAAAAATATTCATTTCTAAATGTCAACCAATTAATTTATTTATTATACATCGAAATATAAATTATTTTACTTCAGATGGTCCTAATGTCTTCTAGAATACGATTTTAATAATATTTCTTTCATTATTTATAAAGAAATTTCAAATTTATTAACTAATTTCATTCCTGTTTAACAGCCTATATAATATTCCATTGGATGCTTTAGCCTATGCTTAATCTCTTCTGTGCCTCTCCAGACTTGTCAGCTGCCTCTCTTTATATAATAGGTTCCAAAACCTCACATAAATATGTCCAATTCTAGAATCATCCAAAAAGTTACAGTTCATACATGCAATAATAAATTATTCTAACTTATTCAAATAGTCGAAGATTAAAGGTTGAGACATGCACAAATTCAGAAATTTGTTTGGTGGGAAGACAGCCAAAAATACAAACCCTCTAGGCTCCGAAGACCACAAATCCCACATTTTTCCTGACAACTCATACTTTAAATATAAATTCTATTGTATACTTCCACAAGTTATATTTATTAATTTTAATTTTTTACTTTCACATTTATATTTAAATAAAGTAAAAATATAATGTGTAAGTATGGTAATTGCCTCCTGCGATCTTAACATTGAGAGCTTCTATCTCCTAAGAGAAAAAAGTTAATTTTACTTTATTACTTCAAGGTGGAAGGAATCGATACCATTAATAGTTTAAAACCGAATCTACAACAAAAACATGGATATGAGGTCCCCAGTGGCCAAAAAGTGAACAAAAATCCATTGGTCCGTGCGTACCCCTCTGCGTTTCGTAACCGTAAGTCTCAGAGCTACAAAATGCAATACTTAAGCTCGATATAGGCTAGAAGCAGTACAGCAAGCTTTTATTTTTAACTTTTAATGTACATATTAAAATATTTGTTTAAGACCGCCCATTTAACTTTAGTGGATGTAAGCCACAACATCTGGCATAATTTTTGACGGCTGGCGTTCTTTGTATATAAAATGTAAACCTTTTCTTTTTCTTGTAAATGGCTGCCCCCCTCTGCGTGGCGCAATAAACACAGTTAATTTAAATCGGAAGTTGATATTTGCATGAAAGACTTTTCGTTTTTTTGTGATTTTCTCAAAAACGGCTCTAATGATTATTTTTTTAAAAATCGCTGTACTTATCAAGTGTCACAAGCTGTTTGTTTTCGCTCAATTTTTTTAATCGAAATAGTTTCAGCCGTTTTTTAGATATTTTGAAAAAAAGAAGGAAGAAAACCACTTTTTTCATGCACGATTACAATACTTTGACCATACCCTGTATGGTAAGTCATGATTTTGTTAAAATTCGAATGAACACAGAACTGAAAGTTCTACAAAAAACCTCTCCTTAATATATTTTTTCGGGAAATTTATTACATTTGCATTACAAAAAGTTTAAAATGAAATTCTGTAATGGAAATTCGTCCTTCGTTAAGGTCCACCTTTTTCAATTCGGACAACTAAAGATGAAAATATTTTATAAAAATTAATATTACATTTGAATTCTATAAATCTACTAGCTTGTTTAATTGAATGAAATAAATTTAAACTGTTTGCTACTAAATTGAGAATTTAACATAGGAAAAAAGAAAAATGACAGACCAGGCTTAAAACAGAATAAAACGAGGTAAACTTCACTTTGGATCAAGGTGAACTTAATCTCCATTTGTACAGGAGTTTGACCCTCTGCTTTACTAAATTCTCTTTCTGTCTACCTATAGGTGTGATTTACAACCGCCGGCTTTGATTAATCCTAGACTGGAGCAAGCAAGGATAAGCACTTAGTAGCGAATACACATTACTATCAAAGCAGGCAATACAACAAACAACAAATAATTAAAATAAAAAATAAACTGCAACGGATCGTTGCTAAACTTTATCCAAATTCATTTGAAATATTAATGTTTTGCTGCCTTGGTGTGTACTAGATATATTATTTATCCTTTAACAATAAAAAAATAATATGTTTATTCCTTTATTATTAATCAGATATCACTTGCAATTTGCAGTTCATGTTGACTTTAATTAAAAAATAATGATCGATTCTCATTTAATAGTCGAGGAATAACCATTCTACATTGGATTTTTGACGTTTCGGTTTTTATTGGTAACCATTGCTGAAGACATGGAGGAATCGACTTAAAATCAAAAATAACGATCGATTCTTATCTAATACTAGAGGAATAACCTTATTGCATTCCATTTTTGATGTTTTGACTATTAATGGCAACCTCTACTGAAAACGTGGAGGAATCGACTTAAAATCAAGGTTTTCAATTTCATTTCAATCGGTGCAAAGGTGTGGAAAAAATCGTGGACGAAAAAAACGATACATCCATCCATCCATCCATCCCCACGCACTTCCAAAAAATGGCACTTTTTGGCCTCTCGACGAGGTTCCAGGTAATTTTTGGCAAAACCGTCATGTGCTAAAATTCAATCTCATTGAATACTTCAATTTGTGACCTTAATTGTGTCCATGGCTTCCGTAGTCTTTACCTGAGGACCCTTTGAAGTCGCGCTTGCTGCGCGACCGATTACAATACTTTCTCCCATGCTTCGCATTGGATAAAGTAACAAATTGTTTTTATCAAAATATTCAAATATGTATATTTATTTTTTCACAAATATGCAAGAACATGGAAAATAAAAATGGATTTAATTGCGTCTCAAAGCAGGCAAACTAAATATGAAATTAAAATTATAATTTTTATTTAAATCACACATAATTAACCATAATTATTTATTGAACACGAACAAATACAATGGAACCGCTCAAATCCGAACCCCGAAAATCCAAAATCCCGGGAAATCCAAACGAGTTTTTTTTGTTGAAAAATTTAAGTTTTACACAAAAAACTGCTTCATCAATTTTTTCATTTAGGGAAACTGTTACTTGATGGCGCTCTTTAAGGTTTTATCACTTGTTATATTGTAAAACTGTTCAATTTTGACACAATTTTTTTTCCAGTCACTGATTGTAGCTTTACCAATACCAAACTCGCCACCCAACTTTGTCAATCTTTCCAGTGTCCTGACATTTTAAAGCTTTCAGTTTTTGTTCTACGATACAAGAACTGTGTTTGCTTGCCATAATTTAAAATCAAAACATTAATCAGCACCGTTCACTTAATTAAAAACTTTCCGGCTAATCCGAACAAATTGAAATCTGAACAGGCTACAGCCCCAATTAGTTCGGATTTGAGGGGTTTCACTGTAATTCAATATAACTTCAACATTTCGATCGGCTTATTCTGCGATCGTTCTCAAGTATGAACGAACAATCGAAAAGTTGTAGTTATATTGTTTTATTTGTTTGTGTTCAATAAATAATTATAATTAATTATGTGTGATTTAAATAAAAATTCAAATTTTAATCAAATTAATCACAAAAATAAAAGCTTCAACAGCTTCATTATTAATAAATATGAAATTCTATAAAAACTCTGCTTATAACACTGCTAGACGAAATTAAACAAAAATTTCCCCGGTAAACCTAACAATGGGTTCCAGTAGAGTTTTATACGCTGATTTTTATGCAATTTCCCGATTTTTTACAACACGTCAGAGTTTTGAGATATTATCGGTCAAAACGACGAAAAAGCCCATTTTAATCTATTTTTTGAGTCCCATTAAATATTAAACAGCAATATTTGAAATCAAAATATTTTTTTTGATATAATAGAAAACAACTTCCTCTTTGATTTTAAATTACCACTTGTTTTTAGCTCAATTAGAACTCGAGTTATAACTAAATAAATTGACACGTTCTGATGTGGCCATCTACTTGACTTTATCATAGACTTCTGATTGAGTTTGATAAAAGGGCCTAGATTTTCATTTTTTGCCCCTCTCCCCATTTCGGGCTGTTAGTTTTTTGCATTTTTAGTCTTCTGGAAGCCCACTGATTATGTATACAAAATTTGGTTGAGTTTGCTCAAATGGCCTAGATAATAAAAAGAGGCAAAAAAAAAACACTTTTTTCTCGAACAATTACAATACTTGACCATACCCTGTATGGTAAAGTAAAAACTAAAACAAGGTGATCATAAAGGATAATAAACATAGATAAAAACATAAGGTCTTAGTTTTTTAATTATAACTCGAGTTCTAATTGAGCTAAAAACAAGTGGTAATTTGAAAATCAAAGAGGAAACTGTTTTCTATTACGTCAACAAAATATTTTGATTTCAAATATTGCTGTTTAATATTTAATGGGACTTGAAAATTGGTCAAAATGGCTTTTTGCGTCATTTTGACCGATAATATCTCCAAACTCTGATGTATTTTAAAAAAGAAAGAAAAAACAGTTTTTTCATGCACGATTACAATACTTGACCATATCCTGTATGGTAAAGTAAAAATCGGGAAATTGCATAAAAATCAGGGTATAAAACTCTACTGGAATCCAATGTTAGGTTTACGGGGAGAAATGTTTGTTTAGTAGTATAATTTAACCAGCTGCGAAACCCGCCTTCAGCGATCATCCTGCTGGCCAGGGGATTACGCTGCTTTCAATTATCTATGAAATAATCATAATCCTGATTTATTAATATTTTAATTGATCCCTGAATTCAAATACACTCGATGAATCTTATTAATTTACTATAATTAATCAAATTCTACAATGTATATAAATAGAAACTAGCTACTTGAAATACCAAATGTTTAAATGAAATTATATTAATTATCTCCTTTATGAGAGCCATAAATAGTGATATCCGATTTGATTCCCGAGAGCAGGCCTTTGCCTTCGAATTATTTCGTGCTAATGAATTCGACAATTAACGCTTTACTCTCTGAGAATTTAAGAATATATGTTTCCTATTCTCTCGTTTTATAAGTAGAGCTCAGATATATACAGTGGCGTAATTAATGCCACGCAGCCCCAGATAGGAGGGTACATTTTATTAAAGATATTTTAATGAAATTAGATTTTTCATCTGAATAAAAAAATACTAATTTAAATTCCATTTTAATATCAAAATATAGGATTTTAGGTAAAGGGGCGCATTTACTATATGGTTTTGCTGGGCAGCAAGTGATATTACTTACGCCACTAACAAAAATGATCAAAATGTGCACTAAAATATATGCATCAAAAATTCATAAAATATCCAATAAATCAATTCAAGGTAATTCGTTTTGAAAATGATTTACTAATAATTTATAATAATTTCTTCTTTCAAATTATCCAGTCTCGGTACATTTATGCCTCTTCTTATGATACGTCTCTGTTAGGCTAGATCAGGGCTGTCCAACCCGTAGTTCGGGGGTCGCATGCGGCCCAACACTGCAATGAGTGTGGCCCAACATAAAATCATAAACTTCCTTAAAACAATGAGATTTATTTATTTTATTTCCGGTTTGGCCGATTGCCATTTTAATCATAAAGTAGTTATTGATTAATTTTTTTAGAATTCTAACTGACTCTCTGCTAAGTAAAGATAAAAAAAATTTCAATATCCATGCGATACTGACCCCATGAAAAATAATATTTATAATTAAAAAAGGCTGATGATGAAGGCCAAGCCTTCGAAACTATAGACTCAAACAAATAAATAATATATATACAGATATATATTTTTGATATATATGTGTGTATGTTTATTTGCATCAAGCAGAGGATAACCTCTTTGATTCTCTTTATTTAATCTATTGTTTTTTACCCACGTTTGCTTTTATATATTTATAAATAAATTTATATTATATAATATCTTTTTGTAACTTCTCAGCCTTATTTTTTTCTTTTGAGCCCCCCAAAAAAATGAAAGTCCTGCGCCTATGCAAATACATGTAAGTTAAATTAAATGACGTACTCCTTGAAAATTTATTTGATATGCCTATTAGTTTTAAATATGCATAACAAAATAATCTCTTTTAGCTCTAGTAAAACCTACCATCACAAATTCCTAAGAGCAAATCAAAAATATTGGCTCTTTACAAATCGAAACAAACTCTATTTTGACTAAAATAAATGGACTTTTCTGCATGAAAAATATGAAATAAAAATGAAATCGATATTTTCAATGAATAAATTAATAAAACAATTTAATTGATTTTAATGTGAACAAGAGAAGAATCGTTAAACTGTTTAGAATAAATTTATTGCTTTTTAAAAATTCACTTTTATTTCTCATATATCTATGTATATGTTGATGTTTATATACCATATAAATTTGGTTTCGCTTAAGCATACTCTCGTTTTATGCAACAGCTTGGTAATAAGCTTAAACATAAATAAATAAATTTAGACTCAAGTACAAAATCACATGCAAATGCAAGCGCAATTCATTTCCCGGGTAACTTGTTTACATTGATTGGCGCTTTTTTAGGGCAATTTCGAATGAGAAATGATCTTGTTATTGCCTACGAGTTTTTTTTTTTTTTTTATTGGTAACTATAGTCCGGTTGAAAAAACATTTATCAGAAAAATCATGAGATTTGTCACCAAGAGGCAGAAATGAATTAATGTGGAACAAAGGGCTAAAGTGCAAGTTTCAAATAATCATTTTAATAAAAATAATCAGATATGGTCATCCACATGACTTTCCCATACACCTCTCTTATATTTAATATTTAATAAAATTATTTATAATCATTTACGAAAGAACCCCCCTCCCAGCCCTCTGAATTCTGGGCTCATTAGGAACAATTATATCTACTTTTAAATATGAGTCTCTTCTAGTGTAAATATCAGCTTTCTTCGATTTTTATTTGAAAATATTTTTAATCCCCTCCCTCCTCTTTTTGATCACTCTCAATTGAGGCGTGCAAAAGCAGAGTGGACTATGCCACTATTGGTTTGTTATGAGAAATCCAGAAAAAAGAGGTAAAGGTTCAAGGCAAAAGTGGTACTTGTGCTGTAATCTTCTAGCAAGACGTTTAGAAACCAAGTTTGGTCCACGCTGTCTATTTAGTTTTATCAAAAATCTACTTGATTATAGAGGTTTATCAGCGAAAATGAGATTTGTGGGATGGTCCACTCTGCTTTTTAACGTCTCAATTTCACATAGTGAGTCATTTTCATAAGGCTCCCGAATTACGGAAAAGAAGAAATAGTAAACATTTCTTTTTATGAATTCTTATTGAAAGTATAAAAGAATTAATTGAATGTAATGGAAGGCAGCCCAGGGGTAGTGAGGAAAGAAAAAATTAACACATATCAAATAAGGTGTAATTTATTGGAATCCTTCCTCCTTTCCTTTCAAACCGACGTTTCGGAGAATTTTTCCCTCCTTCTTCAGAGTTTCAAAGGGCCAATGAATGAAACAAATAAAATGTTTCCTTCTTCTCTCCACAGCAGTGTTCAAAACTTTCTTCTTTTTTAACAAAGGCAGAGAAAAACAATTTTTTTCCTCCTTTTCTTAATTAGATAGATTAGATAGATGGCTTATTTGATATGTGTTAATTTTTTCTTTCCTCACTACCCCTGGGCTGCCTTCCATTACATTCAATTAAAATTTCTACCAGTCCGTTTCTCTCCAGAGAAAATTTCCTTGCAAAAAAAGTATAAAATAATGTTTCTGTTTAGCTCGCCTGGAATCATGCGATCCAATGATCATTTGGCTTTCTTTCCAGCGGAGAGACGCGCGCTAAGAAGCGACTTCCAGTCCAGTAGCAAACTCGCCCGCCAGGGAAGAGCTCTTGAGGTAAGTGAATCTCCATTTTTTTAGAATTTTTAAATATATACCTCAATAAATAGCGTTACCATATTATTTTGGGTCCAACCCTGGACATATTTTTGAAATTACTTAAAAGTCTTAACAGTTTACTGAAACATTAAACTTTGAAATGAAGTATAATACATTTCCATGTATTTGGACAAGAAACTAAAAACAATCAAAGAATTCAGATTGATTTTCGCAACGTTTCGCCAATTTTATTTAGGGTTCATCAGGCGCCTAAAAAAACAAAAAAGAGAGTTTTAGAGATATTGCATATATATAAGTTACATCATTTTTTCTCTCCTTCACGATTAACAAAGGATATCGTATAAACCGAGGGGTGAACCACGATTGGAATTAGGTGTACACCGACTTTGGAATTATGTAGAATTATTTTGGAATGCATTTGATAATTCCCCTTCATCTATTGTCTTCTACTTGGAAATGCAAGTGGAAGTAGGTCGTGATACACCCCTCGACATAAACATACCTCAATGATTATAATTTAATTACAATACTATAAAACGCAAATCAATTGTGAATTATTTGATTATTTAGTTTCTTGTCCAAATACCTACAAATGTATTTCATTTATAAATTTTAATGTTTCAGTAAACTGTTAAGACTTCAAGTAATTTCAAATGTATATGTCCTGCAGATGTACATCATTTATAATATTATTAAATAATATGGACGCGAATGAGTTCAATTAAACTTTTTTTTTTGTATTTTTCACTAGACATGACTTTTTTCAGAAATGATTTGTTTGTTTAAATTACATAATAAAATTCAGTACAAGAAAGTTCTGAATTAATTTTAACATTTAGCAGATGTTTAACAGTAGATACTGAAAGTCTACTACTTTCTGCATACCAAATGTTCCTCATAATTGAAAAAACTCTCTCAACTGGAACAAATGATCTGGGCAAAGACATCGCAAACTCCTCAATTTTAGAAATATTGTAACATGAAATACTTGTATCAGTCTTTTGAAACACATTAAAAATTGCTTTCCACTTCTCAATAGTATTTGGACTTTTTCAGAACTTGAACCACAACCTACCCTTTGGTTTTGAATTACCTGGTTCAACATTGTACGTTCATCAATATTTATGGAACCTTTTATAATTTCATTAACAAGTTGTGCACTCTCTTCTAAATCACACCAGGCAATTTCAGTTCGTAAATTTATCCACTTAAACTTACTAACTTTATCAAAACTGGTTCTCCACAACTCTAAGTATTAATACTAGAATTATAAAAATTATTTACGCTTGAGAATAATGTTTGTTCTTGAACATCATTATTTTTTTTAGAGTGCATATACCAATTCTTTGGCAGGAGGTGGTATAAATTTGTGGGCTTTTTCTTTCCTGAATTTAAAAAATAATTCAGAAAATGTATGTTTCTGTCATAGAATAAGCTTTCAATTTCAGAACTACATTATTAAATAACTGAGAATGTTTAAAAGCGCCGTGTCGAACATAAAGGTCTAAAATTAAAAAACAATCCTTACCAGTCATAAAATTTTCAAACCCCGGATATTTTTCCAGCCCCGGTCATTACGTATGGTAATCCTATAAATAAATATTTCTTTGCTTATTATCAATTTCAAATATATTATGTCCATATGGATATATTTTCTTAATAGCTAAGTTGTTTTTTTAATTTGAAACCATGTTTTTTATTTTTTATTTAAATTATTTTTAACACAAGTTTTAATGATATTAATCGTAATATATCAATGCATATTATTAAATGTAATTTGTATTTTTTTTTCAGTGAAGATTCCGGTACTCGCTGAGGATCTTTTCCATATCAGAGCTTCGTTCAGAGAAGTCGCCTGCAGGTAGGCTGCAGGTAGACTTCTCTTTTTCCACTCTTTCCGTATGTTATATTAAAATGACAAAGACGTGCCTTCAAACATCCTTGCAAATTTGCTCTGTGGGCGACTACCCTGGCCTGTCTAGTCTTGGATTCCTTTGAAATTCTGGCCTTACAAAAAGATCCCATGATCAAATGATTTTGCAAATAGGATTTACGTAGTAGTCTCAGGAGCTTTCGGTCTTAAATTTGTATTAGACACCATGGAGGATGAGGCCATAAAAATCTACCAAACTAATATCCTTTGTAGAGCTTTTAAACTTTCATCATTACTAATTAGTAGAGATTGTGGTGTTGGTGCAAGGTGAAACATCTTTAATAAAGATAAGAGTAAATAAATATTATATGTAATATTCATTTACAATGAGTTAAGGATTCTTAGTCACTTGTTTCACATTAAAAATTTAATTGAATTTAATGTGAAACAAGTGACCAAGAATCCTTAACTCATAGTAAATGAATATTACATATAATATTTATTTACTCTTATCTTTATTTCATCATTACAATTAGACACCGGTTTTGAATTCCAAATTTAACTTGTAGCTAATCTAGAAAAATACTTTCTATTAATATTTATATCTAATAAAAATGGAGTCAAAATATGCCACAATTGCGATTATTTTTTTCGGAAATCTTGATATATTTTTTCACATTGTAAATTGAATATCTGCCCTTTATTCTTCAAAAACTTTTGGGATGATTTTCCAATCTCTTATTATTTTAGAGAGAAAAAAAAATATTTTATCAGATATGTTTTCCAGTAAGTACATAAAAATCTTAATGTTTCAAGTTTATAATTTTATGTAGGGCCCCATTCATTGTAGTGCTGGGACGCATGCGGTCGCTGGCCGCGAATGGACAGCCCTGGACTAGATCTTATAGTGATAGTTCCACATTTTTAAACCCCTCACCCTCACAATTTTGGCCTCCGAAAAAAATAATCACTGTCTTTTTTTATCATTGGGCCCTTTTACAGTAAATTTCATTTGTTTTTGTTTTTTTTTAGTTTGACAATTTTATAATTTTAATTTTTTAGGTACCCTAAGATTATTATTTATGCTATGTCATGAATATATATTAACTATCTAATTTGCGACTTTGATGGAGGCCATGGGTTCCGTAGTCTTTACCTGAGGACCCTTTGTGGAGTCGCATTTGGAGCGAGACCGATTCCAATACTTTATCCATTCTGCTTCGCATTGGATAAAGTAAAAACTAAAACACAGGGCATGTTTTATTCAGAGGAAAAAAAATTAAATTCGTTATTTTATATAGAAAACTTTGCCTACCAAGTCTTAAAGAAGTTTGCACATTTTCTTCTCATTATTTTAATAAACTTTATAATAAATATATAGTATTTAGTATATAAAGTTGATAAAACAATGAAAGGAAAAAGTGCAAATTTTTTCAAGACTCTCTACTCAAAGTTTTCTATATAAAATAACGAATTTCATTTTTCTCCACAAATGAAATATGCCCTGTGTTTTGGTTTTTACTTTATTTGAATTGTATCTAGTCGAAGCCTTCGAATAAAATTTGATTCTAAAAATCGTTATCTCTCTGTTTTATGTTCAATAAAGGGAGATATCAAATAACTAAATTCACTATTAAAAACAGAAAAAAAAATATTTCGATTTTTAAAGAAAAAAATTCTGAATTCTACTAAAAAAACTCGTTTTATCAACCAATTTATATATAATTTAATTCTGGTATTTTAAACTCTAAAGATTGTTTTTGAATTTTAATTTAAAAGCTCCTGTTACCTATTACATTTTTTAAATTATTATTATTATTTTTTTACTTTATCCAATGCGAAGCATGGGTAAAGTATTGTAATCGGTCTCTCGCGCCAAGCGGGACTTCAAAGGGTCCTCAGGTAAAGACTACGGAACCCATGGACTCAATTAAAGTCACAAATTGTAGTATTCAATTAGTTTGAATTTTAGCACGTTGCGATTTTGCCAAAAATTACCTGGGGTCTCGTCGAGAGGCCAAAAAGTGCCATTTTTTTTGGAAGTGCGCGTGGATGGATGGATGGATGAATGTTGATGAATGTGATGGATGTTATCGTTTTTTTCGTCGACGATTTTTTCCACACCGTTGCACCGATTGAAATGAAATTGAAAACCTACCATTATTTTAACAAAATGAAGCGCTGATTAGTTTTTGGTACATATCGGGCAACAAACATTAGTACTTTATTTCGGTACTTTTTTAGTTTTTTCTAAATATCTTGAAAGTGACTTAACCAATTTTGATGAAATTTAATATCCTAATTAAGTATCTTAGGGACAACAAAAAAGGTTAAATAAAGTTTTTAAATTCCTTATTTTACCAAAAATTTTAAAAATTTTTAAAATTTATTCATTTGATCGGCATTATAGCTAATTTAAACTTGCTTCTCGCTGTGAAATGATAAAAATTTGGGAGGAAATTTTATAAGTAACCATAGCAACTGCGTTGTTTTTTATCCGTTACCTTTGCTGAAGACATAGAGGAATCGACTTAAAATCAAAAATAGTGATTGATTCTGATCTAATACTTGAGGAATAACCATTCTATATTGGATTTTTGACGTTTCGGTTTTTATTGGTAACCATTGCTGGAAAACGTGGAGGAATCGAGTTAAAATAAAAAATAGCGATTGAATTTCATCTAATACTTAGGGAATAACAATTCTACATTAAATTTTTGACGCTTAGATTATTATTGGTAAAATTATTGGAAAAATCAACTTAGAATAAAAAATAACGATCGATTCTTATCTAATACTAGCGGATTAACCTTATTCCATTCCATTTTTGACGTTTTGATCTATGAATGGCAACCTCTACTGATAACGTGGAAGAATCGACTTAAAATCAATAAAGACTAGATTCTTTTATGGCAAACAACTCAAGCTTGAGTTGTTTACCAAAAGCATCCCCCTGGCTAGCAAGAGGGCCGCCGAAGGCGAAACGCACTGCTACTAATTTAATAAAATTATTTATTTAAATAAATTAAAAAATGAAATATTTTAAAAGTTACGATTTTCTTTGAATTTCGAATATCTAGGCCACTAGGAATGATTTCGCTATTTAGATAAAAATAAAATTAATAAAAATTAATATATTATTTTTAATTCAATGTTATTTTATAAGTAGTCGATTTCATAAATCTCCTTAATTAAGTAACATGTGTAATATAGTTAATTTTTGGATTAGGATCTTTTTGTGCTACTTTGTCATTTTAACCACCCCAAACTTGTTCAATAATTATTTCATTTTGAAAAAATTTTAAATTAATCAAAAAATAGGATATCAATTTTTATTGTAAAAATAGTTTTTCAAGTTAATTTAAATTATTAAAAAAAAATGTAATTTCTACTTCTCCGATTTCAACCAAAATATTATTATTCTCGTGTCTTCTCGGATCTTACTTGGGATGTCTCTCTTTCTCTTTTCATTTAGGTAAACCACTCGTCCATCATCAATTTTTACCCGACCACCGAGGGACATCGCAGTCTCCTCTTCTTGATTATCCTAATGATAATTTTTCGAAAGCCTATTTTATAAAGACTTTCACTTAGAAACCGATGGTACCATATGTCTCTGATCAGCTTGGGACCGGTGAGAATCATGGAGAGATGTGCTGTAGCTATGTTCGCTCTATAGGGTTTCTTTTTTTTCAGCAGGGCACATTAATTCTTGAATGTATTTCAAGGATCAAAAGACTATGATGTAACTAATCGATTTTCCATCGCAATTTCAACCGATTCAAAATCTCCTCTTCTTACTACGTAGGTGGGACGAGGGATTTGGATTTGGTATTTTTGATAAGAAATCTTTTAAATGATTCTTATCTTAGGTAACTTGTATGAGTGATGTGTTTTCATTTTCTTTCTACTTAAAACTAAACTATGGGGTTTGGGCGCGTTTCTTGTTTCGTCCGATCGTCTCATTTCTCTTACGCGATCGTTCACGTTTTCAGTCTTAAATCCCTGATTAATTAATTTCAATAAGAATTTCTAGGCCATACTGACCACAAACATGTGTTGTTTTATGATTTCGCGTTCGCTGTCTTCTCAAGAAAGAAGATCAGCTTGAAGAAAGAAGGCCAGATTATAGTTGGCCATCTGTGCCATTTTAGATTTAGGGTATATGTTAGAACATCAAATATCATGGATCAAACAAGTGGACTCTTCAGTTAGTATTTATATCCCTGGCTTGCTGGAGAAGACTACACATCTCCCCGAAGTTTCCACAAAATATTTTGACTGCTCACCTTTTTTACATTAACTTCTTATAAATGGGTAATTATTTTGTAAACATTTCAAATTACTATATCCCGAATCCCGGCTGATACTTTTAATCTATAATATAAAAATCTTTTATTCGTTCCCTAATTTAACTTCAAATTACCTTTTTTGGTGGTGAAATTTTTTGGACTTGTAGTAGTAGTTATTGCTATATGATAAAACTCATTGATTAATTATAATTTATTGAAGGAGACAATAAAATAGTGTGTCTTCTGCTGGAATTATAAATTTTATTTATTTATAACGAGACTATAGAGAATGGTATTCGACCTATATAGGAAAAACAGAGCGAAATTTAAACACACGCATTTCGGAACACAAAAGGGTTTTTAAAGGGGGTTCAGGGCATAGTGCATTTGCAGACCATTTAATCTCCGAGAAACATTGTTTTCCAGATGAATCAAATATTAAATTAATTAGATCAGAATTAGATCCCTTAAAAATTAGTATTTTCGAATCGTTAGAAATTTTAAAATCATACAATAATTCACCAAAAAAATTCTTAAATCGGAAAATAGAAATTCCCGAAAGCTTTATTTTAAAAATAGCAGCTAAAATATAAACTTTACGAACGCCACCTACAGTCAAAATAATAAAACAAGTATAAATTTCAATTCCTAGCTTGCACACCCTGTGTAATTTCTTAACCTAACCACATGAAAAAGATGTTAAGCTTTCATTCATAAATTAATTCCTGTGAATCCATTCCAATAGACTGATGAAGAGGGCAAAGCCCTCGAAAACTATAGTCTCATTATAAATAAATAAAATTTATAATTCCAGCAGAAGACACACTCTTTTATTGTCTCCTTCAATATATAAAAATTCTGCTACTCTCGGCAAAAACTTTCAATTTAATTATAATTTAATTCTTTCAAAGGTTAACTACTTATATCATTTGGTATTAAGGAGACCAATTAATCCATCGACATGAATTTAATGCTGCACAAAAATTCCTATCGGCTTACTTTTCATTGAAAGAATCAAAATGTGAATTGTCTATTTTAAACAATAATATTTTTTTATTAAATTTACTATCAAAATCTCTATCATTTATTTTTAAATCGTCTCCCACTTACGAAATTAATATCTCGAAAAATATCAAATTTATCTATGTTTATAACAAGGAGTTTTTGTAGCAAGAAGGATTCATATTATTTTCACCATTCGTTATAGCCATTTTTTTTAGAAATTTCAAAAAAAAAAACTTGAGATAAATTTCAATATAAAAAAAATAAAAAAAATTTTGAGGTCACTTTTTTATAAAATAGCCAAAACATCTTAAATCAAAATTGAATATTATTGGTTCATTGATGAAGGAAACGTTCTGGTTACGCATCCACTGACACAAAGACATTCTCTATATTTTTTTTTTTTTTTTGAACTCAGGGGACCTTGAAACGTAAAAATCTGTAAAAATCTCAAGTTCCAATTTTTTTCCCGAATATAGGATTTTGATTCTTACTAATAGAAGCATCGATTCTATTTGTTTGGTAATGGAATAAAACAAACACAAGATGGATATTATTTGATAGATGTGGAGGCAAAATCTAAAAAGACAATAAAAAGCACACAAAGAAAAACAATGCCTATTCACCTCCTTACATCTATTGACAGATATTTATTGTAGAACAAATTATTTTCACCCATAAGAATAATTAATATATTTGCTTGCTCGTTAACGAGCGCCTCTGGCAGTTGCTGTTTTTTCCAATAACAAACGACTGTCTTTTTTAAATAAAGACTCTTGTTTTATTCATAACATTGAAAGCTAAAAAATATATATAATTTTAATTAAAAATCAGAAATCTGACTCATGACGTACATAAAGATCACCCACTCCTTTGAATATCAGTATTTAAATATTTGTTTTTCTCCTTTCAAGGAACAATTCAAACTTTTAAGCTATTCATTGAAATCCTTAAAACATTCATGATATATAATTCTATCTAATGAATTTAATTTAATGCTGTCATTCACAGTTCTTTAGATCATTAAAATAGAAATATATTTAAATTATATCAAATGGGAATTGTCAATTTCATTAATGAGTATCGAGGATAAATGACAATCGGAAATTGGAATCGAGTTCAGTTTTAATAAATAAAAAAAAATAAAAAAAAACTTCTATGAATATAAATGTGAAAGGAAAAATTGATGGAATTTCTTAGGGCCAGTTGTATGTGGGTTGGTAAAATCTTTGTAAAAGTTGACAAAGGGTGAAACCTTAGAATTCAACTTGTACCCAGCGGGATGGCCAATCAGATGAATGCTCGTGCCGTCTGATTGGCCATCCGGCCGAGCACAATGAAAATTCTAAGGTTTTTCCCTTTGTCAACTTTTATAAAGACGTTACCAACCGAAAAAATCATTTTTCCCTTTATTATTAACGTAGAAGAAATCAACATTTGACATTCAGAAGTCAAACCCAAAAATCGTGTCGACCTGTGTTATACATCGACTATTTTTTGAATTTTAATTAAGAAAAGTTTGAAAATTTTGAAAATTGAAAACAATTTTACATTTTTCAACTATATAAAAGAACCAGCTTAAGCTCATCTCTATGCCTAGCTACGGGATTGTGTGTCTCTCAATGTGGGAGAAAATATATATATATTTTTTTTTACTTTTTTATGGTAGAATTGTTTGGAAGTGTTATGGGGGCTAATAAGGAAAAAGCTCCTAGATAATAACAAACTTGCGCACTATGAACCTATTGTCGGTTAATGAATAATTAATTTATTTTAACTTTAGTTTTCAAGAGCACCCTCTGGTGAATACTGCGTAAAGTATAGCTCCAATGGGATCTGTGCTAAAGTGCGCCTTTGCGTTTTCTCTTATTTTACCAGGTTCCTTTCTTTCTTATAAGACTTTCTTGCTTGCCTTTATCCTTTCAATCTGAAATGCTACTTTTTCTGAATGATCTTTTACTTTTTATTTTACCAGAAGCAGTAGAGATATTGCGAATAGGCAAAATTCACGAAGAGTTTGCGAGTACAAATACGAATAGTTCTTAACTAAGTTGAGTGTTGTTTTTGAAAAAATTATTCTGTCCACATCAATACAAAATCAATTAAATTTATAGATCAGCGACTCGAATCATCCTATATTAATTACAGTGGACTCCCGTAAAACAGGAATTCATATAACGATAAGAAAAAATTGCAACATGATTACTAGTTGCAATAGCGCGATAAACAGTCTCGTATAACTATAGGGTGGGCCATTTAACTTTTGGAATTTGAATTGGCTATAAAAAAAAAATAATAAATATTTTTTCAAAATTATGAGTTTATTAGAAAGATTGGACATTTTCATTTATGAATGAAACACAAAATCATTATTGGACTTTGAAAAACACTGAGCAAAAGATCGATTGTTACGTTGGCTGTGTGGCAAGTGGCCCACCATATATTTGGTGTGCCATCTAACGTTTGGAATTTGAATCGGCTATAAAAAAAACTAATGGATATTTTATAAAAATTATAAGTTTATTAGAAAGATTGGACATTTTCATTTAAGAATGAAACACAACATCATTCAAATGACGGCCACGGCTGGCTTGACAGTACCCATCCGATCAACCCAATTTTTCAGTACATTTTCAATTGGGTTGATAGAATGGGGTAATGTCAAGCCAGCTGTGGCTGATCATTTGACTGTTGTTGTGTTACATTCTTAAATGAAAATGTCCAATCTTTCTAATAAACTCATAATTTTGAAAAAATATCCATTAGTTTTTTTATAGCTGATTCAAATTCCAAACGTTAGATGGCCTACCCTAATGTAAGATAAACATTTTCACATAGTTTCTGATTTTTGAAGCTGACGAAGCAGCCTGGGTTATAAAAAAACAGTAATAAATACACATTTAAATATATAAGAGTTTCAAAACTTTAAAACTAATATTTTTTCATTTCAAATAATCTTTGAATTTTGGTACAAAACTGCTATAAAACCAATTCTGAAACATTTTAAGCAATAGTACATGTAGAATTGCACATTTATATGGTTCCAAACCTGAACGAAAAATTTTAATTAAGGCATCACCGAAGACAAGCAAGGCTAGGCGTGCTTGAAGTTAAATAAATTGGTCTGATATTGTATGTCCCGTATAACGCGATTTCCTATTATGCGAAACGTATCCCTCGGTGTACGGGAGTCCACTGTATTATGTTGTCAAAATATTTATGACTTCATAGTGTTCAAATTTTGAGTAAGCTCTAATTCAAAAACCAATTAGAATATAAAAAAGAAATTTCATAATTAGATTTTATGAATTGGGATCAAGAACTGATTAGAGATTTAGGTTGAAATCTGAACAGGTATAATTGAAGTTAACTCTTGATATAGTTAATATTTATTAAAATATAATATTATTTTTACATTTACTACCTAATTTTTTTTAGTAAGCTTTTAACTTTGATTCCGCTTAATTTGTGGTAGCTATATTTTGAAAAAAAAAATAAATAAAAAAATGCAGAATTCTAATAATATACGAGAGAAGTCAGCTGAATGGTAAAGTGCTGTATGTAGTGTCCTCAAGTTAAGCCAGATTTTTTATTTATAAACTTTTTTAATGTTTTAAACAATTATTGATGAAAAACTATGATTAGAAAGTTAAAAGTAAAAAACTTTTTGAACTTATTAAATAGTCCAAAAGTTAACTCTTTTTGATGGGTTCGAAGTACTCAAGTCCCACGACGACTTCCTCCTCAGGAATTCTCCCATTTTCACATTAATAATTTGCTTTCTAAAACCCCATCCCGCCCTCTTCCAATAATCTCCCTCTTCTTTGTCTCTTGCTTCCTTTTGACGCTTATCTCCCACCCTAGCAAGCCATTTTCGTCCATTTTTCATTGTATTCCAGAAGAGGAGACCTCCTGCGCATCATTAAAATAATCGACGCCCGACTCAAGTTCAGCTTTTATTAATGATGCTATATATGAAATATGAGATGAACTGAAAAAAACGCCGTCAATCGACATTTTTCCATTCCAAGCTCTTTCACTTAACATTCCAAAATAATAATCTAATGAAAACTTTAATAAACAAGAACCACACATTCATTTAGTACAAAATCACAGGGACATACATAGTACGACATTAGATCATAAATGTAAATAAGCTGAAAATAGCAAAAATTATGTGAAATCAATGAAAAATATCACCATGTTTCTCAAATGCGTTTACGTTATTTACAATACTTTCATTTTCCTATTTTACTTTTCAATTTTCATGCTTTATTATATAACAATATAAAATATTAAATCAAATAAATAAAATTTTCTTTATAAAACAAAAATGAAAGCGCAAAATTTGATTTAGATCGTAAAATGATAGGACGGGGTGGAAAGAGTTTCTTTGGCATCACGAGAAGTATCTTATTTATTTGTTTGTTTAGCTGGTTTATCTAGTTTTACGGACAAGATGTCCAATTCAGAAAAAGAAACATAAAACAACATAAATATAATACAGTAACAGGTAGGCATAAAAAAAACTTATTACACTGAAGTGGTTTTTAGAATGTGGCTAATGATTTTAAGATGATTTTTTTAAGTTGGTGAGGAGTTGTGGTGGAAAGGTCAAGATTGGTCGAGTGTTTATTTCCTAGTGTTTAAGTTCTGTCAATGGCGTTGGTTTTACCGAAGTTGGTCAATTGATGTGGAACTACAAGCATATCTTGGGATCTCGTGCTATGGTATGTGATGGGATTCTAAAATTTAGCCTAGATAGGATTTTTGGACATACGATTTTCCCAGAAATAAGTTTAAGCAGGAAGGAAATGTCATGGTAATCACGTCGTTGTTGAAATGTGTTGAGTTTCAGGTGTGAAATTAGATAGTCACAATTCAAATTATCTATATTTATGCCTAGTTTATAATTAACCAGCGCCGCGACACTCCTACTTTACATCCCCTTCCTTTATTTCAATCAGATTAAAAATTTGACACAACTAATAACTCATGACACTTGATAAATACATAAATTAAAAAAAAATAGTTTAGCTTTTTTTGAGAAAATAAAAAAAAAACGAAAAATCTTTCATGTAAATGTCCACTTTCGGTTTTCCGATTTCAATGAGTGATTTATTTCGCCAAGCAGAGGGGACGCCCTTTACAGAAAGAATACAGATTTGTTTACATATTAGGTTAAAACCCTCATCAGCCGTACAAACAATTACGTCAGATGTTGTGGCTATTAGTGAAAAGTATATATGGGCGCCAGTAGGACTCCAGAACCAAAGCCAGAGTGTTGGGAGCGCCAAAAGCGCCCCACAACTGTGCGATTCGACAAGAAAACAAAAACAAAAAAACACAATAATCAAATATTAAAAACAAAAAATAAAAGCTTGCTGTACTCCTTCTAGCCTATATCGAGCTTAAATTTCGAATTTCCTAGCTCTGAGACTTGTGGTTGCAAACCGCAGGGGGTGGGGTACATACGTACATACGCACATACATACGTACACACTGACCAATGGATTTTTGGCGCATTTTTGGCCTCTGGGGACCACAATATCCGGTTTTATGTCCCAAATCCGGTTTCCAACTATTAAGGGCATCGATTCCTTCCACCTAGAAGTTACAAAATAAAATTAACTTTTTTTTAGAAAATCAAAAATAACGAAATAAAGGTAGGGGATGTAAATTAGTAGTGTCGCGATGATTGCAAATAAATGGAAATGTGAAAGTCGTGTGGTGAACACAAGAGTTGATTATTATTTAATGTGCGGATGAGCGATTCTTTTATTAGAATCTGATAGATGAAAAAAATCTAGAAAGAGCGCGGATACAATGCTCTTCTTTCTTTCTTTAAATGTGTATTGCAAGGATGCAAATTCAAGTTCAAACCTGTTTCAGACTATTAGAGATTAATTTCTAAATTTATATTATTTTAGGATAATGGCCTTTTGCACTCGGACCAAAACGATACTCGTTATAGAGCAACGGTTCCCAACCTTTTTTTGACCAGGGATCATTTTGATTTCGTTATTATTAAACAGGCGGACAGACTAACAGACATTTTGACAAAATAATTATTATCTCGAAAAATATAATTTTTTTGATGTTCACTTATTAGAGCTTTTTGTAGAGCGAAATGCGATGGTTGCTCTCAATTTTTTTAATCAAAATAGTTTCAGCCGTTTTTGGGGTATTTTGAAAAAAAAGAAGGAAAAAAACACTTTTTTCATGCACGATTACAATACTTGAACATACCCTGTATGGTAAAGTAAAAAAAAATAATTAGTTGTAAAATATTTATCGAAAGTGTTTTCAAAATTTTACAAATTTTAAAATATAACACGGTTAAAAATATTCTTGAAATTTTGGAATTTGCGGGATGCGCCACATCCACAGCATCCATGGGTACGCACGCCACTGATAAGTATATGTAAGAAGAATTGTTTTTGAGATTCATCTTTTGTGCGTTTAGTTTATTTTACTAGACAAAATTTCTATATTAATTGTAGAATTTGTTAAAAATTAATTTCTTTGTATTATCTGAGAGAGAGAGTCAAGCAGTTTGGAAGAGTTTAAAAAATTTAATTTAATAATCTCCCTTGTGAAAACATTTAATCCATATGTGCCAAACGTCATTAGAGAGTAGAGTCCCATAATATGCTCGCTAGAAGTTGAAGGAAATTCCGTGGGTTGAAATTATGAGCTCCGATATAGAGGCAGCAGCAACACAGGGAACATTTGCAGCCAAAGTGTGCAACTCCTGATCCCCCATGTTGATTGTTCATTTGGGAATGATTACTTAATTAAGCCCTGCTGCTTCCAGACTGGAAAATCAATTATGAGAAACATTTAACTCTTAGTTATTAAAATAATGTTAATCTTTAAAGAAAAAACAATTATATAATTATAGAAATGAAATTTTCTCTTTTCAAATGTGAATGACTACTAATTTCTCTCATAAATATATACCCGGTGAGTTTTTTATCTTGGGACAGTCTTGTAACTCAAATACAGTGGATTCCGAGGGGTGAACTTCTGCCTAATATGCTGTACACCTACTTCCACTTGTACTTCCAAATATTTCCAAGTACTTCCACATATTTCCAAGTACTTCCAAATATTTCCAAGCACTTTCGAATATTTCCAAGTACTTTCGAATATTTCCAAGTACTTTCGAATATTTCCAAGTACTTTCGAATATTTCCAAGTACTTTCGAATATTTCCAAGTACTTGGAAATATTATAAATTACTTGCAAATATTTGGAAGTACTTGGAAATATTCGAGAATTACTTGGAAATATTCGAAAGTGCTTGGAAATATTTCCAAACATTTCCAAACACTTCCAAATATTTCCAAGTACTTCCAAAATACTTCCAAAGGTGTGTACACCTACTTCCAATTGCGGATCACCCCTCGGTGGATTCTATGGAAAAAAAGTTTCAAATAAAAGTTTATTTATATCAAGGGGGAAATTAAACTGTTTGTTGACCTAGAACAAGCTTTCAAGGGCATTTCAAGGTCAAGTTCTGTTTTTTAAATGGAACTATAAGAACTATTACCTACATCAATTAGATTTATTAAATTGAAAAGTCACAACAATGAAAATTAAGTGTTTATAATGATCTTAAAACTTCATTATACACAGATTTAAGAGATTATTTTTTAGTTAATAGATATATTTAAAATTCTTGAGGTTAAAAAAAATTATTTCTCGTGTCAATTCAGTAGAGAGTTATAGTGTACGATATTATCATAATAAAAATGGAGCATTTTTTGTTGAAGAAAGATATTTAATCCAGAAGACTTGCGATACACTCTGGAATGTCACAGAACATTGTTGGAAAATTATTAAATTATTAATTATTATTAAAATATTTATTTAACAATTAAATATTTGATCATTAAATTAAATTAACGAACGAAGAAAAGATTTTTGTATTATAGACAAAAGGATCAGCCAGGATTCGAACCTGGGATCTTTGCATATGTACTGCAATGCTTTGTCATAAGAGCTTTAGCTCCTATATCCACTAAGCTACTGATCCCTGAACCCAAACTAATACCAAATGTCTATATGAATTATGGAATTTCTTTAATCTCTTGCTCGTTCATTTTTTAACAGCTGTGTAGTGGCCTGACGGTATTTTAAACTATTCTCAAACGCCTCCCAATCAATCACAAATCCAAGGGTCGAAAATAATTTTTTCTCTTTGCCCCGGGACGCAATCACAATGAGGCCTCGTCATAAGACAATTATTAATTAAATTAAATTAACGAACGAAGAAAAGATTTTTGTATTATAGACAAAAGGATCAGCCAGGATTCGAACCTGGGATCTTTGCATATGTACTGCAATGCTTTGTCATAAGAACTTTAGCTCTTATATCCACTAAGCTACTGATCCCTGAACCCTTGTCTATAATACAAAAATCTTTTCTTAGTTCGTTAATTTAATTAAATTAATAAGTGTCTTATGACGAGACCTCATTGTGATTGCGTCCCGGAGCAAAGAGAAAAAATTATTTTCGACCCTTGGGTTTGTGATTGATTGGGGAGGCGTTTAAGAATAGTTTAAAATACAGTCAGGCCACTACAGAGCTTTTAAAAATGAACGAGCAAGAGATTAAAGAAATTCCATAATTCATATAGACATTTGGTATTAGTTTGGGTTCAGGGATCAGTAGCTTAGTGGATATAGGAGCTAAAGCTCTTATGACAAAGCATAGCAGTACATATGCAAAGATTCGAGGTTCGGATCCTGGCTGACGCCATGTAATTTTGTGACTTTGGTGAGACCATGGGTTCTGTAGTCTTTGACCTGAGAACTCTTTGAAGTCGCGTTTGGCGCGAGACCTATTACAATACTTTATCTGCTTCGCATGGATAAAGCAATAAAATTCAATACAATATTCAATTATACAAATTAGATAAATATTTAAAAATATAATGATACGAATTTAATTTTGAAATTAACTTCAGATATTCTCAATAGCGATTCCGAGTACCTAAGTGCTTTGAGCTGAACGGTTATGTGTTGGATCTCTCCCATATATTTAAACTAAAAAAGTTCTTTTTTAAGTGATAAATTGAAGTGTTTTATATTAAACAATTGAATTCGAAACGACGGATTCAGTAATTTATCCCATTTAGTGAAAATTACTCAGGATCGCAACAAATCAAGAATTCGAGATCGACGTGTGATCGTTCGACTCGGAACCAAACCGAGGAGGAGTTTGGTGAATAAATTTAAGAGAAGATTGGTCGGGAGCGTGTGGGCAGTCAGCAAGAAAAGTACGTATAAATTGAAGCAATTGAAAGACCCAATATCGGGAAGGGTATTACAAGTTTTGGAAGAGAAAATAGAGACATCAGGCAAAAAAATAGAATAATAATTCTAAGAAAACTATGAAAATAGATTGAAATAGTGAAGAAAGAGAGAGAAGAACAACAAATCTCATAATCTATATGTATTACTAGCTGCAAGGCCCGCCTTTGGCGGCCCTCTTGCTAGCCAAGGGCAACGCCGCCTGGACCCCCAACTTACGAACCCCAGCCCCTGGACCTCACACCCCACTTCCACCCACCACACCCCACTAAACCCACCCAGCACCCCATCCCGTTCCCAACCCCCGCACCCACATCACCACCCTGCCCCTCCCCCACCCCACTTCGCCTCTGGGCCCTCACCTCAACCCCCTTCTCCACCCTGCACCAACACCCCCGCACCCCACCCACCCCATGCTCTCCACTTCCACGCACCACACCCCCGCCTAGCCCCCTGGACCCCCACACCCACTACGCCCCCGGACGACACTCCTTCACCCTACTCCGTCTTTCTCACCCCCAGACCCCCGCATCCCATAGCCTAACCCACCCCCGCACCCGTACCATCGCTCCACCCCCGCACCAAGTTTTTGCATTTCTAGTCTTTTAGTGACCCATAGATTATGTATATAAAATTTTGTTAAGTTAGCTCTAAAGGTAAAATTTTTCATTTTTTTGCCCCCCCCCCCCCATTTCGGGTCGTTAGTTTGTGCATTTCTAGCCTTCTAGTGACCCACAGATTAGGTATACAAAATTTGGTTGAGTTTGGTCCAAGAGCAAGAATTTTCCTATTTTGACCCCCCCCCCCCTTTTTGGATGTTTTTTCCGGGAATTTTTTTAAACAAAAGTTGTCAGAAATCACATCCGCTACAACTTTGCTCATTATAAAATGTATAATAGGGTTAATAGTTTAGGTGTTATTTGATAATTACCTTTCGTGTGCCCCCAAACCCCCTTTTGGGGTCAAAATATCAAAACGTTATATAGCTAAAAACGTAAGTTAGAAGACATCTGATACAAATATAAAATTTCAAAATAATCCCTTCAGCCGTTTTGACGTGAATCGTGAGAAACTTTTCGCGGAACCCACGGAAACATACAGACAGACATACAGACAGACAGACAGACAGACAGGATTTTGTTGAGGGTGTTTTCGTTCATAACTTTCCCTGAAACGTGTGCAACCAAAATTTGGCGTGATTTGGAGCAATGTACAGACAAAACTTTAATTTTATATATATATATATATATAGATAGATAGATAGATAGATAGATAGATATAAAACAGTTCCGTGGCAAAGTGATAGTAGCCCCTTGACTAGCAAGAGGTCCGCCGAAGGCGGCGCCTTGCAGGTAGCGAGATATATTATGGTATTTATAAATATAAATTATTAGTCGTTGTTTATTAAATAATTAAATTATTAACAAAAAAAAACTTTTTTATAATAAAGTTAAATAAAAATTACCATTAAAGTTAAGTATGAATGAATAATAATTATTATCGATTATCAGGACAAAAACAAATAACATCAATATTAAAAATTCGAAAAATAGATCCCATATATCTCCCATCAACGGACCAGGATTAAAATTTTTTAAATGGACAGTTTTATTTTACAAAAAATTTTGAAGAAAATCAATCAGTAAGTATTTACATACATTTTTAAAAATTACGATTTATTTTTTAAACTTAAGAATCTCTTAGTAATATAATCATAAGTTTCCTGTATTTGAATCTATCTTGAATCGAAAGAAGGTGATTTTTGTCAAATATTAAGTGAAAATAATATCTGAATTTATATATTTCTTGAAATAATGAAGTTAAATAAATTTATGATTTTCTCATTAATATATCAAAGAATAATTAATATATTAATGAGAAAATCATAAATTCATAGTAATATAGTTTTTAAAATGTTTTAGATATTTTTTATCATAGGTACGTTTTAAAAATAAAAATTAAAAAAAAACAACAATATCTAATTTTGTCCATTTTTCGCGAAGTTATGGGCACTTAAAAACAAATTCGGTTTTTAATGTGTGGTTGATTAGGGAAAAAAATGAGGGGTCGAAACACAACACACCCGGACTAAAAACCTCGTGAGGTTCGGTTCGGTAAGGATATATTCAGTTTGGTTCGTATAACTCCATTTAAGGCTAGTTTTTAGACCAAATATTAATTAAATAAAACCGCTAGGCCTAAAGGTCTGTCTTTTTCACCTGTCTGACAGTCTATTGTAGCTCGTAAACTAAAGAATGTACAAACTTGAAATTTCCAAGTTTTATGTATTTATTTTCTCCAAAATTAAAAATTATATTACAATTTTAATTAGATTATTATTTTGGGGGAGGGGTCGAAATTAAAAAAAAAATGTTTCTTTAACATGGAGTGTGAGGCATCCCTGTAAAAATCTCATTAAGAAGAATTATAAAGGATTTATGTTTATAATAATTTAAATTTAATAATTATGTACCTATATGAAAAGAATACTGTGAAATAGGTATGTCCGGGTTTTGGATGATTTTTATTAAAAAAATAAATGTTATGAGTGTTAGGTGATGCCAGTTTGGCTCATGTCTGTTCTCTGTAATTTGTCTTGAGAAATAAGAAATAAATGTAATATTTGATTGTAATGTTTATAGAAATTTTGTCTGATAGAGCAATAAAATTTCATACTTCAATTAACTATGTAAATGACTTGATGAGAGTTTTATGTTATATGTTCCTTCGACATGAAAATTGAGGGTCTTTCTTTCCGACAGAAATAATATAGTAAAATTTATCACAAGAAATAAAAGACAGAGAAGAAATATTAGGCAGTAAATGGCAGTTGACTCACCGACTGCTGATGTGGCGAATTGTAAATGTGACGCGTATTTGTCGATGAGACGTTTAATGAGATCGATCTGCTCCAAAGTCAACTGCACAGCATTCAAATGCTGGGACTCACAAGGCACATAAGCGGCCCAAAACTGGAACAATCGAAAGAGAACATTAATACCAAGGAAAGGAAACAACTGTTAGGTCAATGAAAGGGATTCTTGCTGACTCAAAGTAAAAAGAGCAGTGCTTCCTTGTCCCTGAGTGCAAGGGATGCAGACGCCTCAGGACCCTCGATTTCAGGGGATCCCGTTCGATCAAAAGAATTAAACAGCGATAAATTGGAATTTTCTCACTTTATTAGTTCTTCACTAAGACAAATGTCAGCGTTCTAGGGCAGGGGTCGGGAACCTTTTCGAAAACAAAGAGCCATTTCAACAATAAAAGGTACAAAAAATAAAATTTAGGGAGCCGCAATTTTAATTTTTTAATTATTTCAGTATTTACAGACACATATTATATAGATTTTGTTTTTTGTGGGTACGAGAAATAAAACAACATTTTTCTAATTTTTTTATTTTATTAAAATTAAATTACAATTATTTATTTTAAAATTAATTTCACATTAAATGCAATTTTTGGACTTGTATTTTATTCGCCAATTTAGTCAAATTTGGAGTGTACTTGGTGAATTTTAAAAGCATTTCTGCTTTTAAACTTGCATCCATTAGTCTGCTTTTATGTTTGTTTGTTGGAGTTTTTCCACTTAGTGTTACAAAGTTTGATTTCAAATCAAGATGCAGGGGCCAAGGTCTTTAAGGATGTTTTTGATTTTACATAAGATAATTTTGTAAACAGTCCCTAATATTTGTTTATATTGCAAACTTAATTGTTTGTTCTAGAATGATTATTTATGTTATTAACTTATAAAGAGCTATCTAATTATTCTTTTATCATTATATTATTATTATTATCATCAATTTATACCTATGTCCCAACACGCAACATAATATATGTTAATTTTACCCAGTCCTGGAAATACCATTTAATAGGATTTAATTACTCGAACTTGGCCTTTATTTGCATACCTAAGAGTTTTTGTTCGTTCAGATTTCCTTCCACACGCTGTTTTTACTTTACCATACAGGGTATGGTCAAGTATTGTAATCGTACATGAAAAAAGAGTTTTTTTCCTTATTTTAGAAATATCTAAAAAACGGCTGAAACTATTTTGATTAAAAAAATTGAGCGAAACCATGGCATTTCGCTCTACAAAAAAGCTCTAATAATTGAACATCGAAAATGTTTGTTAGTTAGTTAGTCTGGTTGTTAGTCTGTGCGTTACCAAATTTTTTGGACGAGCTAGCTCAAAAATTAGTTTGAATATCGAAACCAAATTTCACACGTAGTTTTGGTCCATTGAGATTAAGAGCTGATTCGATTTTGGAGCATATCAACAAAAAATTAAGGGGGGTGAGGGGGGTTAAAAATTAAAAATCTAGGCCATTTGAGCAAACACAACCAAATTTTGTATACATAATCAGTTGACCCCCAGAAGTCTAAAAATGCAAAAACTAACCCCCCCCTACATGAATATAAATAATTTTATTAAATATTAAATATAAGGAGGGGCCATGTTGTATGATAAAGTCAAGTGGATGGCCACATCAGAACACGTCAGCTTATTTTAATTATTTCAGTATTTACAAACACATATTATATAGATTTTATTTTTTGTGAAAACAAGAAATAAAACGACATTTTTTCTAATTTTTTTTATTTTATTAAAATAAACAATAAACGATTTGACTTATAGGGCGATGAGGGGATCTCTACTTAATTTTTATCCGACTTCAAAAAAGGAGGAAGTTTTCACTTCGACTGAATTTTTTTGTGTGTCTATATTACTCGATTTCTTCGCCAATTTTGAACCGATTTTGGTGATTTTTTGCAGTGGGTTCAGTATAGTTTTCGATTGGTACCATATTAATTTGATCAAGTTTTGATGATATGATCAATGACAAAATAGCGGAAATCTCCAATTCATATGAGCAAATATGGTATAATAAAAAATATTTTATAAAAAAAAAACAATCTTAAAACGTTTTTTTTGTATTTAAAATCATTAAACGTCTCTATCTCTGTAAATCATGGTCGAGAGCCTTAAAACATTCGAATTTATAAGATTTTTAACTTTCGTTTAAAACCCGCTATCGTTTCGATAGAATTTCTCTATTTATGAATTGAATTTTATTATCATTTTCTGATTCATTCGCCTGAATCTTTCTCTTACGAGATGCATCCAAGGTATTATCCTAAGTCTTATTGTCAACATCACTAAAAAGAAAAAATAAAAATAATTGATTTGATTTTTGAGTTCTTATTATTTTATTTATTGCATTTAATTTTTTTGAAGTCGGTTTTTTTTCTAAAAATTATTTTTTTACACTATCACCAGAAGAACATATAGAGCGGGTGGCGTATAATTATTTTATTGTAAATACTAAAAAAAATCTGAATTTATTTGTTCTCAAGCTGAAAGTATGAAGTTTGTAAATAAATTTATGTATATACGTTTTTTCTTTGCAAGCGGGCTGCTCCTCGGAGGCCTAATAAACAAAATACATATTTAGATATAATTACAATTATTTATTTTAAAATTAATTCCACATTCAATGCGATTTTTGGACTTGTATTTTAGTCGCCAATTTAATCAAATTTGGAGTGTACTTGGTTCATTTTAAAAGAATTTCTGCTTTTAAACTTGCATCCATTAGTCTTCTTTTATGTTTGTTTGTTAGGGGTTTTTCCACTTAAAATTACAAAGTTTGATTTCAAGTCAAGATGTAGGGGCCAAGGTCTTTAAGGATGTTTTTGTTTTTATTATACATAAGATAATTTTGGAAAATATTGGAAACTTAATTGTTTGTTGTAAAAGCAAACAAGCAAGATGGCCGATAATAGCTTTTTGGAAATCTTTCAACTGTTAATATTATTTTTGGTTAAGGAACAATTTCGACAAGTAATATATAATTCAATAACTTTTAAGGAGTTAGGTGTTGGTTCTAGGTGAAACATTTTAATATAATAATAAAACTTGAGCAAGATGCGAGGTAGGTTTCACAAAAAAGAAATAAAACGAAATTGAGTTTAGAATTCGATTTATTTCGGAGTGACCATCATCAGGAGTCAAAGTAAACTGATTATACAATGGAAAAATAATTTTACAAATAACAATTTTTTTAATATTTTTTGAGAGAAAAAAAATTGTTATTTGTAAAATTATTTTTCCGTTGTATAATCAGTTTACTTTGACTCCTGATGATGGGCTCACCCCCGAAATATATCGAATTCAAAACTCAATTTTGTTTTATTTTTTTGTGAAACCTACCTCGCATCTTGCTCAAGTTTTATTATTATAAAAATATATAATTCATTTACTGTTTTAATACCTATTCTATTACGAGACGCCCCCGCCAGGGGCTAGATGACGCCGGACCGAAGGACCGGGCGTCAGCTAGTTTTTTTTATAAAATATAAATTGTGTATCTGCTAATAATTTGAACAAAATTATCTTTTATAATTTTTACTATGTAGGTAGTTTGTTTAAAATGTATATAAAATTACATATATGATTGATAAACATTTTTTGACTAAGTTTCTTACTGGCGATTTCTGGTTATGTATCTATTTGTGATCACCGTTCTAGAACATATTGATATTTAATCTAGATTTAAATAAAGGAAAGAGAAGAATTGAAAATTACAGTTCGATATCATTATTGCGAAAGTTAGACAAAATTAAATTAAATAGATTATTTATTTTTGTAATTACTCGGTACACATGGAAGACACGGTTTCATATTGAATGAACTCGTTTTTCTTATCGAATTTAGAAATGAATTTTTTTATTATTATTAAATATAAAACAAAAACTAGTTCATACAAACTAATAATCTGCTCTGCTTAAGTCTGACATAAAAATACATAAATTGTGGTGTTTTTTGAGGCTCTTTGGGGAAAATCCCGTTATGTCTGCACTGTAAAAGAAATGAATCCTGCTTTTTGTATTAGCCACTTTGGAATATAACTTCTCAAGTTCCCTGAAATCATAATAGATTTGTCCACAGGACTTTAAATATGATATAGAAAACCTGAAATCAACTATATTGTCCAAATTTCTTTCATCAATCATGATGAAATGGCACTTTTTACCTCAATTTTACTTAGATATGGTACTATAATGTTTTAAAATTATAGTACCATATCCAAATAAAAATACATATTAAAATTATATAAACTAAGAATTTTGCTGGCTTGGTGTGTACTGGATATATTAATTTTTTATTGTTAAGGATAAATAAATTGAATTTGCTTCTTTCCAGTAATTTATTTTGTTATTCAAATGGTTAATCCAAATATTTCGAGAGCGTTCTCAGCATCTCTTCCTCAGTGGAAACCACTCCCCCACCAATGTGCCGACCCCATCAGTTTGTACAGAACATTGATAAAAGCTCGATCACACAACACACACATACATATATATATATATATATATTTATGAGTCAAAATGAGATAACATATGAATATATACAATTATTTACATCTCTTTATAATGAAATTTCATTGGACTTCATTATAAAGAGATGTAAATAATTGTATATATTCGTATGTTATCTCATTTTGAATTTGTATATATATATATATATATATATATATATATATATATATATATGTATGTGTGTGCTGTGTGATCAAGCTTTATCTGTAGAAACTGATGGGGTCGGCACATTGGTGGAGGAGTGGTTTCCACTGAGGAAGAGATGCTGAGAACGCTTCGAAATATTTGGATTAACTATTTGAATAACCAAATAAATTACTGGAGAAGCAAATTCAATTTATTTATCCTTAACAATAAAAAAATATATATATAAAATAAGTTTCTCCCTTTGGATTTCTCAGAGTTCTGGCTATTCAGCTAACTCAAATGGTTTCTTCCGTTTCAGTCTTCTAGTTAGATTTTGTATATTCAGGAGCCTGAACGCTTCTTCGTTGACATGATGCTGAAGGCGTTTTTTATGCGAGATAGCATATCTCTTGATGATGAATGCGACTGTTTCTACACCAAGTCTCGATGGATGTCGCTGTTGCTTGAATACCAAGGTGCATTAACATAGTTTCTTAGTATTCGATTTTCGTAGTTTTGAATCAGCACAATATTTGATTTTTTTAGCATCTCCATAATTGAATACCATATGTCCATATTGGTTGCAGCACTTGTATATATATATATATATATATATATATATATATATATATAGTAGCTTATTATGACTGACAATTCAGATTGTATTCCGAGCAGCCAGTGCATTTTTCGAAATTTAAATTGCAGTTCCTCTTTTTTCTTCTTGATGTGGGATTTCCATCGAAGCTTAACATCAAATGTCATTCCGAGATACTTCGCTGTGTTGGCAGGTTTTATTCTTATACCATTAAGAAATCCTTCTCTTCGGATTGGTCTTTGTTCAACCTTTTTGTTGGTGAAATTAATGTAAGTAGATTTTGTTTCATTAAGTTTAATTCGCCATTTACGTGTCCAGGTGGCAATATAGAAATGAATAAAAATAATTTTCAAGTGAATTTTTTCTGTCTGTGTTTCTAATTTTTAAATTATTGAAATGTTATCGGCACGTTGAAATCGATTATGTAAACATGGATTAAAAATACAAGTCCAGACAAATTTTAGACAAAAAAAATATTCTGAAAAGATCTTTGAATTAAAAAGATTCTCTTTAGAAATAAAGAGTGCAAAGAAATCTTCAATTGCTCTTGAGTAAAATATAGACTTCACACATGAAATATTTTAAATAGTATTTTCTTTTAAATTTCTTTATAAATAATATCAAATGAACATTACTCGAGCGGGCACGACTCCTGCTAGGTAGCCAGAATATTGATTTCACTCAATAAAACTTCAATTTTACTAAAAAAAAATTTAGGAAAATTGAGGGGTAGAAACTTGATCATAAACAATATTTTAAAAAATCGGAAAATAAAATTTAATCATATTTCAATAGATGGTTTTGATTTCAATAAATCTAAACATTAATTGAGAATATGCTTCCAGCATCTTTGGCACTGTCCATGTGTATGTACTGCGTTGTCGACTCTAGATCTAAATCACTGATTCTTATCTTTTTTTGGTTATTCTCTAGCTAAGCATCTCTAAAATCATGATACACCTCTTTGGCATAATTCTAATTCCAATTATTGAAAAAGTTAACTCTTATTCACGTGGAGGAAGCATAAAAAAAGACATCAATTTGGTTAAAAGAAGCTTTCAAAGTATAAGAAAAAAATGCAAAATATGTTTTGAGATTAATTTATGATTAATTAGATATGAGAAAAATTTTAAAATAGCATTTATTTGCCACTTGGTTCATTATTTTTTAAATCATATTGTGTATATCTATACAGGAATCAGAATGTGTCTATCAATCCATGAAATATCCATGTAACATCTAACTTAACTTCTGAGATGTATAATAATGAAAGATTTAAAAATTTAAATACACATGGGATAGAAAAATTTAAAGATAATTAATTTAATCCTTCAATTTCTAATAATTTCTGAGCATTTTCACGATCTCCTATAGGGTAGGCAACCGCTTTGAAGAGAAGTCGGATAAGCTGCGTTAATGCCAGGAGCAAGGTAAAAAATAAAAATTCTAGGCATTTGGACAAAATAAACAAAATTTTCTATACATAATCAACCCCAAGCAACTAGAAACTAAACAACCAACCAACCAAAATGGGGGGGGGGAGGTCCAAAAAACTTAATCCTCCAACCGGGTTCGTACAGGTTGAGGTTAGTTAATAAGCAAACTTCGACTTCCACATACACAATTTTGACTAAGCTTAAATGTTGTATAAGCGATAAATATCAATGAAGTTCTTTTTGAGGCTTTGGAGGTCAAATCGAAAATCTGGAAATTTTTCTACTTGAACTAGCCTTGGGAAAATTAGGAAAAACTTATTAGATCTTCTTCGTTGGTCGAATTATTTTTTTATATTTTCGACTTTTATAAATTACACCGATGTCGAAACGATTTTCGGGTCTGACTTCTGAATTTCAAATTTTGGTTTCTTCTACGTTACTAATAAAGGGAAAAATAATTTTTTTATCAAAGTTTGCTTTTGTAGAAACCAGAGCAATTTTTCGAATTTTAAGAAAAATCACTGATTTTTTCATAATTTTATTACAATCAGAAAATTTTTTGCTGAACATCGGAGTCTTTTTAATTCAAGAATAATGATTAGTAATAGCAATCAAATGTAAAATAATAAAAAATCAAGTTCAAAAATGTATATTTTTAGTGATTTTCTTATGTTTGTATGAACTTTCTAGTATTAAACCCCAAATGTAATCTTCCTTCATATTCTCGTTGTACTGCCTTTGGTAACGTCGTTCAAAGTCCATCATATCTTGGTGAAAACGCTCTCCTTGCTCCTCTGAGTAGGTTCCCTAATTATCTTTAAATTGGTCCAGTTGAACATGTAGGATATGAAGTTTATGAGACATTCGGTATCCCATAATTTTAAAGCTTTCAAGCATAGTTTCAATCAACTCTTGATAATTGTCAGCTCTGTTGTTTCCGAGAAAAACCATAAACTACTTCTTTAAGACTTTTCCAGTCTTGTTTTTAGTATTGAGTAATTGTGTGAATTCATCTCCGTTCATTATTTTTTTTATTTGTGGTCCGACGAAAATACCCGCTTTTACAAAACATACTTATCGACGTAAAACAGATAAAAGAAAACTTTTAAAAGCTAAGAATGGATATTTTGGTGTTTTTCGATGCCTGGCATCAGAATTTATGAATTAAAACAGAAACCCAGAAAAAAGTTTTTTTCTCGACCTCTGTTACTATTGTTAAATTCGTGAATTTTGAAATGAGTTAATTTATACATTTTTTGTTTCTTATTTATTTTAACCACTAATCAAATTTAATGATTAAAAGTTGATTCTTCTAAATTAGCTCATATACAAGTTTCTTTTATTATTACAATAACACATTTTTCCATCAGTAGTTTGCCCGATCATAATTTCGAGATTAATTAGTTAATTATAAAGTTGAATGAAAGAACGTCGACCTTCTGGTTCCTTATTAAGTACCAAATCGATAATCGTGAACAGGCAGCTGGTGTTGAGAAATTTGTCAAGCACATTTCAGAAACTCTGTCAAAGGACAGACACCTCCTTAGTTTCAATTAATCTTAAGTGGGTGCCCCAATTCCTTTGCGTTCCAGACACAACCCTTAATGCAGGCCATCATCTCTGTGTTGTTCCGCTGTCATTCTGTTATCTTGTTAGCCAGGAGACAACTTGGATAACAACCATTTTGAAGCTTCTCCTTCGAAAGAGAAAATGTTAAAAGCGCATCATGGTTTTGTTCAAGGGAGAATTATCTCCCATTTCATATTCTTAAATTCCATCTTGCATTCTTCGTATTTACTAATGTTTACCATAGTAAAATATTTAGATAACTTTTAATATTTAAGTTTCTAAAAAGTTAAAATAAAAATAATGTACATTGGCCTTAAGGCACTTCATTGTTGTATGATCCACCCTTTATTATGGCTTCGAAACTTGCACTTGAATGCAACATAAATCTCTTTGAAACATTCGAAGCGTTGTGCTCCCGCATTCTTCAAATACCATAAACATATTTATATAATATAAATGACAAATACAAATATTTTTATTATATATTTAGTTTTTATTGTCATATGTCGACCGAGGGGTAAACCGCTACCTAAAATCGTGTACACCTACTTCCACTTCTACTTTCATTTTCAAGTAGAAAACAATAGATGAAGGGCCATTATCTAATGAATTCCAAAATAATTCCACTTAATTCCAAAGATGTGTACACCTAATTCCAAACGCGCCTCACCCTCGATGTCGACTAACGTTAACCTCTGAATTTGTTTAAAGTTTTCTTAGATTAGCGAAGGTGGACTTCGCAGCTAAAATATATGTTACAGTAAAAACCCGTTTTTTAGTAAGAACGCGTTCTTACTATTTAAAACGCGTTTCACTGAATACCTTTGTGGCAATTAGAGTTTATTGATGTTGGTTGAGGTTGGCTCAAAGCGTCTAGAATCTTCATTTTTTCCTTCCGCTTCAATTTGGGTGTTTATTTCCAAAAATTTTTAAAACAAAAATGTCAAAAATTACATCATCTACCACTTTGCTTCTAATTTTTGACATTTTCGTTTAAAAATTTTTGAAAATAAACACCCAAAATGAGGCGGAAGGTTACAAATGAAGATGGTAGACCTTTGAACCAAACTCAACCAACATCAGTAAACTCTAGGTGTCATCAGTGAAACGAGTTTTAACTAGTAAGAACGTGTTCTTACTAAAACGGGTTTTTATTGCAACATATATACATATATGAGCCACAAAATTATAATTTTGGTTTATCTGCAGAAATTTATTAGTAATATTGTTACCAACCAACTGCAAAGTGGACCAAACCAGCATTTACAATCAAAAGCTGGTTTGTTCCACTTTACAATTGGTCGGTAATAATATTACTAATTAATTTCCTCAGATAAACCAAAATTATAATTTTGTAGGTTAGTCCACTATTGCGCTCATAGCCTCATATATATCAGTAGTTTTTCAAGATCTCTTAAACCTGAAAAGTTATAGATATTATGGTTTTTAGCTTGAAAAGGTGAAACATTCAAATACAAAAACACATTTAGGTATTTTGTTCTATTTGACCCTAAAAGAGAAATATAGTATTGTTGTGGTAAATTTTTGAAATATTTAAAGTATTCTCTCCTTGGGTTTTTAAGTTATAGCATTCAATTTTGGTAGATAAGTCTATTATGACCCGTCGCTCTTTGAATTCAGTACTTTGACAGCAGAAAAATGATTTTATCTTCCAAAATAAATGAGATTTCAAATTCGTTATTATTCGAGGCTCTTAATGAGAGATTAATCTAATTTTAAAAATTTAGAGGTAGTTAATTGAAATTGAGCTAATATAAAAATCATAGGCTTTACAGTGAAAGGGGGATAAGCTTGTATGTACATAAATAAACCCTGACTATTGAGAGCCATCTTTTCATTTAAAAAATGCGAATCTCTCTAGTTTTAGACTGTTCTTTGAAGTAGGAATGGCACTTTCGTTCTCTAATTTTCTTTTTATTTGCAGTGTGTATGGTCAGGAATGTTTGTTTGTTATTTCTATTTGTTTTTCTTGAAATAGAGCCTTTCGATGGCTGATTATCCTAAAATCAAATAAAAACAAGCATTTAAAAAACCACCCGAACTGTATAAATCGTTTACAATTTATCAATTAATTAACTTTTTTATTGAAAGAACTTTGTTTACCTAGTAGTCTTTAACTACTAATTTAATTCTCAATTAGTAATTGATCAATCCATTAAGATTCATTAAAGTTCATTTTATAGTGATAAAGCACCTGTAGCATAAAATTCTAATTAATGTTTTAAAATCATCATTAAACTTCTATTTTGAATAACTAAATGAAAAGCTTTATAAAAATAGTTGTATACCTAAATCAATGAAGGTATTATAAATTATTTATACATATTATATTCTCGTTGAAATAATGATTCAGATTTTAGCAGATTTTCCATTATAAGGTTTTTGGTTTGAAAAAAAAGATGCTTCTGTTAATGTGTGATAAAATTTTGTGTGAGCTCTTCTTAACCAGCCAAAAAGAATACTCAAACTACATTTAATTTATCGATGCTGTTGGCGGAAATTGCATTGTAAAAAATGCATTGCGCTTATGGGATAATGGAAATTATTTTCTAAATAACTTTCTGGCACCAGATGTCAGCAGGAGTGAATTGAAATCCCTATATATATATGGAATTCCATCTAATCATTAATTCTATATAATGATAATAGAAATCCCCTCTTATCGTGATTTTCACCAATAAGGCTTATATGGGTTAAGTATAATTTATAATATTTTTCTCAAGAGATTTCTCAAAATTAGCATTCTTATAATAAGAAACACAGCAGTCTTAATTGTCAGAAGCTATAAAGACAAAACCAAAACTCTGAGAGCTATCACAGTAGATAAATCTTGATAATAAATTTAGTCTATTAAACTGATTTTTGAAAAAAAATTTACTTAAAACAAATGTATG